>JAKSZU010000002.1:111194918-111759918 GCA_026018925.1 Tupaia tana
TTATTTGGAGAGGTTTTTTTCTTGCTATAGGGCATGTGCGCTTGCCAGACAGAGAGAGACAGAGAGACAGAAAGCGAGAAATCACCCCCCCCCCCCCCGGGGGGATGGCCACACCGCAATCCCTTCTCCTCCATTCTCCTCTAGGGATCTTGGTCACGCATGCACACGCGCCCGGTGTGAGTTTAAGCCACCGGGTCCGGGACTCGAACCGCAGTCGACTACGTGAGAGTCCAGTGACATAGCCATTACGCTAACTGCTAGTCCCCTTTTTTTTTTATTTTTAAAAACTCCTCAAGGTTACAGATCAATTCTTCTAATAGTTCTTGATATCAGAATTCCTATGATTCTGTCCTAGTCTACCTTGTGTTGCTCACAGAAAGTTCTGAGACTTAGTGATTTATAAAGAATAAACTCACGGGACCAGCAGTTACTGTAATGGCTATGTTGCTGGACTCCCATGTAGTCAACTGCGGTTCGAGTCCCGGATCCGGTGGCTTAAAACTCACGCCGGGCACGTGTGCGTGCGTGCCCAAGATCCCGAGAGGAGAAGGGATTGCGGCGTGGCCATCCCCCCTGGGGGGTGATTTCTCACTTTCTATCTCTCTGTCTCTATCTGTCTCTCTGGCGAGCACATGCGCCCTATAGCAAAGACCTCTCAAAAAAATTTAAAAAAAAAGGAAAAAGAAGAATAAACTCACAGTTCTGGTGACTGGAAAGTGCGAAGGCATGATGCTGGCAACAGGCTAGCTACAGCATGGCCAACAGAAGCAAAGAGAATAGTGGGTGAGCACAGAGAGACCAGGATCTGTGTGCCATGTGGGTCTCTGTCTGCCTCATTTCCTCTCCTTATGAACCTACCAGGACTAACCATGGCGCCCTGGCCTAGCCATCCAATCACTAATCTCTTCCCAAAGGTCTCACTCTGCAATGTAATAATTGGATCAAGTTTTTACATTTGCAATCCCATTCCTATGGCTCAACACATAAATTTGCAGGAACATATTCAAACTATAGCAATCTCAGTCTTTCAGAAGCTATCATTGAATGAGTTTGATATCTTGTATTCAACCAACTAATAATAACATTTAGATTGCTGTCTTAACATAGTTGTCTGGGAAAACATCTTTGACAGTAAAGTTTATGTGCTGACACTTGGTAAATAGTCTCAAGCATTGTGAAGGGAAAAGAAAAGTGAGAGCACGAAGGAGAAAAAGTACACACAGGGTGGCCATAGCTTCCCAAGGAAGCATGCTTGGTGTGCTTGGTTATGTGGGGCGCCATGAAAGAAGCTTTAGAAAACCACAGTTTGGGACAATATGGAGCAGATGTGGGGAGAAGACAAGTTATTCACCTGTTCCACCTCAAAACCATTACCTTCTCCCTCTGTCATGTTTTATGATTCCTTGAGTGGCTAAAGAAGAGTCCAGACATTCAGTAGATGCTAGAGGATGAGCCTTCTCCTCCTGAGAATGAGGCATATGGCTGAGGCCCCAGAATAGAACAGAGTAAATGAAAGGTAGCATAGTAATCACAACTACTACAGTGGCTTACTTAAAAAAATAAGTGTTATAGGTACACTGTGTACTTGTGACTGTTACAGGCAGTAAGTTTAAATGTTAAAAAAATATATGCTCTGCTCCCAAAGGAACTACTCTGGAACTTAATAATACACTCTATTCCCCAGAAAGAAGAATTAGAGAAGTCTCAGAAAAAATACTTTATTCTAAAAAAATAAATCTGATGATAAGGAAATATTTAGATATCATCATTTAGTAATATCCACATTTTGGAATCTCTGGTGGGAGAGATTTCTATGCTTTATTACCTATACAACACTTAAATCACTATAAGATTCCTAGAAAATTATGGTCAAGCCCTTTCTTAAATACTTCCAGTGATAGAAAAATTAAAACCTTTTGAGGCATCCTGTTTCTATTGTTTAAAATAGAAAGAATTCTTTTGCTTCTACCACATAAAAGTCTACCTTCTTCCAATTTCTGAAGGTCCATTTTCTTTACTTGAGGCGTGAAAGATATGTATCAAACCTCCTTTCTTCTATACCCTTTGTTCACATTTTCATGAATCTTCTTCTTCTTTTACATTATGTAGTTCCTACTATTTTCACTATGGTTTGTAGTCATTGCTGTTTTTAAATTTTTACAATTTTATATGTTTTCAGTCTATTGTTCAAAACTAGAAATGCACAAAAGCAAATAAAAAACTATACCGAAGAAATTACATAGTTGTGTTGGCAGTGCAATAGCTGACTAAGACACTACCTTGAGGCATGTAGAAGCCATTAAACACAACAGCTCCTACCGAGGGTTTGGCATGTAATAGGTGATTAGTAAATGTTATGTTACCAGTCAGGGTACCCTCAGAAAACAGATGCCACATGAATTGAATAGTTTGAAAAGATTTAAATAAAGGAACTACTTACAAAAATTTGAATGGAATGAGACATATCCCGCTCAGGACGAGGAAATCAGGGTATCTTTACTAGCCCTTGCTTTGAAAAGGAAGTTGTAACTGGAATCTGAGACAGACAAGGAGAGCATGGAGAAGATTGCCAGATGGTGTCATGGCCCTTTGTATGGCCAAGAGAGATGAGTATAGAGAAGGAAGGACCGTACTGTCTTGCCTCCTTTCTTCTTTTGTGCATGCTCCCATTTGACTATATCCCACTGGAAGGCAGAAAATAAAAGAGAACTCATAGATGCAGTACACTGAAATCAGCAGCATTCTGGGGAACTGAGCAGGAACTGACAGTTTGGAAACAGAGGTCAATAGCAGTTGTCTGATATAGGCAGCTTCCAGCTATCATATAAAATATGAGTCATGTATTAATACATCTGATTAAATTAACATCTTTTCCCACCTATGTCATGCTATTGGTCCTGCCGATTATATTGTCAACTCCAATATTTACTTTTTTTTAATAGGTGCTGCCTCAAATACTTAACCTCTACACTGTATAATTATGAAGGACTCACTTTGTTTTCCTGTGGCTCTCATATGAATTTAAGACTTACTCATTTTTTTATTTTATTATTTTAGTCCATTTTTTAATATTGAGAAATACTTCTGGATTTTGATATTTTCCTTTTGGATCAATGCCATTCACCCATTTGCTTAATAGTCTATTAAATTTTCATCCAATTAAATTATAGAAATAATAAAACTAAGTCCTGTTCTTATTCATGGAAAACTCATTTTAGGTTGGCATCTTCTATTGCTAAGGTTGGTCTTTTTTTTTTTTTTTTTGTAAGTTATTTTTAGGTTTCTAAGTTCACTTACTATGATACATAACTTGTTGCCTGCAGATCTGTACCTTTGAAGGGAAGTGGTACTGTGCTACTTTCCAGTTTTGTTTATACATTTTGAATGTTTTTAAATTTCTCCAGTCCTGACTATATTTTTTATCTATTAGTAGATAATGGTGTTTTCTTTGTCTCCCTGCTTTATCCATGTGTTCCAGGCCTAAAGGTTGCTTATTGGAACCCATCTGCCCAATCCTATGTGTATTATGCCTGAAGGAAGACTTTCAACCCATCTGTCCAATTTTACCACACCCTAAAGAAATCCCAACATGAAATGGATAATAAGACTAGTTAGTAAACAAATTTAATAGATGTAGACGTTGGCACAGTGCGCTGCCAGAGTATGTCTGCGTCTGATGCCATCTGATGCAAGTCCCAGCACTGTGGAATTACATTTCTTGGTGGTCCTGCTTTTAAGACAATTGGTGCTGGCAAAGGTATCAATTGACTTTTGGTAGAGTAGACACATAGAATCCTCAAATTAGAAAGGAAGTTCAAGATCAAAGCTTTGCTTAGAGGGCTACAGCTGTATCGCAAATGCCAAACTCAGTTTCATTCTTTGTTCAGTGCTTGTCTCATTAGTTTGATAAAAAAACTTGCAATGAGCTCAAAGGATTTTACTTGTGTATCCATTCTTTCTTTCATTATGTGTTGACTCAGTGCCTACCATTTGCCAAGCACCACGGGAGATACTGAATGCGCAGAAATTGAAATAATGAACCCTAACTTTCAAGAGGTGTCTCAATAAAATAGTGGAGATAAACAAGTAAAATCACAATTGTAGGGACCAGCAGGTGGCATGGTGGTTAATGCACTGGACTCCCACATGGCTGACTGCACTTTGAATCCCATACCTGGTGGCTTAAAATTCTTGCCAGGCACATGTGCATGTGTGCCTACAATCCCAGGAGAAGAAAGAAAGAGAAGGGGTTGCAGCACGGCCATCCCCCCCAGGGGGTGATTTCTCACTTTCCCTCTCTCTGTCTCTCCTCCAGTGAGAACACACACCCTATGGCAAAAACCTTAAAAAAAAGAAAATCATTGAGACTGGCAAGTGGTGTGGTAGCTAAGGAAACTGGACTCCCACATGGCTGACCGTTGTTTGAGTCCTGGACCTGGCAGCTTGCTGTCTCACTTTCCCTCTTTCTCGCTCTGTCTCTCTCTGGTCAAATTAAAATAAATAAATGAACAAATAAATAAAGTTAAATAAAATAATTTAAAAAATTATTTTTTTTAAAAAAAGAAAAAGAAACCATAATTTGAAGAATATCTTTCAACTCAGCAGGGGCTTGAAGACAAAGAAAGAGCTCTGGAAAGGTACATATTAATGGATGAGCATTACACTTTGAGAATATTATAGGGAATGGTGTCTTTAGAGGAATAATAATGGTGATTATTCCACAGAGTATTATAAAAATTAATGGTATTGTAGGGTTTTTGTGAAATGTGGTAACAGATGAAGCTGTTTGTCCTTATGGTGTGCTAAGGATTTTGGATTTTATTATAAGCAGAGTGAATAGATGCTGGGTAGTTTATACACACACACACACACACACACACATATACATATATATATGTATATATATATACATTCAATCCCATTGTTTAGCTTATAAAATGAACATTTCAATATGTGAACATTTCTCCCCAGTCTAGTTGATCAAAATATCTTCAACAATAACACCACACCTCCCCATCCCGTCAATGCTCTACCTCTGTGTCCCTTCTCCAAATGTCCTTCCCTAGGCCCTACTCCTCCACACACACCACATCTGGCATTCACACCCATCTCTTGTGTTTGTATATCTTTTAGTCAATCAGTTTCAGTCATAGAGTGCAGACACTCGGTATATATTAAGTGGGGACATACAATGTCTCTCCTTCATAGTCTGGCTTGCTTCGATGCTGGGTAGTTTTGAGCAAGGAAGTGACCTGGTTAGCTTTGGTTTCATAAAGATCACTTCTGGCAGTGTTAGGAGAAGGAGCACATGAAAAGTGAGAAGGCTACTGAGATATTTCAGACAAGCCGTTGTAAGGGATTGAACTACAGTGCTCGAGTTAAAGAGAAAAATGAATCAGAGAAATAAAGGAGGTAAAAATCACTAGCACCTAGTGACCATTTCAATGCAAGGTGAGGAGGAGTTGTTTAGGATACATCATTGGCTTCAGGCTGGATGATCTCAGTTAGTGGGAGTGCCAAGAATAAATCTCCTGTCTACCATTCATTAATTGAGTCACCCTGGGCAAGTTACCTGAACTAGATCTGTATCAATTCCCTTATGTCTAAAAGGGAAATAATAATAGTGATTATTCCACAGAGCATGATAAAAATTAAATGTGCTAACATTTATTAAAGTGCTTGGACAGTGTTGAGAACATGGTAAAACTTTTACAGTGGTTTATTAAATATATAGATTCATAAATCTTAAGTTTAGATTTCAATGAAATGTGTACCTAGAGGACAAGGAGATTTATGAAAAAGGAACCTAAGGGAGTGGTCTGTACGAAGTATATGTGTATTTAAGGATTTAAGGATCACTAGACTAAATGCGAAATTGAAGGCACAAATAACATTGAACCAAACAGAGTTTGGAGTAGAGAAGGAAAAATGACTAATGCTAGTATTTTAAGGAGCACCAGCCTTTTAAGAGTGGTAGAAAAACTGAGCTGAGGAAAGAGAATATAAAAGTAATAGCTAAAATAGGTGCAAGGAAAATAAAATGACAAGAAAATAATGTCTAGAAACAAAAGAATGGAATTTATGGGAAAGAGAGCATAGCATGATCAGTGGCAAGAGATACCATGGAGAAGACAAAAAAAATAGGAAAGAAATTGGCTATCTTTTTCTGGCTGTTTTTAATAATGGCTAAAAAATACAGCTTTGATTTAAAATATTATTCTGCATGTAGGACAATACAAATCCAGCATATTGCTTGAGGGGTAATAACTTTTCATAAGCTCAACACCATTTATCTATTCTTTAACAGCTTCTTTTTTTGGATTTTAATATAGTCAAGTATTATTGAACATACATCTCATGGCTGAAATGAACAGTTGTCCATATTAAGAGTAATGCCATTAAACCTTTATGGGATTGCTTCCATGAACAACTCATTTCCTTTCGGATGATGAAATGGAGCAAATAAGTAGATATTAAAAAGAAAATAATTTCTCTGATATAGTAATTTTCCAGTTTCATTTATATATTTGTCCTTTCTACCCTCTTCTTTTTCTCCCTTCCTTCCTCTCTCCACTCCTCTTTCATTGAGTGCCAGACATTATTCCTGGGACTTAAATATTCAATCCTGAATATTTGGGGTTGAGCAAGACAGGTAAGATTCCTGCTTTCATTCTTTCTGTTGTTGGGGGAAAGAGATGATGAAATTGTAAATGAAATGGGAAAGATAAGTTTAGAAGTTGATATATGCTCAGAAAGAAACTGAAGAGGGCAATGAGTTGAAGAGAAGTCCAAGTTGGATGTTGGCCACCTTACATTATGTAGTTAGTAAAAATCTTCCTGAAGATTCAAGTGATCTCAGACCTTAAAGACAAGAAGGAGCTAGACCTGCAAAGATATGAACTAGAATTACAGACCAGAGGAAGGACTGGTGCAGAAGTCCCAAGGCAGAAATGTGCTTGGCATAGTTGTTAGCAGAAAGACAGCCGCTGTAGCTGGAGAATAGTGAATAGTAGTGAGTTTAAAGTGAACATAATGTGTTTCATGATGTGTGAGTTTCAAGATACACAGTGTTGTTTTCTAAAGGATAAAAGAACAAGATGAGTTCAAATTATGCTAAAAGGACTATTTATTGACAATCTCTTGAATACTGTTTTATCAAGACAGAAATTGGATTATGACTCTCATAAATAAGGAAATTCCTGAAACCAGGATTAGAACTCTAGTTGAGCAACTCATTGTACAACTTTTGGAAAATTCCCTGTACTAGCTTCATAACTGTGATGTCACAGATTTCTATGGTCTGTGATTGTGTGCATTGTCTGTCTTATTTATTGTATTGACGAGGAAACTAAGAACTTGAGAGTTTATTGATTTATTCCTAGGTATCATAGTTAATAAGAACAGGACTGAGATAGAGGCTATTTTAGTTATGTTAAATATTCATCCTTCAAGCCTTTGCCCCTAACATACTTTTATTGTGAAAACTTTCCTGTTTCCATGCAATAGATGTCAGTTTGTCTTTTCTTCTCATTTATTCTATTCATTCAGGCTGTAATTACTGCATTTTATTGCCATGAAATGGTATGTTTTCATGAATGGCTTTTCTTTATTAAACGATGACTTCATCAGAACATTTTACAACTTCAGTTGCCTACTGCATAGTAAGCTTCTGATAATGTGCTATGTGACTAATTAGTGTATACTTAAACAAATGGACATATCTACGTCTTTCAGCTAAATGCATGTTTCTGTAAGACTTCCAAGTCTCTTTATATTTAAATATCTACATCTCTGAGGAAAGGATTATAGCATTAATGCTTAAATGATCACAATATGTTTGTCTTCTATATGAAAGAAACAGCAAGTGCAAAAACATATTTTAAAAGTTGATGATTCGGGACCAGCAATTAGCGTAATGTCTAAGTCGCTGGACTCCCATGCAGTCGACCGCAGTTCATGTCCCAGACCCGGTGGCTTAAAATTCACACCGGGCGCGTGTGCGTGCATGCCCAAGATCCCGAGAGGAGAACAGAGGAGAAGGGATTGTGGCGTGGCCATCCCCCCTGGGGGATGATTTCTCACTTTCTTTCTCTCTGTCTGTCTCTCTCTGTCTGGCTAGAGCACGTGCCCTATAGCAAAAAACCTCTCCAAAAAAAACCCAAAAAAACAAAAAAACTAAAAACCAAAAAACAAAAAAAAAGTTGATGATTCAATGGAATACTACTCAGGCATAACAACAAAATCTGGTCATTTGTCACAAAGTAGACAAATCTAAGTAGACATAATGCTAAGTAAAATATAACTTGGGCTGTAATAGATGAATACTTTGTGTCCATAACTAAACATATACCAAATATCTGCACCCTATGGTAAAAATTGAAGGACACAAAGCACAGAAACAGAGATAGTAATGGTGGACACCAAGAGCTGTTTAGGGGAGAGTGCATAGGAAGTTTGGGAGAAAATTGTTAATGGACATGAGAATGCATGTAAATAAGGGGAAGAGGCTGGGATGGCGAATCACAGCAGAGTGAAAAATGAACAAGTTAATACATATTTTTAAGAAAAGCTATTAAAACTATTAACAAGTGTGCACAACATAATGTTGAAGATAAATATGGGTATATCCCTGATTTGATGATTATATACTGTATGTGTGCTCTAAAAACCCCACACCATAGCCCACGAAGCTATACATGGATTATACATAAACCAGAAATCATAACTTTAAAAAGTAAAAATTTTAAAAATATTTTAAAAGTTGATGATCTTGCCCAAAACTGACTATAACAGAAAAACTGATAATAAATGCCCACCTCAAAGCTTGTTCGATAAACACTGGTTTATTGTGCCAGACATTATTCCTGGAACTTGAATATTCAATCCTGAATACTTGGGATTGAGCAAGACAGGTAAGATTCCTGCTTGCATTCTTTGCCCACAAATAACTGTCTAAACCCTTCTCTTCTATCAGTGACTCCTGTTAGATGAGACCTTCTTCCTAGGCCATATGTGTTCCTTGTTATTTTAGCTATCAATTATGTTAACATAGTGTTGATCCGAATTTGCAATTCAATAAAGACTACTTTTAACCTTGTACTTTTAAAATTGGAAATGGGAAATTCTCTTGTAATACAAGGGAACTTCAAAAAGTTTGTGAAAAATAGGGACCAGCAGTTAGCGTAATGGCTATGTTGCTGGACTCCCATGTAGTCGACTGCGGTTCGTGTCCTGGACCCGGTGGCTTAAAACTCACGCCGGGCGCGAGTGCATGAATGCCCAAGATCCCGAAAGGAGAATGGAGGAGAAGGGATTGTGGCGTGGCCATCCCCCCTGGGGGGTGATTTCTCGCTTTCTGTCTCTCTGTCTGTCTCTCTCTGTCTGTCTGGCAAGTGCACACGCCCTATAGCGAAAACCTCTTCAAAAAAAAAAAAGTTTGTGAAAAATAGAATTAAAATATGAATTGATTTTGGTTCAAAATGTTTAAATTGATGATTTTTTTTCATAATATTCATTTTCCATGAACTATTTTCCTTTTTTTTTTTTTTTTTTTTTTTTTAGTTTTTTTGCTATATGGCGTGTGCACTCTGGAGAGAGACAGAGTGAGCTAGAGAGAGAGGGAATGTGAGAAATCACCCTCAGAGGTGATGGCCATTCCTCAATCCCTTCTCCATTTTCCTCTTAGGATTTTGGGCATGCATGCAATGCACCTAGAGTGTTTTTCCAGCCACCAGGTCTTGAATGCAGACTGCACAGGGGGTCATGTAGGATCCAGCTGCCTTAACCACCATGTCACCTGTTGGCCCTCCATGAACTTTTTGAGCCCTCACCTCCATAGTTTATAGGAAAACTTCAGAGAGAAATAATCAAAAATAATAAATGTGCATGATTTGTTATAAAAATAGTATACTTATTTTTGAATAATATATAAAAATAATAAAATACATACATTTGTATAATTTATTTTTATTATATAAACAAATTTGTATAATAAATATTCTGATGGATATTTAAAACTTAACAAAATCCCCCTTGCTCCCTAAATCGTTAAGACATGCCCTAACCACTGGCATCCTTGGGGACAGAGCACTTCATTGTTTTTTGGTCTGTCACAACCAGACTGTGATACACTGCCTATTCTGTTGGTAATTATATTAGAAACTCAGGCTTTTTTCCTAAAATTTGTCACATATTATTTTTCAGGACCACTGATGGGTATTCGTCAGTCCTGTCTCTCATTTGTATTTATGAGCCTAAGGTCATCATTAGCACATGACTTTGTCAGGAAATGAAGTTCTATGTGTACGGAAGTTTCTTTCATTGCGTCCATGATTGGGACTTTCTTAATCCTAAAGAAGAAGAAAAATCCATACCCAGTTTATTGCCTTCCAAACTGACAGTCCCATAAGGCTCATTGGATGATTAAGTAATAAGGAGAAAAACCTGAGAAAAGTATATATTCAAACATCCCCTGGCCTAAAACCATAACAGCCAATAGTCAGATCCACTGAGCAGCTGGAGAAAATCTTGTGATACTTGTTTAAAAATAATATGTTAAATTAAATATAAATGTTAAGTCAAATATTAATGTCATCTTTCAAGTTTAATGATGATTAGAAAAATTATAAATACCTACACATTTGATGTATAAATATAAGTGTACATAGATATCCAAAAAATTGCTGGTTCATACATTGCTAATGAGGATCGCTGGTCAACAAATCAGTTTGTTTACACTGACAGTTATCTAATGAAACTAAGCTGATAAAATATAATGGTGACATCAGTGATGTCAATCTCAAGTATTATACTTATTTAACTGGAAGAGCAGCAGGGTAAAAGTTTTGTCCTTTATAGGTACAGAAAACACTAAATCCCATTTCTATGCTCAGAGAATCCCTAGTTAGCTGGCTGCCAATAGTTAAAAAATATGTATTTCAAAATGAAATTAAGCATAAAAAGATGTTTATTTTATTTTTTTAAGAATTATTTTTAAATTTAACTTTATTTATTTATTTTCACTTGACCAGAGATGGACAGAGCGCGCGCGAGAGAGAGGGAGAATAAGCTACCAGGTCCAGGACTTGAACTGTGGTCAGCCATATGGGAGTCCAGCGCCCCAATTACCACGTCACCTGCTGGCCCTGAGATATGTTTCCTTTCTGATGTACATCATTTATTTGACAAACATGTCCTTCAATATGTATATATTGGTTCTTCTGTTCCATTGGGCTAGCAGTCTCTAGTAAGCACATTTGTAGTAATCATCTTTACTTTACCATTCTAATATTTCCTAAATCAGTGTTTCTTTTTTATGGGAGTCCAGTGACATAGCCCTTACACCAACTGCTGGTCCCAACATAGTAATAATCTAACTGAAGAAGTCAAAGACATCTACAAGGAAAACTGAAATTTTTAAAAAAGAAATTGAACATGATACAAGAAAGACATCCCATGTTCCTGGATTGAAAACTTAATGTAAGCAAAATGTCAATTCTATCCAAATTAATCTACAAATTTACTGACATTCTGATCAAATTACCAGAGATACTCTTTACAGGTTTAGAAAAAACAGTCATAGAATGTATCTGGTATCGTAAGATCTCATATTGCCAAAGCAATATCACACAAGAAGAGTAGTAGAAGGCATCCACTCCATGACCACAAAATATATTAAAAGCTTTGATAATCAAAAAAGCATGATACTGGTACAAAAATAGACATGTAGACTAATGGACTTGAATATATAATACAGAAATAAACCCCCAAAATGCAGCCAACTCAATTTTGATGAAGGACACCAGACATTCCAGTGGGGAAAGCAAATGATGCTGAACAAACTGGGGATACACCTGCAGAAAGATGAAATTGAACTCCTCTCTCTCACCTTTAACAAAAGTCAACTCAAAATGGATTAAATATCTAAACCTAAGACCTTAAACTATAAAACTACTGGTGAATGAAACAGGGGAAACTCTTGGAGATATCGCAGTAGACAAAGACTTAAACTCATGCCGGGTGTGTGTGCGTGTGTGCCCAGGATCCCGAGAGGAGAATGGAGGAGAAGCGATTGTGGTGTGGTCATCCCCCTTGGGGGTGTGATTTCTTGTTTTTGTCTCTCTGTCCTGCTGGCAAGCATATGTGCCCTACAGCAAAAAGCTCTCTCGGAAAAAAAAAAAAAAAAAAAAAAAAGAAAAAAAAAGAAAAGAAAAGAAAAGAAAAGAAAAGAAAAGAAAAGATTTATTCCTATGTAACCTTTTTTTGGTGACTGTTTTAGAGGGGATTGCTTTCTTCGATTCTACCTCAGTCTGCTCATTGTTGGTGTATAGAAATGCTATAAATTTTTGTATGTCAGTTTTGTATCCTGCTACTTTACTGTCTTCATTTACCATTTCCAGGAGTTATTTTGTGAATTCTTTTGGGTTTTCTATGTATATAATCATGCCATCTGCAAATAGAGATAATTTCACTTTTTCTTTTTCTATTTGAATAACTTTTATTTTTTTCTCTTGTCTGAATACATTGGCTAGGATTTCCAGTGCTACTTTTAAAAGGAGTGGAGAAAGTAGGCAGCCTTGTCTTGGTGCAGGTTAGTGTGATATTAGCTATGGGTTTTTGATATATGCCTTTATTGCGTTGAGAAATGTTCCTTCTATGCTAATTTTGCTGAGAGTCTTAATCATGAAGGGATATTGTATTTTATCAAACGCTTTTTCTGCATCAATTGATAGGATCATGTGGTTTTTATCTTTATTTATTTTAATATTGTATTTCACTTATGGTTTTGTATGTGTTGAACTATGCTTGCATCTCTAGAATAAAGCCTACATGGTTGTGTTGTATATTTTTAATGTGTCATTGGATAGTATTTTCTGGTGTGTTGTTGCAAATTTTTGCATCTATATTCATCAGAGATATTGGTCTGTAGTTTTTTTATGTTCTTATCTGTTTTGGGATGAGGGTGATAGGGGCTTTAAAAAATAAATTTGGGAGAGTTCTTTTATCTTGGGTCCTTACAAATAGTTTGAATAGAATCGGGGTTAGCTCTTCTTTAAATGTTTTGTAGAATTCAGGGGTGAAGCCATCAGGACCTAGGACTTTTCTTTGTTGTGAGATTATTTATTACAGATTCAATCTCATTGCTTGTTATTGGTCTATTCAGGCTTTCCATGTCTTTCTGATTCAATCTTGGTAGATTATATTGGAAAAGTAATGACACATTTTTGCATAGAAAAAAATAGGAAAATATGTCATCACTTTTACAACAACCTAATATATGTCCTGGAATTTGTCCATCTCATCCAGATTTTCTTGTTTGTTGTCATATAATCGCTCATAGGTATTCTCTAATGATCTTTTCTATGTTTGCTATGTCTATTATAATATTTCCTGTTTCATTGCTGATTTGATTTATCTGGGTTTTTTTTTCCTCTCTTTTTAATTAGTCTAGCTAACAGTATGTCAACTTTGTTTATCTTCTCAAAGAATCAGCTTTTACTTTCATTATTTTCTATACAGTTTATTTATTCTCTATTTCATTTATTTCTGCTTAAATCTTTATCATTTCTTTTCTGCTGGCACTTTTCCAGCATTTTTTTGTTGTTGATTTTTCAGTTCCCTTCATGTTGCTAGGTGTTAGATGTGGTGTGTTGTTAGGCTTTTTGCCACTTTTCCATTTTTTTTCTTATGTGCACCAATTGCTGTTAACTTCCCTCTTATGACTGCTTCCACTCTGTCCCATAGGTTATGGAAACTCCTATACTTGTCACATACTTCAGTCTTAATTTCTTCAGTGGTTGTGAAGTCATTTAGGAGTAGGTTGTTTAGTTTTTATATGCTTGCTTATTTTTGAGTTTTTTTTTTTTTTCTGAAGTTAATTTTAAGTTTAATTCCATCATGGTCAGAGAAGAAGCTAGATATATTTTCTATGCCTTCAAATTTGTAAAAACTTGTTTTATGCCCTATCATGTGATCACTCTTTGAAAATGTTCCCCGTGGGGATGAGAAGAATGTATATTTTGTGGTTGTTGATTGAAAAGATCTATATATGTCTGTCAAGTCCATTTTGATTATGGTATTGTTTATATCCTTTATCGCTACTTATTTTTTGTCTAGATGATCGGTCCAAAGAGAACTGTGGGGTATTGAGATCTCCAATGATTATTTTCTTTTTTTAAATAATTATTTTATTTAACTTCATTTATTATCATCATTATTATTTTTCAGTTTGATCAGAGAGAGATGGAGATGAGAGAGAGAGAGAAAGAGAGAGAGAGAGAGAGAGAGAGAGAGAGAGAGAGAGAGAGAAAGTGAGAAAGCAAGCCACCAGGTCCAGGACTTGAACTATGGTTGACCATGTGGGAGTCCAGCACCTTTAACCACCACGCCACCTGCCAGCCCTCCAATGATTATTTTCTTGCAGTCTTTCTTTCACATATTTGGGTGCTCCAGTGTTGGATTCATAGATATTTATAAATGTTATATCTTCATGGTGAATTAGCCCTTTTTACTACTATATAGTGTCCTTCTCTGTCTCTTCTTATAGCTTTTGTCTTAAAGTCTATTTTGTCTGATCAGTATAATGACTCTAGCTTTCTTTTGATTTCCATTTGCATGAAATATCTTTTTCCAGTCTTTCACTTTCAGTCTACGTATGTCTTTATCTGTGAGGTATGCTTCTTGTAGGCAGCATATAGAAGGCTATTGTTCTCTCTCTCTCTTTCTTGTTTCTTTCTCCATACAGTCAATATGTTTCTTTTAATTAGAGAATTTAGTTCATTAACATTCACTGTTACTATCAATATTTGTGGGTTTGTCCCTACCATCTTGTTAGCCATTTTCTTAGCTGTTTTGTGTTCTTCTTCTTCTTCTACTTCTTCTTCTTCTTTCTTTCTTTCTTTTTTTGTTGGGGGGGGCGTCTCTTTTTCATTTTCCTGATATAGTACTTTCAGTATTTCTTGGGGAGCTAGTCTAGACGAGGTAAGTAGTTCTTGTTTGTCTTAAAATGATTTTATTTGTTCTTCCCATTTGAAAGATATTCTTACTAGGTATAGTATCCTTGGTTGAAATTGTTTTTCTTTAATGCTTTGAATATGTCTTTTCATTCTTTTCTTGCCTTCCTTGTTTTGGTTGAGAGGTCTGATATTACAAATGGGATAGTCTTTGTAAGTAAATTGCCATTTCTCTCTTGCTATTTTTAGAATCTTGTCTTAGGTTTTGATCAATCTGGCTATGTTGTGTTATGGAGACAATCTTTTTATATTAATTCTATTTGGGGTTCTTTGCATTTCTTGGATCTAGATTTCTTTTCTTCTTCTTTTGTAAAGAATTATGTATTTAACCTTATTTATTCCTTCATTTATTTCAAGAAGAGAGAGAGAGAGAGAGAAAGGAAGCCACCAGGTCCAGGCCTCAAACCGCGGTTGGCCATTTGGGATTGTCCAGCGCCTTAACCATTATGCCACCTGCTGGTCCCCTTGGGTCTAGATTTCTTTATGTTTTTCTAGTTTTGGAAGATTTTCTGCAAGAATTTAATGGAAGAGATTTTCTATGCCTTTGTCTGAGTCTTCGCCTTCTGGAAAGCCTATTATTTGGATATTTAGGCATTTAATAGTATCTTGTATTTCCCATATGTTATCCTCATTCGGGGGTGGGGGGCTGGTATTTTTAATTCTTATTGGTGGTTTTATCTAAGTCAGTGGTTTTGTCTTCCAGGTCAGAGATCTGTCTTTTATGTGGTCCAATCTGCTATTAGCACTTTCAAAGAAGGTTTTGATTTTCTATGTTACAGTTTTTATCTCCAGAAGTTCTGATTATTTCTTTTCTATGGTATCTATCTCCTCCTCTAAGTTGTAGAAGGACTTTCTTACCTCTGTCACTGTGAATATTCTGAGTTCTTTTTCTATCATTTCTGTAAATTCTTTTGTGCTGTTTATGGTTGAAGAAGAATTATTCTGTTCCCTTGAAGGGGAGATACTTCTTTTTCCCCCCATATTTCTTGTGTCTCTGCATTGGTTTCTAGTCATCTGATGAACTGGACACTTCTTCCTACTTTTTTTGGTATTGACTCTGAAGTGTCAGGGGAGAAGAAGAGCTCTACTTCTCAGGTATGTTCTTGGGAGCGGCCTTGTCTTCCAATCAGAAAAGGGTACTTGTAGCCACTTTAGGTGTTGGTTCCTTTTCATAATCTCTTGGGACCAGCTGCACCTGGGGCTCAAGATATGCGATTCAACTTGGAGGGCAGGCAACACCAGTGGTTCTACTCCAGCAGCCAGTTTTCTCAGGCTCTCTGGGTCTTGTCAGTGGAACTTTAGCAGCAATGGAGAATGGATGACAGGAAAAGAATCCACTATCTCAAACACCTGAGAGGGCAGAGTAACACCAGCAGAAAGATTTTCAGCTCTCAAATCAGTACTGCTTTTTTTTTTTTTTTTTTTTTTTTCCCCCACCATTAGGGTGTATGTGCTCACTAGAGTGAGAGACAGAGATAAAGACAGTGAAAAGGAAAGAGAGAAACCACACCCCAGGGTGGGGTGGCCATGCTGCAATCTCTTCTCTTCACTATCCTTCCAGGATATTGGGCACACATGCATACACACCTTGCATGAATTTCAGGCCTCTGGGTCCAGGACTCAAATCATGGTCGACCATATGGGAGTCCAAAGACATAACCACTACACCATCTCCTGGCCTCAGTGCTTCTTAAATTGTACTTTTTACTCATGAACCTCTTTAGCAGTAATATAACATTCTTAGAGTTTAATTTGAATAATTAAAATAATAATATAATAAATCAATTATTAAATATTATTTTGTGTGAAAAAATAATTTTAAGAAAACTAAAGTGAATGAAGGAATGATTTGTTTATTTTCTTATTTGGAAAACATAAGAGTGCTTTAGTTTGAGAGTCACTTTCTTTTAATTTCTTATAGATCCATAAATAAGTGATCATTTTAATCTTGCTTTTGAAGTGTCTACTTAATAGCACTTTAGAAATTGGACATTACTTACTAGAAAGAGCATGCCTTATTTATATATTTATTTATTTATTGGAGAGGTTTTTGATATAGGGTGCGTGCACTCACCCAAAAGAGAGAGACAGAGAGACAGAGAGAGACAGAGAGCGATAAATCACTCCCCAGGGGGGATGGCCATGCCGCAATCCCTTCTCCTCCATTCTCTTCTTGGGATCTTGGGCATGCACACACACGTGCCAGGCGTGAGTTTAAGCCACTGGGTCCGGGACTCGAATCGCGGTAAACTATGTGGGAGTTCAGCAACATAGTCATTATGCTAATTGCTGGTCCTGAGCATGCCTCATTTTTGTTTGATTTAAATTTTTTAAGGCTAATTTTAAAATCAGTGTCATATTTGCACATTATTACTACTGTCATTTTTTTTACTAATATTACTAGTAAGCCAACATTTTCAAAAGTATGTATTACAATACACAAACACTGTGCATTACTAGTCTAAAATTTTTCTTGTTGCTGTTATTTATTTTATTTCATTTTTAAAATTTGACCAGAGAGAGGGAGAAAGGGAAAGTGAGAAAAAAAATCACCAGATCTAGGACTTGAACTGTGGTTGGCCATGTGGAGGTCCAGCACCTTAACCACCATGCCACCTGCTGACCTGCATTGTACTATTAACATGCACTAAACCACTTAACCTTTACAAAAATGGATGTATTGTTGTGCCTGTTTAACCACTGGAGAGACTGAAACTTCCAGAAGTAAAATAATTTGCTCAAACTATGTGTAAAGTTTTTAAAATTTTTATAAATTTTGTAAATAATAAATAACATATTTTAATGTTTATATTCTGTTACTTACTGATAAATTGAGAAGTCTGACTGATGGTAAAAATTTGTTGGCCCGAATAAAATAATTCCCTAAGGGGTTAGACATTATAATTTGGTAATGTCTACTGTATTTTTATTATTATTATTATTATTTTTTAAAATTTTTCTTGGGGGCGGGAGAGGTTTTTGCTATAGGCCACGTGTGCTCGCCAGAAAGAGAGACAGAGAGATAGAAAGTGAGAAATCACCCCCCAGGGGAGATGGCCACGCTGCAATTCCTTCTCCTCCATTCTCCTCTTGGGATCTTGTGCACACACGCACACGTGCCTAGCATGAGTTTAAGCCATCAGGTCCAAGACTTGAACCACGGTCAACTACATGGGAGTTCAGCGACATAGCCATTACACTAACTGCTGGTTCCGCCTACTGGCTTTTATAACCACTTCTTATTTCACTGGACTGCAAGTCTCTTCCACTTTCAGATGGAATTAGTTTAATCAGAGAGGTGTTTTTTAGAGAGAAGTGGGTCAAATATACACTAGGAATTAAAACCTAATTCCTAGTGAATAAAATATGAATCACAATTTAGTTGGCTCAGCACTACCTGCCAGCTTGGATCTCATAGTAAGAATGTTGTAGAGGCTCTGCCCTGTAACAGGATGTGAGAAAGCTACACTCTGGGTAAAATCCCAACTTCCAGAGTCATTCATATAATGTAATTTCTCTTTTCTTATTTTTATTTTTTGAAGAATAATTTTTAAATTTTAGTTATTATTATCATTATTATTATTATTCAGTTTGACCAGAGAGAGAGAGAGCAAGTTGCCAGGTCCAGACTTGAACCACAGTTGGCTCTGTGGGAGTCCAATGCCTTCACCACACCACCTGCTGGCCCCGTATAATGTGCTTTCAAGGCCAGGAGAAAGATATGTAAAATTGAATTTGGAGATAATGTCCTAACCTATGTTTTATATGCTATCATCATACTTACGGAATTTCAAAGTTAAGTCAGACAGAAATGCAAGTTATTTGAAAATACAACTTCTTGTTCTGGGTTCAATAAAATGCACCTGAAAAGTGGTGTATTGGGTAGAAGCCTGTAAAATTTTGGCCAGTTTTCATTCTTTCAGTAAACAAAAACTTATTGATATATGTTCTTGAAACACAGTCCTCACTTAAATAAATTTTTATTTACTATGAAATATGACACATGTACAGAAAAATTTGATAAAATAAGAAAATATGTAACTCAAATGTAATAAATCTATATTAGTGGCTATGTAATGAGAGATTATTATTTTAAATTTTTAACAAGAAAAAATTATTTAATGTGTTATATGAGAGTCTTCACAAATGAAGGCCCCCCAAAACAGAAATCTTTGTATTTGTTTTTTAAATTCTTTTAAAATTTATTTTATACATTCACTGTACATCACAATAGCTTATAAAATGAATTATTTTAATTTTTATTTCTCTCATTTCTAATGTGATTGAGCACTTTTTATATATTTACTCTCTATTTGAGAAAGTCTTATTGTGTGAAGTTTTCTTACCCTTTTTATGATAAATTTTCTTATAAAATTGAATCTTTTTATATTAATTTATTGAAGTCATAATTTTGGTACCTTTTGTTAGTTATTGGGTTATTAGAAAAGTCAAGGCATATTTTTCTATGCAAAAATGCATCATAATTTTCCCAAGACCCAATGTATGTATTGCAAATCTATTTTTCTACTCTATGATGTCCTTTTTTCTGTCTTAAAAGTATCTTTTGATAATTGAAAACTCTTTCTCTTAATATTGCACATTTTGTAAACCTTTTCCAGTGGGGCATGGTTATGCCACAATTCTTTTCCTCCATTTTATAATTCAATTAGTATTTGCACTCATGCACACACACCTGTTGTGGTTTTCAAGCTGCCATGGCCAGGATTTGAACCGTGGTTGGCCACATGGTATCTGGCTCCCTTAGCCACTGTACATGAAAATATCCCTAGCAAATAAATTCTGTTAGCAGCATAGTTTCTTCTCTCAGCTCACTGAGAGAATGAGGCAGTCAGATAAAAGGCACTTACCACATAGGTTTAGAAAGTGTTGAGGTAAAACATGGTTTGCTGTGATAGCCCATAGAGGTTCATTTAACCCAAACTTAGTTGACAAGGAAGGATCCCAGGGAGAGAGCATTCAAGCTGGTTTTGAAAATAAGTTAGTATTAGCTATGGGGGGAAAAAAAAAAGGAGTGACTGTTCCCAGGCCGAGGGAGCAGATGCAAGGAAGCACATGGCACTCTTGGGACTTGTGTGGCTTGCCTGTTGAGCATGTCAGAAAAACTGAAAAGAGAGGGAGGATTATAAATGAATAAAGATGTTTCCAATTATTTACTATTTCAAAGCATTTTCAAATGTTTGCTGTTAAAAAATCAATAACACTGCAGCAAAGCACCTTGGCCATTAATTTTTGTCCATGTTTCATACTATTTCTTTAGGACAATTTCTTGAAGCAAAATTGTCACAGAAAGGGGCACACACCATATTATGCACAAAAGAAGGCTTCTGCTTCAAGAACACAAGAGTCTTTTAGAAAGAAATTACGGTGGAGACAAGTTTCAAGGGATGTTTAGGAAGTAGGCAGGATGAAGCCAAAGGACTTTAAACAACTGAGGAATCTCATGTGCACAGGGGAAAAAGAATTAAGGAAATGATAAATAATTTAGCATGGGGTGGCTTATTACAAGGCATGGGCCATGGTGCTGATAGAGTAAGCTTAAGTGTAAACTAGGTTTATATTTGATTCCATCAGAGGCTTAGTTAATAAAATACTCTAAGGCCCTTTTCACTTTTTCTTGCTTTTTGAAATTCATGGACTCTATTTGTACCATATTCTCGACATCATTATAATGGTTATCTTTCATAAACCAGAACTTATTTTCTTCCATATCCCCAGGTGATTTTAGCATCTGGATCCTATTCTGTTTTCCCTCCATTGGCCACCATCATACTAAGTAATATCAATTTCCCTTTACTTCTGTTTTAGGCCTCCATTTCCACATGTCCTAGCATGGACCTTATTACGTCCAAGGCCCAACTCACCCACTTAATAGCTGTGTAATTCCTGCCAAGTTTCTTAACCTCTCTTTGCCTCAGTTTCCTCATGAGAACCTCAACAATATTTATCATTGGGCTCTGAAAATTCACATGAAAATAACTGGAATGTCTTTGTGGCACAATGACCATCTTTTATTTTTCTCCCATTATGAACACATAAATTCACCCAGATTTAATATGCCTCTTGCTTTTGTTTAGAACAGCTTTATCAAGGTTGACTGATGATGAACTGCATTATCCTGAGCATCTTAGAAGTCGCTGCTCGTACTAAGGGGCAAAGTCCATGGTGGAGAGAACACCTTGTCTTTTCTCGGTGCTAGATTTGGGTATATAATGAGGCCTTCAGCTTCGAACACTTTCTACTCACTAGCTTTTACAAATTCAAGAAGCACTACCTTTTAATCCTACACTGGCATGTATTTCCCTCTCACCCTTGCCTTCTTTCCACTTAGTCTTTATCCTTCATCTTTTCCTTCCCCCACATTAGAAACAAGAATCCAAACTCTGGTCATTTTCGATACTAAAAGATCAGGGCAGGCTGACTAATTTTGCCCAGACTCTGTGAAAGCTCCACATGTGCTGCTGTTTTAGGTTGAATAATTGATTTAATCTCTGATTTTAGAGGAACGCTGAACTCCTTTTGTGGGACTCTGCATACATTTCTCTAGGGCAAAAACTGTCCTACTTTTTTTTTCTCTGGTATCTGTTTAGTGCTAGGCCATTTTTTTTCCCCTAGACTCTACATTACCCTCCGTGAAATAAATGAAATCACAGTTGGAAAACGACTTACTGGACAGACTTATAACCACAAGATAAGAGCTACACTATGCACATTTACTTAACATTCTCCTCCTCCCTTGCTTTCCTTCTTTCTACTCTAGCACATCTTTGTTTTGGCTAAGAGGATGCATTAGTCTCTCAGCAGAGGATTGTCATTACCTACACAGAGTAGCAGCGTACTTTAGCATCTTATTACAAATACACAGATTGTGGGTTCTAATTTTGCTCACCCATTCTCCTACCATGTAACTCTAGGCAGATTTATTTACATCTCTGAGTCTTGCTTTCAAAGTCCCTTCAAGGGCAGGCCCCATGGCCTAATGATTAAGGGAGCCAGATCCTATGTGGCCAACTACATGGTTTGAATCCTGGCTCTGATGGTTTGAAAAACATGCTAGGCAAATGTGCACCTGTGGCTAGAATCCTGATGGGATGGAGGAATGACAGAGCAGAGTTTGCAGCGTAACCACACCCCATTAGGGGATGCTTTCTTTCTCTGTTTTTCTCAGGTAAGCACATGAGGCATGTGTTCTCTAGCAATTAACAACAACCAAAAAAAAAAAAAAAAAAAAAAAAAAAAAAGGAAAGAAAAGAAAAAGGTAGTCCCTTCTAGGACAACGGCTCTGAAGGCTGGACTGTGAAGATGAGGCTGGATAGTAAAGATAGGTACACAGCAAGCTTCAAATTTACCTTGAGTCTTTTGGCTAACCAGGTAAATGTGAAGTGCCAGCTGGGAGATAGGGGGGATGATTTCACGCTATCTCAAAGACTTCTAACCAAAGTGACAAGTCATTTTAAGGTGACGAGCTATTTTATATTATATTTGAGAACCTCATTTTCATTATGTTTTTGGGAATTTTTAAACTAGAAAGTTCTGTTTGATAGCAAACTGGCTTTTTTGAAACTGTTTGATCCAGTATTTAGTTTGGGAACTACCTTCTCAACAGTTACTTCTTAAACAACTTACTCTGTAATAGTTTACGTACTCAGATATGTTTTCTAAAGAAAATCACCTTCCTTAAGTCCATACTCACTAACACTATTTCAGCCAATTCCCTGAACAATGATCACATTTAGAAAGGGACCACACTTCCCTGTTCGCATCAGTTGAGCAGGGTCAGAGGGAATTGCCAATGGCTATTTGAGTAACATAGCCTGTCCTATGTTTTACATTGCTAAAAGAATTTAGAATTAGAAAATAATCTATTATTTGTTTAATAAAAAACTTAGCAAAAACAGATATTTGTTCAAATAGACTCTGTTACTTACTAGTCAGATAAACTCAAACCCCTAAAGCTTTAAGTTTCATTATGCATGAATATTTAAAACTGGGGTAAGAATTATACTTACTTCTCAGGTTTGCTGTGAAGATTAAATGCTAAAATACAAGTAAGGAAATTTGGGGATTACACAGCCATAGAGTACTTGAGCTAGGTGTTGCTGTGATAATGGTGTCTAACAAATAACTCCAAAATCTTAATGGTTTACAACAGCAGACATTTATGTTAGACTTGGTTAGACTCGGTTCTAGCTTGTGAGTTCTATTCAGGTCCTTTCTCTATGTCTCTTCATTCAGGTACTAGAGGCTATTTAAGAAATTCTCCTTGGGACCAGCAGTTAGTGTAATGGCTATGTCGCTGAACTGCCATGTAGTCGACCGTGGTTCGAGTCCCGGGCCCGGCAGCTTAAACTCACAGCGGGCACGTGTGCGTGCATGCCCAGGATCCCAAGAGGAGAATGGAGGAGAAGGGATTGTGGCATGGCCATCCCCCCTGGGGGGTGATTTCTCGCTTTCTATCTCTTTCTCTCTGGTGAGAACATGTGCCCTATAGCAAAAACCTCTCCAAAAAAAAATAAGGAAAAAAAAAAGAAATTTTCATTTCATGCATGAGATCTGCTAAGAACTTGCTAAGTTTCTTAAAGCATCAACTGAAAGTTGGCATTACTTTCACTTCTATCCAAAGTGTGTGTTTGGTCAAAATAAGTCACTTAATCAGGCCAACATTAGGTCAGGAAAGTATATACTGTTGTAATGAAGAAAGAAGAGTGAATATTTGCTGTACAACAATTCAGACTCGCTCAAGGAAGCTTACTGAATCTCATTTTTTTCCCTACCCTTTTTCATCTATATGACCATTGACTCTTCTCATATCGTCTACTTCATTTTATCTACTTTATATTACTGAAATTATGGAAAATAATTTTCCTCTCTTTTTCTTTTCTTTTTTTTTTTTTTTTTTTTTTTTTTTTTTGTCAGAGGGTGCATTTACACTTGGGGGCAGGGGTAGGAGAGGGAGAGAGAGAAAGCACCCCCTGGTAGGGTGTGGTCATGCTGTAATCCCTTTCCTGCATTTCTCCCTCCTACCAGGATTTGGGGGTATGCACAAGTATGCAGTGAGTTTTTCAAGTCATTGGGGCTGAGATTTGAACCATAGCCATGGGATCTGGCTCCTAGTGTGCAGAATTAACCACAGAACTATGAGGACAACTCACCCCTTCTTTCTCTTCTAACTTAACTGTATATTAGAATGACAAATGTTTCTCTTAAACAGGTACTTTAGAAAATCCCTTAGAAAAAGAACAAAAGCTGCTGATTCTTCTTAGGACCTCAGAGGGCGTCTTTTGTAACCGTTACAATGGAATTCATATTGACCCAGGAACAATTGGTAAGAGTATATGGTATCATTTTTAAATTTTTATTGAAAATGAAGTATGTGTATGTGTGTGTCTAGCAAAGTAGTATTATTCATAGTAAACCCACTAAATTCCAGGCAGTATTCTAACTAATTTATATTCACTAGTTGAGTTACAAGCTCTCCTGTGAGTAGTGTCCCTTTTACAGGTGTCAAAATAAGAATGACAAGACCCTGGCATTTTATAGAAAGTGGTCAGATAAGGAGGATCTATTGCTGAGTGAAGTAAGCCAGGCTATGAAAGAAAGATATTGTATGTATCCACTCAATATATACTGACTATCCGCACTCTATGGTAGAGAGTGAAATATTGGAGGACATAAAAGCAGTGAAAGTACTTAACGAGAATAAGACAGTGTGGAATGGGGGGGGGGGGTGAAGAGAAGAGGATAGAGAAAGATAGCTAGAGAACTAATAGAGAGGCAAGACGTTAGTGGGACACAGATATGGCTTGTTACCTGTTGATGACGACGTGTATAATATTATCAACTGATTTGGTCTGAGAAGTATTTCATGATGGGTACAGTCTTTTTACAAGAAAAATGAGAAAAAGTGATTAACTATTTAAAAATATAATTGGAATAATAATAATACTGATCGGAAAAAACAATGAAAAGATATTGAATGATGAAGTGGGGAATTTAACGTCTCTGTATAAGTCAATACAGACATGCATGACAATCCCTTTTGAAAAAGCAATGTAATACACTGTAAAGTTATATGCAATTCAATGTAATATAAACAAGATTATGATGATAATAAATAGAATAAATAAATAAATAAAATTAAATAAAATAAATAAAATAAGAATAGAGATAACAATATGCAGAAAGCCTCACAGTTTTATAATTTCAGAATTTAGACTTACATATAGATTGACCAGAAACCAAAGTCTGCATTGAGAGTCTATATTATCAGCTACAAATACTATGTCATTGTTGATGCATTTTTAAAGCTGATAGATCCCTAGATTATTAAGAACCAATCTTTGTTAACAGTTTTTCCAATATTGCCATAATAGTAAATCCAGTTAAAATTGGTCTATGTAAGAGCACCCAAACCAAGACTGGCCTTGTATAACCTCATATTATAAGCCCCCAAATAACTCACTTTTAAAAGATAAGGTTCTGATTATTAGATTTCAAGTACTTCCTTACTTTCTCTGTATGAACATTCCTAATTTTATAAGTAAAGAGTGATAACTTTCTGGGAAGCAATTTCCCTTTCTTTAAGAATGTTCATGTTTTTCAAAATTTGAGTTTCTTTAGTTGTTTCTTCTCCCTCACTTATAGAGTAAGTGAAATGATTCAGTTTGCTATACTATATTTTATTATCCTGTTAAATATTATGTTGTCACATAGCTTAAATGTGTTACTATCAACAGCCAGGATATTGATTTCACTGGATTCTCCTTTAGATGCGCTGTCGTGTTGGATATTTTCAAGGAAGTCACCTAATGTTGTGACAAAAGAGAAAGACCCATCCTATGTGAAGTTTCTGAACTTTATGAGATATAAATTTAACATTAGTCAGCACTCAACAGCTCCCCTTCTGGATCTCGGTACTAAATAAAATAGGAATGATAATATCAGAATACTATGCAGTTTCTTATAAACATTGTCATATAATATTTTGATCATGTTTTATTGTTTCTAAACAGTAGTTCATGCATTCTATTTATTTTACTTTTCAATAACATGAGGCTCAAGATTTTTTTTAATTTAAATTGACAAATTATATGGTTTAAAATAGAAATATTCCATCCTTTTCTGCTGAGGTCTCCTCTTTGTTCTATGGAGTGATGTCATTGGATCAAATTTTCAGTTAAGAGTATACATGGATGCCTGTGTGGTGCCTGACACCAGCCACATGGTCAAGCCAGGGTTTTTTGAAATTTTTTTTCTGATATTAAATTGAAATGGAGGCTGACATATTTGTTTCACTGCATGCCTAAATTTTTTGTGTTATCATTAAGTAAATGACAGATTTAATCCTTTTAAGTCCTTTTTAATCTCCTCAAAACAACTAAGGAATGGTGTCATTTTACAGTAAACCTTTGATGATTGGAAATCACCAAGAAATCTGCTTTTCTGGTCAATTGAATTTTCTGGATAATTCAACTTTAAAGACATGAACTGCTTTTAGTTGTAAACATTGTTGTTGGAAATCTCTTTAAACTACTTCAGGATCCTTCTCTGCCTAGCTTACATAGTATAGTAAAAAAATAAGGATTTTAGGTAAGGTGATGATATCTTATGCAGTACATTTATAAAACTGTTAACATGAAAGACTGGTTTCAGGACATATCTTGAAAGTGGATTCTTTTTACACCCATTAATACTTATTTTAGTTTTATTATCTTCTGATTTTTTTCTTTGAGTATGAAAAATTATGGATGTTGATATAAATAATTAATTCGATTCTAATTAATGGATTTTTTTTTTATTTATGTTGGATGAAAACCCAAGGCATATCATTTATACCTTACTGGTATTTACTTCTTTTTGGAGAGAGATTTTTGTTATAGGGCATGTGTGCTTGCCAGAGAAACAGAGAAAGAGACAGAGAGACAGAAAGTGTGAAATCACCCCCCCCCCCCCCCGGGACATGCTGCAATCCCTTCTCCTTCAGTCTGTTCTCGGGATTTGGGGCATACATGCACACACACCTAGTGTGAGTTTGAAGCCTCCAAGTCTGGGACTTGAATTGTGGTTGACTATGTGTGAGTCCAGCAATGTAACCATTATGCCATCTCCTGGTTCCAGATTTACTTTTTATTCATGTATTTTTTTTGCTGAAAATAATGACATTTTTAGATTTTTATGTTAGTGACTTGCAACGAAATGGGGTCCACCAATTCAAGGATCTGTAAACACTCTGTTTGGGTACAGAAAGAAACTATACAAATTTCTGTCCAAATATATATGAATATATTCATTATAATAGTTATCTAAAATGGTAAATATTATCTAAAATTATCTAAATAAAATAAATACAAATGTGTTGGGCATACACAACTATGGATTTTTTAATTGCTAGGTTCATGGTCAAAACATCTTTAGACCACTAGAATACAAAGAATTATGCTTAGTGTGGTTGAAAATGGCAATAATACATAGAAAAGACCTGGAGGAACAATACTGGGCTTCATCAAGCATGTCCTTGGTAAAACTTTTCATTTTTTTTTAAGGTTTTTGCCACAGAACGCATTTGCTCACCAGAGAGAGAGAGAGAGAGAGAGAGAGAGAGACAAGGGAGAGGGAAAGTGAGAAATCACTACCCTTCCACTCTGAACGACAAGGGGGGATAGATATACTGTAATCCCTTCTCCTCCAGTCTCCTCCTGGGATTTGGGGCATGCATACACATATGTCTGGTGTGAGTTTTTAAGTCTTCAGGTCCAGGATTTGAAACACAGTTGGCCACGTGGGAGTTCAACATGTGGGAGTTCAATACCTTAACGACCACGCCACCCTTTGGTCCTCCCTGGTAAAACTTTATGAGTCTGAAATGAATCATATTTTGAAACAAAAGACCTAAAGTCTGTCCTTTGATATCTGTAGTAAGACAAAATATTGGGTTGTTGGAAAAGTTACTGATGCATTTTTACATAGAAAAATACAGCATAATTTTCCTGACAACTTAATATTAAGTCCAACCACTGAAAACAAAGCTAAAACCCCAGAACCCTGTCCCCAGGAAATATAAAATTACCCTTGCCGCTTTGAGAATCTAGCATATAACAGAAAATATCAAAACCAGTTAACTTCCAACAGAATTACAAATGTTTCAGAGCCACTTAATGGTGGGAGGGATTCAGATTTAACTAGTTAGCCAGTTTTTAGATTATGATGATGTAGTATATATTTCATTTATCTATATCATATGAGAGAACAAGTGTTGCAGCTATGTGAAATATACCTGATGTACTATAAAATAGAGTACTTTTTCTTTTTTTTTCTGATGGACATCTTCATGTATATAGATTCTATATTACATATTTTATACAATAACCTATGGAATAAGTGTTACTTATCGACCATTAATTCCTTTGAAGGATTTTCTTATCTATCTGTTGCTTCTTTTATTTTTAGGAGTTTATGGGAAAATGCAGCTTCACAGTGCTTATCCTAAGAAATCCTGGACACATCTTGCTGCTGATATTGCCTCAAGAAATGAGAGGTAAGGAATGAGGTTAGGATTTTTTTTTTTTCGGTTTATACTTCCTCTTGAGATTTTTAAAAATAATATTAAATTAAATTTTAGATTAAGTGTCATAATTCAAAGATGAATAAGTGAAAAATAAGGAACTGTAAGAAACTTTAAAAACAAAACAAACAAAACCTCTATAACATAATAGAAGGAGGACAAAATATGCAAAAGGTAGGGGAAGAACATAAAGCTGTGCCTGGAGTAAATTTTAGATAATACATGCTTATTGCTGTCAATACCGTCTCAAAAAATTATGATTTCCATGAGAAAATAGATAAAGTGTGAGGTGAGAACACAGAAGAATGAGTTGAAAAAGTATCTGGTTTAGATATAGAAAGAAATAAATAAGAGTGAGATAAAGCATATGAAGAATCTTATGGAAATCAATGCATTGAGGGCTGTGAAGAATGGAATCCTCGCTCCTGCAAACTGAATAGGCAACAGGAAGAACAAACTGATGGAGATCTACCAGAACACAGGGAATAGGGTCTGGAGATAAAGACAATAAAAGTTTAAGTACTAGCAGTGGAGTTCAGAAAATGCAAAGCGACGTATAGGTAAGTATTCTATTTAATAACTTCCCACAATAGCTACATCAGATATAATCATGAAAACTACAACTGAAATGCATATAGTGAACCTGAAAGAAGTTATATTTAATTTGTACAGATCAACATCAAGAATAATGATTGCTACATTACATTATCCTGATAATTCTTAAAAAAGAAAAGAAAAGAAAAAAAGAAAAAGAAAAAGAAAGGAAAAATAGTGTAAAAAAGTAAAAGAAAAACATAGGGGAACACACAGCTTGCCAGCCTTGGATGTCTCCTCAATACTATCATTAAATTCAGAAAGATAGTACTGCAACATCTATAAGGGTTTAGAGAAAAAGATTATAACCAAAGAATTGGACATACTGTGAAGATGCCATTCACATGTGAAAGTAAATGAAAGAGATATCTTGCTTTGGAAGAATTAGAAACATTGCAAAATTAGTATTCTAATGAAGAATTTAAAATGAAGACTATAAATAAAATTCAAGACTAATATAAAAGACCAATTCTAAGCATTAAAATAAGTTAAATATAATATGTAAGTATGATACAATAAAACCATTAAAACCAGACACATTCTAATAATTCTTCTTGTAAAAAAAAAATACATAAAAGATAAGAAGTTTATGTTAATCAAGTTTCTGTTTATAGAAAATACGTCTAACCATAAGTTGTGTGTACATGTGAGTGTGTGCATTCTACTTGTTTTACACACATACAACATAATTTCTTCCTTAGGGAAACCTTCGGTTTGCCTTGCTTTTAAGGCCTTCCAACTGATTGATAAGATTCTCCTGTATTATTAAGGATAATCTTTAGTTAGAGTCAACCAATTGTGTTAACCACAACTGCAAAATTCCTTCAGAGCATTATCTAGATTAATGTCTGACTGGGTAACTGAGTATTATAGCCTAGTAACACTACTAACACATAAATTAGCCATCAGTTAGAAATTCCCAGATAAAACTCCAGGACTAGCATCATAGACAAATGAAGATGGCATGTAAGAGTGCTTAAGGAAGTAAACAAAAGTTAATTTGTTTTAGCAAAACTTAAAATAGGATACATATCTTCCAAATCATTTAATTTGTACAGATCAACATCAAGTTGGGGTAACAAGACTGGAGGTAAAAAACTTAAAACAAACTGGAAAAGAGAAAAAATGAAATGTAAGAGAATAAAACAATGAAAAAGGAACATAAGAGAAATAGAAGTAGAATGAATCTCCCAGTGATGCAAGTAAAATATTGGTTTAAAATGGTCCCCAAAAATAAATGTATGTAGAAAAAGATAGAGTTAACATTTAACATAAAAAGCCCTGTAGTACAGTGGTAATGTACTACTCACAGAAAGTTCAGTTCCACATGGTGACCCTGGTTTGAATCTCTGGCTTGGTTGGCTTGAAACTTGCTTAGCACAACCCTTCTCAGTCTTCTGGCTAATATCAAGTGAAACTCACTGGGCACATGAGGATTGGAGGAAAGGGATCATGACATGATTAGAGTTTATGAAGGGTGCTTCTTTCTCTCTCTCTCTATGTTACACACATGTGATCTATCGTGAATAAAGGGAAAATTTTTTTTGAGAAATCAAACTGTGGGCCAAAACGTGGCACATGGTTGGTGTACCTGGATCACACATGGCTGACCACATGGTTCAAGTCTTGGACTTAACCAAGGGCATGTGTGTGTGCCTGTCTAAAATCCCAAATGGAGAAGGGATTGTGACATGACTTTCCCCCAGAAGGGTGTGCTTTCTCACTTACCCTCTCTTTCTCTGTCTTTGGCAAGCATACGCACCCTCTGGCAAATTTAAAATAAATAAATAAATAAAACTGTAAAAAACTTTTTATCAGAGAAAATTTAAAACCAATTCATTAAAAATTTTAAATTAATATTAGATAAAAATTAATTATTAGAACTTATAAAGAGAAAAAATGTCTCAAAATTATGAACAAAAATGGAAAATATTCAAATAAGCTTATCAAGTTGATGAAATAACTGCACATTATGTCAATAAAGATTTCAATCTCGTGAGACCCCTACTAGGAAAGTTTTATACCAGCTGCCATAATATAGAAACATATAAAGTCAATCTCTAAGAAATATAAGAGAAAATATACACAATCAAGAGAATAATCTAAGACATTTACTTATCCCATTCAGTTCTTACTTTTAAAATTAGCTTTAAAAAGATAAAATTTTGGGGACCAGCAGTTAGCGTAATGGCTATGTCACTGGACTCCCACATAGTCGACTGCGGTTTGCGTCCCGGACCTGGTGGCTTAAAACTCACGCCAGGCGCGTGTGCGTGTGTGTCCAAGATCCCAAGAGGAGAATGGAGGAGAAGGGATTGTGGTGTGGCCATCCCCCCGGGAGGGTGATTTCTTGCTTTCTGTCTCTCTGTCTCTCTCTGTCTGTTTGGTGAGCGCACGCACCCTAAAGCAAAACCTCTAAAAAAATAAATAAATAAAATAAAATAAAATTTTGAAGAACATAGAATAATTTAAGTATCAAACTTTACCCTAGTATGTGTGTGTATTTAAACCTAACAAATCTTAATGATGATATGATCACAGTATAATATAGTTTAAAACAGCAAATAACCAACAATCTCCATTATTACTCAAGATATTAAAAAAGGAAATAAACTGTTTTCTTAATAACCTTTGTATTAATGAGGAAATAAAAAATTTACCAACATATTAATGCATATAAAAAGCGGTTTGATAAGAATAAGTTTTAATAGTCTATGGCATAGAAGAGTGACTATAGTTAATAATTTACTGTATATTTCAAAATAGCTAAATGTTACTAACACAAAGTAATGGTAAATGTTTCAGCTAATGGATATGCTAATTACTGATTTGACCATGATACACCATATTTGTGTACTGAATAATTATACAGTACCCATAAATATGTACAATTGTTAGGTACATATTAAAAAAAAACCTGTACCAACAGAATACTTAGGATTTAACAGCAGTGAGAGTAGTATATATGAGATATAATCAAACATACAATCTCATTAAATACCTTTATGATTGACTAAGAATACAAAAATAAAGTTGTCACTATGAGATACCAGAAACAAAATAACCAATAAGTCTAAAGAAATCCGTCAGTGCAAGGTAAAGACAGAAACTGGTGTATTAGAAAGTAGAAAAATAGTACAGTTAAAATTTTTTTTAAGAGATCATGATTTAATTTCTAATCATTTTAATTGTAATTCAATAATAATTTTCTAATGATTATAACAAAATCCCAATATATAAAATACAAAATGACTATCATATAACTTGAAAATTTTTGCAACAGTGCTATACATGGGAATTATCGTAATTGGCTAAAGAATAACAAAACTGAAAGAATCGATAATAGTGGAAAATATAAAATTATTAGATTTATCCCTAAGAATACATGTCACTCAAATCAACTTAGAACATGCTGTCTTAATTATCCAAATATCAGATACTTCCTGTGCTGTCTAATCTGTTCCATAGCATAGGAAAACACATGAAGGTTCCCAGTTAGCTTTAGGAAGCAAGCAATACAGTAATTTTTAAAATAGCTGCTAAAAATAACTTAAAAAATAGAGATGGTATCTAAACGTAAACAGAATGCAAAAGTCTCACATAAAGCACCAGCAAACAAAATCCGATAATTTATTGGAAGAAAAGAGATGGTTGAATGTGATTTATTTTAATAAACAAGGATAGTTCAACATGAAATAACTCATTAATGTAATTTATATCAATACTAGATGTAAATTTTAAGAACATGATCCATTTGGCACAAACCAGAAATGCATTTAATAAAATATATCATACATTTATGGAATAAATGGGGACATTTTCTTTAATTTTTGTTTGTTTGTTTAGGGCATGTGCATGGCCAGAGAGAGAGCAGTGAGAGGGGAAGTGAGAAACCACCCCCTGGGGGATGACCTAGCTGCAATCCCCTCTCCTCCATTCTTGTCCTGGGATCCTGAGGTGGGTGTGCACACACACACAGGGCGGGTAGGGCAGGTGTGATTTTCAAGCCACTCAGTCCAGGACTTAGACTGCACTTGACCATGTGGGAATCTAGCGACTTAAATACTATGCCATCTGCCTGCCCTAGGGACACATTCTTTATGTAAGTATTTTTGAGTAGAGCAATTTAACCTTTAAATCACTAAGTTATAATACAAAATAAATACTAAAAGATCTCTCTCAAACAGTTTTCTATCTTATGAGAAACTGATTTTAAAAATTAATCTATACAATCATTAAATGGTTATTAAAGTTTTAGCCATGTATTCATTACAAAATGCATTAGAAGATTAGAAAAAGGCATTATATTTGCCAATAAAAATCAAAACAATGATATATTGTGGATTTTATATCGATATATTGTCATAGATTAGTAGAAAATTATCTGAAAATTTATCAATTACATTTAATAACTGCAAAAATCAATAGCTTTTAAATGTACGAGCAGTACAGTTTTAAGTTATAATGAAAATAGAGAGGCAAGACATTTATGGGACACAGAAATGGGTTATTATCTGTTGATGATAATGTGTTTTGTATCCTCAGCTGGACTGGTGTGAAATGTATTCATGTTGGGTAAATTCAAGTTATAAGCAAAGTGGTGGTGATTAAATGAATAAAATAAAATAAAATAAAATAATAAATATGTAAATAAATATTATAATGTAAATGCTATTTAAAAATTTCATTTAAAATATATAAACAGAAAACTTAAGAAAATTAAATGCAAAACTAAAAATCACTATTCTAAGATATAAAAGGAGACTAGCATAAAAGATAATGCACAGTATAAATTGTAAGATACAATATTTTAAAGATGTTAAATTTAGTGTGACTTTAATCACAAACCAAGTATATGAACTAGTATTACTAATTGTAAGTTCTTTGGAATAATAGATACTTGAAAATAGACAAAAACAATAGCAGTCATTTCTAAGAAAATATATCCTTAATATAAGTAAAGTGATGTGTTACTGGCACCAAAACTGAAAAGAACGCCTATGAATAAGCCCATGCATGTATCATTATTTAGAATTCGAATAAATTAGTTTCAGCTGAATTTCTATTTAGTTTAAAACATACTGGAATAATTGATAAATGCTTTGGAAAAATATAAAATTCTCATTTTATGCATTACTCTAAAATAAATTGTAGATGGATTAAAAATCAAATGTAAAACATTAAAACCATAAAATTATTTGAAAAAAACTGAAGGAAATATTATGTAATTTAAACTGGGGGAAGACTTCTCTAATCATAATAGGCAAGGCAACAGCATTGCAACAAGAAATAATAGATGTGACAACATAAACAAGTCAATATTTCTGCATGTAAATTACAAATGGAAAGGCAAATGACAAACTAGAAAATGTCTGCAACATATAATAGTACAGATGGAAGACTAATATTTTTTATGTATGAAGAATGATTAGGAATAAAAATGAAAAAGATGAACCTACAAGAAAGAATTGCTGAAGGGTTTGAGTATATGAGCCACCAAAGGAGATACACATCTATCTCATGAACATAAAGAAAAAAATGTTTTTCTGTACTAGAATTAAAATAAATGTTAATTAAAACAGTAATGAAATTCCATTTTTCAATTTTAAACTGGCACAGATGACACAGAGTAAATTCTGAGTTGACAAAGGGAAGGAGATAGGAACAGTCAGGCATCTATTAACATTATATATTAATTTTATAAATAAAATAGATAAAAATATCTGTGCATACATATATGTGGATAGGGAATTTATGGAACGACAAAAAGCACAGCAGCGATCCCCATTGGTAAGATGATAAATAGCTCCTGCTTTGGTGTCGTTTTCTCTGTACACAGAATTCTTGCCCTTGAACCTTAAATATTGGGTTGTTGGAAAAGTCCTGATGCATTTTTGCATAGAAAAACACACCGTGACTTTTTCAACAACCCAATAAATATTAAGTAAATGTGAAAACTACTTATGTGAGAAATTCTGGGAAGGCGGGGCATATAGCATTCTGAAAATATATAAACATGGCAACTTGAGGCTGTCAGGGAAGTTAGAGAAGCTTCCCTGAAGCATGAGTTCATAGGTGTCAACTGAAGGGTGAATGGGTTTTAAGCGAGCAAAGGGGAGTGTGTGGAAAGAGTGTTCTCTCCAGAGCAAACCGCATTCGATGATTGAGCACGTATCAGCAATGCCTACGATGTGCCAGGTCTGGTGAAGTACTGTGCTTACATCTTAGTAGAGATAGATGATAAACAAGCAAATACAGAAACATAATGAGATAGTTGCATATAAAATGTGCTAGTATGGAAATCTGTAGTGTGGTGTGATTAAAAAATAACTGCAGTGGAGAATGTGAGGGTACTCTTTTTAACATAACGGACAGAAAAGTCTCTCTGGAGAAGGGAAATCTGAGCTAAGACTGGAGAAATGAGGCACCCGTTGTACCATAGGTATGAACAAGAGCGCTCGGTGGAGAGGCAGCTACTTACAACTTTGAGGTGGCATGTGGGGGTGGGATGGTACAGTAAGGAAGTCCCTAGAGCTGGAGCAGTGAGCAGAGTGGTAGGACGTGGCAAGTGCCAAGTCACATGGACCTTGCTCAGGTAAGACAGGTGACAGGGACAATCACGGAGTGGTTTTAATGCAGGGGAGTTGTGAAATCTGATTTGTGTTTAAGAAACCACTCTGGCTGCTATGTAGACAATAAATGAGACAAGAGCAGAGCTGAGGTAACAATGAGCGGATCAGTTAAGGTTAGAAATCTCCTGCCAGGGGTACCAGCAGTTAGTGTAATGGCTATGTCGCTGGACTCCCATGTAGTCGACCATGGTTTGCGTCCTGGACCCGGTGGCTTAAACTCACGCCGGGCGCATGTGCGTGCCGTGCCCAAGATCCCGAGAGGAGAATGGAGGAGAAGGGATTGCGGTGTGGCCATCCCCCCTGGGGGGTGATTTCTCGCTTTCTATTTCTCTGTCTCTCTCTCTCTCTGTCTGGCGAGCGCACGCGTCCTATAGCAAAAACCTCTTAAAAAAAAAAAAAAATCTCCTGCCAGTAGAGAGGGGAGGAGATGGAGAGAAAAGATGAATTCTGAAGACTGCATTGTAGGGAAGGGGGCTGCAGGTGTTTATATTGAGCTGGCTGGTGGCTAACAGAAACAGGAAGACTGGTTGGGGGTGCAGGTTTGTCAAGGTAGAAGGTGACAGCAACACATTAAGCCTGAAACACCAAGCAAAGATACCAAGAAAGCAAAATTGGATACATAATTTAAGATCCAAAGGTAAAATGGTAGGGAGTCATCCTGGAAATGGGCGGTATCATTGATCAGGAAGACAGGGGTAGAGGAGAAATTTGGAGCCTAAGAATGAGATTGGGGACACTTTAACTTTTTAGACGTTGATACAAGTATCACAGGAAATGAATGAGGGGCCAGCCCCACGGTCTAGTGATTAAAGGGGCCAGATTCCACCCTGCCAATCAACCATGGTTCCAATCCTGGCCCCGGCAGTTTGTAAAACATTCCCAGGGTGTCTGCATGCATGTCTCAAATCCTAGCAGGATGGATAGGTGGAGGAAAAGGGATGACAGTGTGTCCTTGCCCCATTGAAAATGCTTTCTCCCTCTCTGTCTCTCTCTTGTGAGTGCACATGACCTCTGACATTCAAAAAGAAAAGAAAGTGATTGAGATTCAGAAGTCACAGAGATTATTCTGTATTGGAAGGGAGGATAGAGAGAATTCCATGGTGGTTGACATGGAGAGCAGGGTTTGAGCATGAGAGGATTCTCAGAGTCATTAGGAGTCAGGGCCATATATGCTGATCATATTGAGAATTTTGGTTTTACCCTATAGGCATTGTGAAGCTGCTGTAGGCTTTAAGGGGTTGTTATGGTAGGAGATGTCACTTAAAATCATGCTCATGTATCTAAAAATATCACGGAGGCGCCATGTGGACAATAGAAGAGTTGGAAAGTGATCTAGGGATACCAATTAGGAGGCCTAAGCAAGAGAGAGTGTAACTGGATGTTGTGAGCTGCAGGGAGAGAAGTGGGCAGATTTAGAGACAGGAAGTAGTCAGCAAAACATTGGCTGGGACTTGCCTTCTTGGTTTATGCAGATGGATGGTGGTGCCATTACTAGAAAAGGACTAAATTTGAGACAGATTATGAATTCAGATCTGGTCATGTTGAGTTTGAAGTGCCTTTCTGATGCCCAAAAGGATTTGTAAAATAGGCATTTCTAACAGGGATCAATAAGAAACTTTAATTATAATTAAAAGGTTAGCAAGTTGGAATTTGGCAGGAGTTATATGAATGGATTTCTCTTATGAGAATGTGTTAAAAACCTCATTCAGAGTCTGAGCTACAGGCTATTTTGAAAGAAACTCAATTTTATTAATTAAAACTATCCATAGTAATTAACTAGCTACGATTTATTGAGTTCTTATCATGAGGGCTAGCTATATGTCAAGCCTCTACCAAGCATTTTACATACATATCTCATTTAAATCTCAAAGCTATAAGTTAGGTATTATCTACATTTTTATGGATATGAAAACTGAGGCTGGAGAAGTTAATTTTCCAAGTTCATAAAGTAGAAGTTCCTGAGGCTGGATTTTTACCATGGTTTGCTTGATTCCATTGCTTGTATTCTACATTATATAAATATTAAAAACAAAATTTCTTAGTATCAGTCCTGAGGAGAAGTACTTTAGTGAACTTATATTAATGATGTGCGTTATCAGTGTTTATACTTTATGATAATCTTTTCTTTTTAAAACAATTTTTTAAAAATCTCTAAAAGACGGAACAACAGGTGGTGTAGTGGTTAAGGTGCTGGACTCCCTCATGGTCATCTTCCCAGGGGTGAGTTCTCACTTTCTCTCTCTCACTTTCTTTGTCCTTGATGAGGGTGTATGCACCTGTATCAGAAATGTCTTTTTTTAAAAAAACAAAAAAACAAACAAACAAAAAAAAACTAAGATAATTTAAAGCTCACAAGAAATTGCAAAACTATTAGAGCTTCCATATACCCTCTGCTCGTTGTCTGGATTGATGACCTATTACATAACATAGAATACTGGCACTTACATAGAATATTGGCACCCCTGTCAAATTGATATCGGCGTAGTATTACCTGAACTACAGACCCTACTCAAGGTATTTTTAAGAACACTCCTCTATAATCTTATAAAATTTTATGAATTTCTAATATATTGCAATGGGAAAATATTTCAGCTAGACACCTTCGTGAATTTTCACCAACAGAATTAGAGATTTAAATTTATTTATATGTAATTGATTTATTTTATGAATAATGGTAGCATAAACACCTCAGAGGAAAAGTTTTATGTTACTTTATAAACTTATACGGATTTCTTACATTACTAAAGTAAGGTTAGTAAGATATTTTGAAGAAAATTTATTTTCTTTTGCTTTGTGTTATATAAATTTATCTCTAAATTACTTTTTTTCTGTTGCTACGTCTGTAGACTTTAGGGAGACCAATGAACAAACATGTTGAATTTTTCATTAATTGTAAATAAGTCCAGACAAGTTATAATTTGATACAAAGAATTTGTTTTTACCTATTACAAGTATTTGTGTATGTTTCACTGGTGGCTTTGAAGGGTAACCATGTGTTCATTGAAATGAAATAGTTACATTTTCCATCAATCTTAGGATGAAGAATTAGATTTCATCCTGACTATTGGACGCTTTTTAAATGAGGCAGGGGCAGATTCTGATTTGTGCTTTGATCGTGCTGTGTGAAGAACTGAATGTTGGTGGGGCTCGGAGATTGTCAGGAATACAAGTGGAGAAACTAAATTGAAGACACTAAAATAATATGATTATTTAGGTGACACATAATGATGGTTTACATTAGGATAGTAGTGAAAGGAGGAAAAAGGTGTTTAAGTATATTTTGAGGACAGAAGCAACATGATTTGCTGATGGACTGAACACTGGGTGGAAGAAAGAGACGAGCTGAGGATCACTTTAAAATTTTGATTTGAGCCAATGCCAAGTTCAAAATAAAGAGACAGAAATTTGACTTGAATAACTTAGGGAGGAACAGCCTCATTTACTACTCGAAACAGTTCATTAACCACTTTTTATGGGGAAACTTCCACAACCATTCTTACTTATTCTTTTTCTTTATATCATTTAGATTTTAAGAAAAAAATAGTGTATAATGTATCAAACAATTTCTTTGTCCTGTTTTCTTTGTCCTATTACCTTCTACTTATCAATTGAATTATTTTTGAATTATATATTTATTTTATTTTAATTGACAAGTAAGAATTGTATATAATTATTGTGTACAACTTGGTGTTTTGATATATGACTACATTATGGAATGGCTGAACCAAGCTAATTAACATGCACATAACTTCACATACTTACCATTTTTTGAGGTAAGAACACTTAAAATCTAATCTCTTTTTAACTGTCAAGTATGTAATATATTGTTAATTACTAAAGTCCCCATGTTGTACAATAGATCTCGTGAATGTATTGCTCCTAACTGAAATTTTGTAACTTTTGACTCACATCTCCCCAATTCTCCCTTCGGCTTCTGATAAGCACCATTTTACTCTACTTCTGAGTTTGATCTTTTTAGATTCCTCATATAAGCGAGATCATATGGTATTGATTTTTCTAACTTTTTTTTTTTCAAAGATTTTTGATATAGGGCATGTGTACTTAGCAGAGAGAAGCAGAGAGAGGAAAAGTGAGAAGTCAGTCCCCCAGTGGGGAGGGCCACACCACAATCCCTTCACTTCCATTTTCCTCTCAGGATTTTGGGCATGCACACACATGCAGCAGGAGTGATTTTAAAGCTGCTGGGTCCAGTACTCAAACAGTGGCCAGCCATATGGGAACCCAGCATCTCCAAGGTGCATCTGCTAGCCCTCTAAAATTGTTTAATGCCAGAGGGCTTGTGTGTGCATGAGAAAAAGAGAGAGAGTGTGAGAGACAGAGAGAGAGAGAGAGAGAGAGAGAGAGAGAAGACACTCCCCAGTGGGGCCTGGTAACATCATCTTTTTTTCTATACTACTCCATCCCAGTCAGGATTCTAGGCCTGTGTATACATGTCTGGCATGTTCTTTAAGGATTTCCTTCTTTTTAAAGGCTAAATAGTGTTCTATTGTGTGTGTGCGTGTTTCTCTGTGTGTTTGTATGTATGCCATATTTCTTTTATCAATTCATCCACTGATGAGCATCTCTGTTCGTTCTGTATCTTGGCTATTGTGAATAATGTTGCAGTACACATGTGAGCAGGTACATCTTTGACATACTGACTTCATATTCTTTGACTATACCCAAAGAAGCGAGGTTGCTGTATCATATGGTAGTTCTATTTTTAATATTTTTGAGGAACTGCCATACTGTTCTACAGCAGCCATACTAATCTGCATCTCTGGTCCAATTATATTGCAAACAGGTTCTTTATTTTCTATTTATTGTAGGTATGTTTTGCTCAGAAGAACAGTCATCTTTTCTCTTCTCTGAAGCTATTGAACTTTGACTGGCATTAATCAAAGGCATGGAATATTGCTGGGATTTTGATTCAAATAATTATTAAACTTAGATTTCTTGAAATGGTTGAAGGCTATCCATAATGGTGGAAGACTGGGACTAGGATTAGACACTGGAATTTAAGGAAAACGGATAGCAAGCAGACCTAACGATGCTATTGATATCGGGATCTCAGTTTTCTCTGAAATAACCGCTGTTGCTATATGAACATGGGAATGGAAGGGGCCATATAGAGGAAAGATACATTTTTTTTTTTTTTTTTTGGAGAGATTTTCGCTATAGGGCACGTGCGCTCGCCAGTCAGACAGAGACAGACAGAGAGACAGAAAGCGAGAAATCACCCCCCAGGGGGATGGTCATGCCGCAATCCCTTCTCCTCCATTCTCCTCTCGGGATCTAGCGCACGCACGCACACGTGCCCGGCGTGAGTTTTAAGCCACCAGGTCCGGGACGCGAACCGCGGTCGACTACATGGGAGTCCAGCGACATAGCCATTACGCTAACTGCTGGTTCCCACATTTTTATGAACCTATAAAGATTTAGAGGTCTTAATGAAAAAGGTCAGATTAAGTTCATTCATGTTTTTAATATAAAATTTAGACCAATAATTTCAAGAATTTATTTCACTCTTTACCTAGAACATTAGTAGATGCTATGGTTGTACATAGGTAGACAGTCATATTTTCACTGAATATGAACTAACAGTATAAAAGTTGAGTAGCCACAGAAGGCAAGAGTACAAAATAGTTCACAAGGCATTAGCATTTGGTATGCAAAATTTATGATGGCACAGAAATTGTGAGCGTTCAGTGGAGAAGAGACTCTATGTAAGACTTCCTAAAAGTGAAGTAACTCAAGTCAGTTTTTAATAATGAGTGTGTTCAAGAACAGAGTAAGGGGGAGTGTACAAGTTCATCTGGATGGAGCACAATGTGAATATAAGAAAATTAGGAGATGATGTATTATTATTATTATTATTATAGTTTACATTAGAGTTCACTCTTGTATATTATATGGGTTTTGATAAAAGTAGAATAATATGTATCCACTGTTATAGTATCATACAGAATAGTTTTACTTCCCTAAAAATCCAAATATTCCACAAGGGATGAGTTTTAACCTCATTCACACAGGAACTTTTCAGATTATTATGGCAACCTAGTATTGAAAGGCTTTATTTAATAATGTAAATAATAATACAAAGATTAGGTAATACAGACTATGAAGGAAAGGATTGATTTTAAATATGCTACTAATTGACTTCAATGGGATTTTATAACTATAGTATTATTATTCTTACTATAGTTTATTACATGATAAGTTAGAAAACTTAATTTAAGTGAAAAGGGACCAGCAGTTGGCATAATGGTTATGTCGCTGGACTCTCATGTAGTCAACTGTGGTTTGAGTCTCGGATCCGGTGGCTTAAACTCATGCCAGGCATGTGTGCGTGCGTGCCCAAGATCCCGAGAGGAGAATGGAGGAGAAGGGATTGTGGCATGGCCATCCCCCCTGGGGGGTGATTTCTTGCTTTCTGTCTCTCTGTCTCTCTCTGTCTGTCTGGTGAGAGCACGCGCCCGTATAGCAAAAACCTCTCTCAAAAAAAAAAAGGCTATGTAATATTCCATTGAATGGATCATAGGCTTTTCAGAATTGCATAAATTATTATTATAAAAATGCAGGAATATTATTATTATTACCATTTAATATTGTGAAGAAGTAAGAATCAGACAGGCAAGGTGAGGTTATTTAGTGTAAAGAGTTCTGTACATGATCAGGAATCTTCTTTTGTCCTAGTTCAATCTCTGGCTCCATTTAGTTATCTAATCTTGTGTTTCATTACTTAATCTCTTTGGATTTTAGTTCTCTTGTCTTTAAAAGCTAGTCATTATTTTAATATTTTATACATATGAGTTTCCTAGGAATCATAGCAAATTGAGAACAGAGCTAAGACTCAGTTGTTTTATTAAAATTGCATCAGTTGACAGTAGTACCTTTTTATATCTATGATTCTCTCTCACTCTCTCCATCTCTCTCTATTTTTCTTACCTTATGTGGACATATATGAATTCATTAAAGTTTTCAATTCATAACAGACTCATACCATTGGCCCACAAATGGCAAGTTTTAATGTATACATTTCTTATTTTGGTGTTACTAACCTGTATTGAACATCTGCGGATTCCCCATCCATAAGATACGACTGTTTAAGGATGTCTACTAGCCAAAATCTAAGTTATCATTTTTTTACACACAAATGACATACTTTTATTTCTAACCTCTGCTGTAGTATCTGGTCCACATCAGATACCCAACCAATATATTTTTCATGATTAAGTGGCCTGCAATTAGACCCTGTTGCCTACATGCACATTGGAGGAAGAAAACACTATTGTCAAAACTTACTAAAATTTGGGTATTCACTAGAAATGCAGGTAATTAAAATAAACTTATAAAGTTGGTAATGAATGTGAATGGAAAATAAAGCAGTCATATTCACTGAGAAAACCTACCCAGGAGTGAAAGACTGAATAGAAATTGTATTAGATGTGAATTTTTAAAAAATGAACAAAATCCACATTTTTTTTCTTTTTTTTGGAGAGGTTTTTGCTATAGGGCGCGTGCGCTCGCCAGACAGACAGAGACAGAGAGACAGAAAGCAAGAAATCACCCCCCAGGGGGGATGGCCATGCCGCAATCCCTTCTCCTCCATTCTCCTCTCGGGATCTTGGGCACACACGCACACGCGCCCGGTGTGAGTTTAAGCCACCGGGTCCGGGACTCGAACCACGGTCGACTATGTGAGAGTCCAGCGACATAGCCATTACGCTAACTGCTGGTCCCCAAAACCCACATTGTTTTTAATGTGATGAAAGCACAATGCTTAGAACACAGTATAAAGAATACTTATCTTTTAGTCCCCAATTAGACAGAGGTTAGAGGGCAGGTATGAATAATGTACTTTACAGATGAGGATACATTGACTCTCAATGTCTCACAGATAGTAAGTGGCACCTCCCGTATTTATACTCATATCTATGCGACTGTGAAGGATGGAGCCTTAATGAATGATGAAACATTGTCCAAAAATGACATCATAGGTCTTCAGAAAATTTGAGAAAATGTGTCTACCAAAATGCCTTTATTGGGACCAGCAGATGGTAGAATGGCTATGTCACTGAACTCCCACATAATCGACTGTGGTTCGAGTCCCGGACCTGTTGGCTTAAACTCCCGCGGGGCGTGTGTGCATGTGTGCCCAGGGTCCCGAGAGGAGAATGGAGGAGAAGGGATTGCAGCGTGACCATCCCCCCCGGGAGTGATTTCTCACTTTCTGTCTCTGTCTTTCTGGTGAGCGCACATTTCCTATAGCAAAAACCTCTCAAAAAAAAAAAAAAAATGCCTTTATTATTCGAGCTATTTTTCCAATTAAGAATGATGATTCCTGCTATAGAAAATCATGTGTAGATGTGCATATACACTAAAGTATGGAACTTTTACTTCTTCTTGTACTTTTTTTTAAACTTTATTATTATTTTTTATATTATATTTAATTATATATGTCCTTACAGTACAACATTTCTTTAATACAACATGATTATCATGCATATCAGTCAAGACTTTCTTGTTCTTTTAAAAGCCTGGAACTTCATGGCCATGGAATATATTTACTATCTTTTTCTTTTTTTAAATTTAAGTTTATTTCTCTCATGAGCCAGAGAAATAGAGAAAAAAAGACAGCACACCCCCCGCCCCCAGATACCTGACACCCAGCCTTCAGCTAGCCCTGAATCATGGGTACACATGTGCCCAGGGATTCAACCAAGTTTCCAATCTTGAACCAGCAAACCATCCCATGTAGGATTGCCTTCTAGAGGTGTTCTACCACTACACCACCATTTAACCCCTTTGCTATCCTTAAAATGTCTATATGTACAAGCCATAAAATAAACCCATTAGCATTAAACTTTTCTATAAACCTTTTTCTTTGTCTTGTCTTATTGTTTCTAATTCAGTCTCCCTGATGGGTTCTGTAGATCACAGTGCATTTCCTTTTCTGTCTTTGGACCTAGGAGTGATCTATGTTGCACTGTCTATATATTTGATGTCATTTTTATGTTGTTACAGAATTATAGTAGAGGATGCAGTGGATTGGCAACCCCATGACAAAATCATCCTTACCTCCTCTTCTTATGAGCCTCATGAAGCAGAGGTCCTTACTGTGAAAGAAGTCAAGGGCCACCATGTTGGGATCCAGGAACAGCTCAAGCACCGGCATATTGGTAAGGCTTTGATGAAGGGAAGTGAATGGATCAGGAAGGGGTGTTCAGTATGAATGCCATCCAAGGGCAAGGATAGTACCTTACTGATACCCTAGACTCATTCTAGAAAGCTTTATCTCTATTCGTTCATTAATTTTATTGTGTAATTTTCAAAGAAAATTTAGATATAGCATTTTTAAATTTTTACTTATAATGGCTAACCTATGAACAGAAAGATTGAAAATCTTGTTTAAGGTCACTGAACAGTTCTGTGGCTAAGCCAGAATAAAACTCATCAACACTGAGTTTCCAGTTTATTTTTTGGCATATTCATCTTCTATACTTAGGAATGTGTCCTTTCTGATATTAAGTACATTTCATGTATTGATGACTACTATTACTGAGAAAAAAGAAAAATAAAAAAATGTAATATGCCTTGAAAAATTATATTGAATATTTTTATACACTTTACATATTTAAAATGTGGTGCACATAAATAATAACCATAATCTTCATGGTTCAATCTAATAAATATATCTAATATCTAATTCATGAGATATAGATGATCAATAATAAAACCTGGAAATAAAGGAGCTGGATTATATCTTTGTGTCTGATATGTGAGAGGGAAACACAGGTTTTCATCTAGACTGGCTGAAGCTATTCCTAAATCATAGCTCCGGAAATGATTGAGGAGGGTGGGACACGGCAAAGGGTGAGAGATAGGGAATCAAGGATGGGGAAAAAAAAAGGCAAAATATACAGGAAACAAGAAATGGAAAATTATTTGTTGATGATAACGTGTATGTTGATGTGCTTGATTGAGCCAATATACAGTGTATTCTGGATGGAAATTCTCATTTTTATGCTGTAGTGATGTATAGTGAATGAATGTAAAGAAATAAATTTAAATTAAAAAAAATGTCACAGAAAAAATAAAATCTTCAACGATCTATGCCATTTATAACCAAGGTAAATGCAAAGGGAGAGCAGCAATTGACACAGTAGCCAGATACTTCTGCCTCAGATGCGAAAGCTCTTGTAGACCTGTGAGCTTCAGACTCCCGGGGAGAGTACACTGTGGCAGCAGCTACTGCTTCTCTCATTTCTTTTACTCTTATCCATTGGTTGCTGCTTTCACTCAGTTGCTGCTGCCGCTGACCAGGGAGTCTTCATTCTCATGAAAGAGGTACATGGGTAATATGCAGTCATCCACTGAAGTTTTGCGCTGATGTCTGTGAGGAGGGATGTTGAGGAACCCACTAATTGGACAGGTCTGCCCTGACTCCCCTGCACCAGTGGCCTGTCCCAGTACCCACAGTTATTGAGGAGAAATGAATTCTTGCTCAAACACTCTCACTCTGATCCCAAAGAGAGGCAAGTGAACAGGATTTTTATTTCTCAACTGACATTTGCGGAGAATGCCCGAGGAAAAGCAGATCTTAATGTTGGCAGGACTTCCAAGGGGAAAGGAGTGTTTTTATTTGTCAGGTTCACTGAGTCCCCAGCTAGCGATTTCTAAAATAGGTCTTTAAGGTTTTTTGTTTTTTTCCTCCGAACTCCTGTTGCCCCAGGAAGTGTCCATGTCATGGAAGATGGCCGACAAATTCGTTTGGCTGCTGAAGTTGGACTGTTGACCCGGAATATACTAATTCAGCCTGATACATCATGTAAAGGGAGACTATTTGTGGGGTCCTTCAGGAACTCCAGCAGAGAGGAATTTTCAGGTAAATGAAAATTTAAGTTACTAAACACTACCAGTTGGGGGTCTATTCATCTGGGACACTCAGAAATTTCAGCTATGAGGTTTTTCATTTATAAAATAAAATGTTCAAATCAGATGGTTCCTTTGTGCTCTGGTAAGCTATGAATTTGCAGTCCTAATCTGTGCTTAATTATCAGTGGATGTTAAAATAATATACTAGCAATCAGCACATATGCACATTTTTACCTCAAAGAAAACATCTTCAGCAGATGTGAAATTTCCTCTGCTTTGAAATTATAGATGATTTAATGACCACTTGAATTTTATCTCTTTCCTGAATTTCTATTACTCTTTCCCAGTAGCATGCTATATCTGATGGCAGGCATCAGCTCATGCTATAAATTAATAGCGTAAATTTAAATAAAAATGATTTCCATATTCTAGACTGCTTAAAGCATCAGTTCAATCTTTCTTGTTTTATTCAAGCTTTAGTTCTTTTGGAATGCTGCAAAATTATTTGATTAGGACCTCATTTCTTAAACTTGTGTTGCTTAAATTTTATTCCAAAGTTGTTTCCTGATCAAATAGTTTGGGGGAAAAGCTGTCACTGTAGCTCCATCTTAGAAAGTCACTGTGTACATGAATATAATAAAAGATTCAGAGAAAAATCTGGAATGAAAGTATGTTCTCACATATATTTAGCATGGATTGCTTTTTGTTGGTACCTCTATTTCACCAGTTTGGTAAAGGGCAGTGAACCTTAATTTATGAATTTAGGATTTCTAGTCCATACTACAAGCTCTGTCTTCCATAAGTTACTCCTAGAGGTCACGTCTCCCCCCAGGGAATTTTGTGATATCTGAAGACATTTTTACTTGTCACAACTTGGGGGAGCTTCTGGCATCTAGTAGGTAAATGGCAAATCCCCTAGAATGCACAGAATAGCACCTCTCAAGGAAGGATTATCTAGCCATATATCTGGAGCGTCAAGGTTGAGAAATTCTGCTTTAGAAGACAGAGACAGAGGCTGGGTCCTGGTCTTATAAAAATGAGGCTATCCTGCTTTGATGAAGATGGAGAAACAGGTAGGGGAGAGCAAATTAGGACCTGAGTTAGCTAAAACTGCAGTCCTAGTCACAGGAACAGGACAGAAAGCTGATTCTTATGGTTGAGTACTAAGCCTGAGCTGAGCCAGTAGCAAGACAGACCTGATCCTAGACCTCTGATATTGCTGATCCAGGACTTCTTAAGTCATCCCCACGGGACAGGAAAGAGAAACTATACTGGATGCTTCTCCGGGACCAGGAGCTGTGCTGGTTTTTACACAGTAAAACTTTTATCTTATTTAATCCTAACATTCCTGTGAAAAAGACAATTGCTGATCCAGGACTTCTTAAGTCATCCCCAAGGGACAGAAAAGAGAAACTATACTGGACCAGGAGCTGTGCTGGTTTTTACACAGTAAAACTGTTATCCGACGTAATCATAACATTCTTGTGAAAAAGAACATTTGTCTTCATACTATAGAAACAGTATCTATAATACAATAGCCTATTTGTATAACTCTTTTCTTTATAAATAATTTTTAAATTATTATTATTATTATTAATTTGATCAGAGAGGGTTATGGGAGAGGGGCAGTGAAAGTGAGAAAACAAGCCATTGGGTCTGAGACATACCATGGATGGCCAGGTGGTCGGCCACGTGGAAGTTCAGCACCTCAACCACCATGCCACCTGCCAGTCCCATAACTCTTTCATCAGTTTATATATTCCTTAAGGGTAAGGTTGAGTTGTCATTTGTTTTTCCAGTATGATTGCCAGTATTAGGTGCTCAGTAAGTACAAACAAATAGTATTAACAGAGTAAGAAAAGTCATCTAACTATAAAGTATCAGATTCAAACTAGACTCTGAAGCCCTTGTTAAAAAAAGAAAATCTAAATTTTGCCAAAGAGCACATATGCTCATATACTTCCTGGAGAGAGAGAGAAAAAAAGTGAGAAAACACACCCATGATGCATGTCACACTGCAGTCCCCTTTTCTCCTTTTCTTCTTTTTGACTTTTGGGCACATATACATATACACCAAGCATGTTTCTTAAGCTGCCAGAACCAGGACTTGAACAACACCATCAGCCATGTGGGATCCAGCCATCTTAACCACCACACCAATGGCTGACCCTAAATAAACTTATAATTTAGCAATAATTTTGGACTTACAGAAAAGTAGCAAAGATAGTATACAGTTTTTTGATATCTTTTGCCTATTTTCCATTACTGTTAACATCTGATATAACGCTAGTATATTTGTCAAAACTAAGCAATAAACATTGGTTCAATACTATTAACTAACATTGTTAACTAAATTCAAGATACTTTCCAAACTCCATTAGTTTTTCCAGTACTGTCCTTTTTCTGTTTCAGAATCCAGTCCAGGTTTCCATGCCATATTAGGAATTCTTGTATTTTCCAATAAAGTAGTCCAGAGCCCAGACAAGGGATCTGAAGGTATAGGTCAGGGATGCCAACTATAATTGTTGGATGACCATAGTGCAGAAAAGCAGGTCAGGACTTAGAATTCCAACTTTTTTATTGGAGGGTTCCATCATTCACCTCCTTATGACCAACAACTTCCAGAAAATTATACTTAACTTGCCAAAAAGTTTATCAGAATTGTGTTTTTTGAAAGGTTAAAGTAGGAAAATAATTAATTATGGATAAAATAATTGTTTAATTCTCCATTAAATGCTGAAGACATTTTAAGTATTTACTATTGAAGAACTTTCAGTCACTAGTTAATATACACACAAGTAGAAAGATGTTGTTTTTCACTTTGTCTTTCTCCATAAGGGCTTGCTTCTTCATGGTAGCAGATTTGAGAGTTCTGCGTTGTCTTCTGTGAAAAGGACTGGAAAAGTGAACAGTTTAGGTTGGGTTATCTTTGAGCTTTAAATACTATTACTAGAACACAGTGAAATTAAACTTATAATGTATAGCTCCCTTCATTTTTTTTAAAAAAAAATATGTTCTAGGGTTAATGCACTCATGAAGAGATACAGAAAGGGAATATGAGAGGAAAAAGTGAGAAAGCGCTACCCAGGTAGGATAGCCAGATTGCAGGCTTTTCTTGATCCTTTTCTCGGGATTTTAGGCACACATGCACATGGTCCTAGCAAATTTTTTCAAGTCACCTGGTCAGCATGGTTGGCCATGTGGGAGCCAGCCACTTTAACCACCATGCCATTAACTGGCCCAAGCTCCTAGCTCCTTAGTTAACTAACCCTTCTCTGTCCCTGCTTCCTTATCCATAACATGGAGATAATAATTGTGCCTATATCAAAGGGTATTTGTGAAAATTTAAGTTGACTCAAATGTAGATGAACTCATATATACATGAATTAGAACAATGCCTGACTCATGTGTATTATATGGTACTTAGGTGTTATGGTTAATCATTCACCTTATTATTAATTCATACTAATTGAACTATAATTATGTTATTATTTATTTTACCAAGAGCATATGCCTAGAATTATTAATACACATTATATTCTTTATTTTCTTTAGAGAGAGATTTTTGCTATAGGATATGTATGCTTGCCAGAGAGACAGAAAGAGACAGAGAAACATAAAGCAAGAAATCATCCACAAGGGGGATGGCCATGCTGCAATCCTTCTCCTCCATTCTCCTTTCAGAATTTTGGGCACACACAACACGCCTGGCGTGAGTTTTAAGTCACCAGGTCCAGCACTTGATCCGCGGTCAAATATGTGGAAACCATTATGCCACCTGCTGGTTCCAATACACATTATATTCTTTTTTTAAAGTTAATTTTATTTATTGTCATTATTTTATTATTTTGAAGTTGACCAGAGAAAGACAGAGAGAGAGAGAGAGAAGGAATGGAAGAAAGCGAGCTGCCAGGTCTGGGACTCGAGCCACAGTCAGCCATGTCGGAGGGAGTCCATCCTCCTTAGCCACACTGACTGTATTTTATATTGTGTTTTTAACAATATCTACTTAAAAGAGTACAAATAAAATCCCCAATGAGAATAAATAATTAACTATGTTCTGACATAAAAGATATAGAGCTAGCAAGTTGTGTGTAGGTTAAAGTGGCTAGATCCCACGTAGTCTACTGCACAGCTCAAGTCCCAGACCAGTAGCTTGAAAGATATGTTGTGTGTGTGTGTGTGTGTGCGTGCATGTGTTTGTGTGTGTGTGTGTGTGTGTGTGTGTGCATGCCCAAAATTTTGAGAGAAGAATGAATCAAAAGGGATTGCAGTGTGGCAAGGCAAGCACACTGGCCTAAGGTCCCTTCATTTTTTAAAATTTATTTATTTACATTCATTTACTATACATCATTATAGCTACAAAATGAAATTTTCCATCCAAAATACACTGTATTTTGGCTCAATCAAGCACATCAATATATGTGTTATCATCAACAAATAATCTTCCATTTCCTGTTTCCTGTATATTTTGCTTTTATCCCATCCTTGATTCCCTATCTCTCACTCTCTGCCATCTCCCACCCTCCTCCCACACTGTCTCTAGTATCCATGGTTGCTTTGTATGCCTTTCCCCCCCCCCACATTTTATTGATTCACTAAAGATCTTAATTAATCTAAATATTTTCAATAGCAAGCACAGCTGATATATACAGATCTATGAACACAAGTCTAACTTTAGGCAAAAACTTCAGTGAGTAGAATGAACATACTATAAAGTAGCATCTAGCTGGGGCTATATAGCTTACTGCAGTCATCAAATAGGTGTTTTTAATGCATTTTTTTTAATTTCAAGGAAAAGTTTTCGTGTTTTTTTTCCTAAAACATTTTTTTTTTTTTGGAGAGGTTTTTCGCTATAGGGCGCGTGCGCTTGCCAGACAGACAGAGAGAGACAGAGAGACAGAAAGCGAGAAATCATCCCCCAGGGGGGATGGTCACGCCACAATCCCTTCTCCTCCATTCTCCTCTCGGGATCTTGGGCACACACACACACACGCCCGGCGTTGAGTTTTAAGCCACTGGGTCCGGGACGCGAACCGCGGTCGACTACAGGGGAGTCCAGCAACATAGCCATTACGCTAACTGCTGGTTCCCCTAAAACATTTTTTTAAATTAATTAATTTACATTCATTACCTAAGCATCATCACAGCATACAAAATGTGATTTCCCATCCAGAATATACTGCATAGTGGTTTAATCATGCATGTTATTATCAATAATATTCCATTACTAATTATATATATATATATATATATATATATATATATATATATATATATATTTTTTTTTTTTTTTTTTAAGCTCCTATTTCTGACCCTATGCCCTTTCCTACCCTCTTCTTACACTATCTCTGGTGTCTACAATTGTCTTCCATTCCTTCTGGTAATTGCAAGAAAAGCAGTTTTAACTTTAATAAATCAAAGAAATGCTAAGGAACTTCGTTTAAAACTTAAAACCAGGGAACAGGTTAGTATTCTGTTCAGATAGTAGGTACATGAACCTATCAACTGCTCAAGACAGGACAAAAATCTTTAAAACTGGACAATGAAGCCTAGAAGAAAATCAGCAATATTTTAGCCAAAAGTCATAAAATGCTATTTCACCAGTTCAGTCTCACGTACTTAATCCATCTTCTGTTGTGGTTTGATCTTCATGATTGAATTCTGGGATGTAATATTCAACTCCAGACTTGTCCCTATAATCAAGTTGGCCATTTTCTTTGTGAACTTTTATTTCTGGGTGCCTGTATTTAATTTTCCTGATATAGCACTCCCTTGAGAACTTCTTGGAAATCTGGTCTGGTGCTAGTAAGTTCTTTCAGGTGAGGGAAATAACTTTACAGTTTACCTTTATCAATACCTCAAAACAAAACAAAACAAAACATAAAAGCAAAAGGAGAAAGGGTTAAAGTGGCAACATACCTAACAAAGGCCACTTGACTAATTATTTGCACATGTTATCTGAATTTCAGTGCCAAATTGCTACTTTTACATTGCCAAGTTTTCTACTCTCCCCAGTAGGTCTACAAGGAGTGAATAGTGCAGCTTCTAACCAGATGCTTTCTCGCTTTCCCTCTCTATCTATCTCTCTGGTGAGTGCATAAACCCTATAACAAAACTAAAACTAAAAATAATAATAATAATAATAATAATATAAGATGGAAAATATTATTATTAAGATGAAGCAGGGAATATAGGGTGGCCAGGATCGAAATATCATAAAGGGACTTATAGAGTCTGTAAAATCATTTTTTAAAATTTATTTTATAGAACAATCCTTATATATCACTTAGCTTGTAAAGTGAATTTACCCAACATGAGTACACATCACATCAGTCCAGTTAAGGATACTTTACACATTATCATCACAGATAATAATTTATATCTGTGTCCCATAAATTTCTTTCCTTTATTTCTTTCCTCATACTCTCCCTCTTCTCCCACCCTCTTCCCACATTGTAGTATCCCTAACTATTTTCTATGCTTCTGTATCTTCTAATTTTTCAGTTTCCACCATAGAGTGTGGACAGTTTGTATATGTTAAGTAGGGACATACAATGTCCTTTCTTTCATAGCCTGGCTTGCTTCAGCAGTAAATCTTCAATATTTGCCCATTTTGTATCAAATGTCAGGATCTTTTTTTTATGGCTGAGTAGTATTCCATAGAATATATGTGCTACATTTTCAGTCCATCATCTGTTCATGGACATTTGGGTTCGTTCCATGTCTTAGCAATTGTGAATAATGCCACAAGAAACATAGATGTGCAAGTAATTTTTTGACTGAGCATTCTCCTGTCCTTGGAGTAGTTATCCAGGAGTGGAATTATCAGATCATATAGTAGTTCTATTTGTAAATCTTTGAGGAACCTCCATATTGTTCTTCACAGTGACTGAACCAATTTGCATTACCCACCAACAGTGTGAGTTCCCCTTTCACATCCCTGCCAATAGTTATCTTTTTTTTTTGTTTTGTTTTGTTTTTAATCTTAGTAATTCTGACTGGGGTGAGGTGGTATGTCATTGTGGTTTTGATCTGCATCTCCCTTATTATGAGAGATGTTGTGCATTTCTTTCATATGATTTTTGGCTGTTCATATGTCTTCCATAGAGAGTTGTTTGTTCAGCTCATTTTCCCATCTTTTAAATGGGTTGATAATTTTTTTTTTTTTTTTCTGAATAAGCTGCTTGAGTTTCTTGTGTATTCTGGTTATCAGTTCCTTTTCTTTTTTTTTTTTTTTTTTTTTCTTTTTTTGGAGAGGTTTTTGCTCTAGGGCGCGTGCGCTCGCCAGACAGACAGAGAGAGACAGAGAGATAGAAAGCAGGAAATCACCCCCCAGGGGGGATGGCCACGCCGCAATCCCTTCTCCTCCATTCTCCTCTCGGGATCTTGGGCACGCACGCACACGCGCCCGGCGTGAGTTTAAGCCGCCGGGTCCGAGACTCGAACCGCGGTCGACTACGTGGGAGTCCAGCGACATAGCCATTACGCTAACTGCTGGTCCCCAGTTCCTTTTCTGAGGCATACTTATAAAAATATTCTCCCATTCCAAGGCTTGCTGATTCACACTAATTACTGTGTCTTTGGCTTGCAGAAACTTAATCTGTTGTAATTCCATTTGTCTGCTTTGGGGATTATTGCCTGTGTTTCGAGGTTCTTATTTAAGAAGTCATTGCCTACTCCAATGTCTCCCAGAGCTTCCCTAGTGTTTTCTACCAGTAGTTTGAGGTCTTAGGTTTAGATCTTTGATCCACTTTGAGTTGATTTTTGGTAATGGTGAGAGATAGGGGTCCAGGTTCATCTTTCTGCAGGTGGATACCCAGTTTTTTCAGCACTATTTGTTAAAGAGATTTTCCTTTTCCCACTGGCTTGACCAGTATCCTTTGTCAAAAATCAGTTGACTGTAATCTTGGGATTCATTTCTGGGGTCTCTGTTCTATTCTATGGGTCCACATGTCTGTTTTTGTGCTAATATCATGCTGTTTTGATTATCCCAGCTTTGTAATACATTTTGGAGTCAGGGAGTGAGATACTCCACTCTTATTGCTCAAAATTGTTTTGGCAAATTGTTTTTTGTTGTTGTTTTTTGGGAGAGGTTTTTGTGTGTGTGTGTGTGGTTGTTTTTTTTTTTTTTTTTTTTTTTTTTTTTTTTTTTTTTTTTTTTTTTTTTTTTTTGCTATAGGGCTCGTGCGCTTGCCAGAGAGACAGAAAGTGAGAAATCACACCCAGAGGGATGGTCACACTGCAATCCCTTCTCCTCCATTCTCCTCTCGAGATCTTGGGCATGCACGCACACGCACCTGGAGTGAGTTTAAGCCACTGGATCCGGGACTCGAACCATTGTCGACTACATACAAGTCCAGCGACATAGCCGTTACACCAACTGCTGGTCTCCAAATATGGGGTCTTTTATGACTCCAGACAAATATGTGATTGTCTTTTCTAAATCTGTGAAGAATGTCTGTGGTAATTTGATTGGACTTGTGTTAAATATGTTGATTAATTTTGGTAGAATTGCCATTTTGATTATATTGATTCTTCCAGTCCAGGAGCATGGGATGTCCTTCCACTTTTTTTGTGTCATTTTTGATTGAATTTTTAGGTTTTCATAGCTTTCCTTGTAGAGGTCTTTGATTTCTTTTGTTAGATTTATTCCTGGGTATCTTATACTTTTTGTGGCTATGGTGAATGGGGTTACTTTCTTCAGTTCTACCTCAGTCTGCTTATTGTTCATATATAGAAATGCTATAGATGTTTGTATGTTGATTTTGTATCCTGCTACTTCATTGTATTTATTTATTACTTCCAGGAGTTTTCTCATGAATACCCTTGGGTCATCTATATATTACCATTATGTCATCTGCAAATAGAGATAATTTCACCTCTTCTTTTCCTATTTGAATGCCTTTTCTTTTATTCTCTTTTTCTTATTGCATTGGCTATGGATTCCAGTATTATATAGAAAAGGAGTGGAGAAAGTGGGCTTCATTGTCTTGTACTAGTTTCTAGTGGGAAGCTTTCCCCCATTCAGGATGATGTTAGCTATAGATTTTTCATAAATAGGTTTTATGGTATTGAGAAATGATCCTACTATGCCAATTTTGCTGAGAGTTTAATCATGATGGGATGTTATATTTTATCAAATGGTTTTTCTGCATCATTGATATGATCATCTTTTTTGTTGTTGTTTTTATTTCATTTGCTTTTATACATTCAATCACATTATTTAGCTTACGAAGTGAATATTTCAACATGTGAACATTTCTCTCTAGTCCAGTTGATAAAACTATAAAATTATCTTTAACAGATAATGTCACATTTCTTATTCTTTCTTTTAATATGGTACATTATGTTTATGGTTTTGCATATGTTGAACCACCCTTGCATCCCTGCAATAAAGCTTACTTGGTTGTGATGAATAACCTTTTTATATGTTGCTGGATATGATTTCCTAGTATCTTGTTGAGAATTTTTGTGTCTATATTCATGAAAGACATTTGTCTGTAGTTTTCCTTCCTTGTCATGTCCTTGTCTGTTTTGGGAATGAGGATGATGAAGGCTTCAAAAAATGAATTTGGAAGGGTTCATTCCTATGGATCTTTAAAAATAACTTAAGTAGAATGGGAGTTAATTCTTTAAAAGGTTGGTAGAATTCAGAAATTAAGCCGTCAGGACCCAGGCTTTTCTTTGTTGGGATTTTTTTTATTATTGATTCAATCTCATTGCTTCTGATGCATCTATTCAGGCATTCTGTGTCTTCCTGGTTTAATTTGGGTAGATTATATGTGTCTGGGAACTGGTCCATCTTGTCCTGGTTTCTTATTTGTTGGTGTATAGTTGTTCACAGTATCTTCTAATGACGTTTTGTGTTTCTATTGTGTCTGTTGTAATATTGCCTGTTTCATTGTTAATTTGATTTATATGGTTAGTTTCTCTCTTCTTAATAAGTCTAGCTAATGCTTTTGCTGTCATTCATTTTTTGTATAGTTATGTGCTGTGGGGTGGGGAAAGCTAGCTGGAGTTGGAGCTGGGGCCAGTGGTGACCCTGCCTCAGAGTCCCTTGCTGGCCGCTGGGCTGTAGATGGAACTGGGGCTCTGCTGGTGAGCAAAGGCCAGTCTGTCAATATTTATAAGTATTTAGTCTGAAATCACTATTGTGACTCCAGCTCTTTTTGGGTTTCTGTTTGCATGGAATACCTTTTTGCAGCCCTTCACTTTTTGTTTATGTATGTCTTTATCCATGAGGTGCACTTTTTGTAGGAAACAGACAGAGGGTTTCTGTTTTGTTTGTTTGTTTGTTTGTTTGTTTTCAATTCAGCCAATCTGTGTCTCTTGACTGGAGAATTTAATCCATTTACATTCAATTTTATTATCAGTATTTCTGAACTTGTACCTACCATTAGGTTGGTCATTTTCTTGGTTGCTTTTTTGTTCTCTTATTTTTGTCTGTCTTTTAGTTTTCCTGGTGTAATACTCCCTTCAGAATTTCTTGAAGAGCTGGTCTGGTGTTGGTAAATTCTTTAAGGTTTTGTTTATCTGAGAATGTTTTTATCTTTTCTTCCCATTGGAAAGATAATCTTGCCAGGTATAGTAATCTTGGTTGTAATTGTTTCCCTCTTTTTTTTTTTTTTTGTGGAGAAGTTTTTGCTATAGGGCGTATGTGCTCACCAAACAGATAGAGACAGAGAGACAGAAAGTGAGAAATCACCCCCCAGGGGGGATGGCCACACCGCAATCCCTTCTCCTCCATTCTCCTCTCGGGATCTTGGGCACGCACCCACACACGCCCGGCGTGAGTTTAAGCCACCGGGTCCAGGATGCAAACCACGGTTGACTACGTGGGAGTCCAGCGACATAGCCATTATGCTAACTGCTGGTCCCAGGAATTGTTTCCCTCTCAGCACTGCATATATCCTCCCATTCTTTCCTTGCTTGAATTGTTTACAGTGAGAGGTTCGGTATTAGCCTGATGGGATAACCTTTGTAAGCAACTTGATGTTTTTCTCTTACCAATTTTATTATCTTGTATTTATCTATGGTTTTGGCCATTCAGGCTATTATGTGCCATGGATAGGATCTTCTTGGGTTGATTCTATTTGGGGTCCTTTGTATTTCTTGGGTGTGGATGTTTGAGTGTTTCTCTAGACTTGAAATGTTTTCTTCCAGGATTTTGTGGAATAGATTAGCAATGCCCTTATTTGTTTCTTCACTTTCTGGGATACCAATTATTCAGATTTTTGGATATTTAATGGTATCTAGTATTTATCATATATTGTCCTTATTATTATTATTATTGGCTATTTTGCCATTACAACGTAGCTATTATGCCATCTGCTGGTCCCAAATATTCTGAATTCTTTATCTGACATTTCCACAAGTTCTATCGTACTGTCGTTGGATGATGAGGAATTGTTCTTTTCCCTTGGGGGAGAGATTTTTCTTGGTTTCTCATATTTCTTGTGCTTCTGCACTGGTTTCTGGTCATCTGATGGATTGTACATTTCTTTCTAATTTCTGTACTGGGTATTCTAATGGCCCCCCAGTTTCTTGAGAACAGGTTCATCTGGCACTGAGCTGCAGGGTTTCAGCAGAGAGAGAAAGGAGGGGTTGTGGATGAGCAACAAGTGCCATGTGCCTCAGGAAACTATGAAGTTGAAAGTATTCTTGAGTGGGCGAAAGGTATCTAGAGGTCTGAGGCGGTCTCCTAGAAGTGGTAGGGAGACAGTGGAGTTTCCAAAGCAATCTCTGGCTTCAGTTCTCGCTGGCTTCAGCTTCCACCACCAGGCAGGCATGGGGAAAGATGGCAGAGGAAGAAGGTGGAAGCAAAGGGCTCTGTGCACCTGGAAGTGGTGGGGAGGTGGGAGGTAGTGGGGAGACAGTGCAATTCCCAAGGTGATCTCTGGCCTCAGTCCTTACTGATTTTGGGTGCCACTGCCAGGCAGGATCAGGAAAAGATCTAGAATTATTTTAAAAGTATTTTATTACTTCTATTATTTCTTAATAAAGAATCATGTATTACATGTCATGTTTCTGGACATCCATTAGACCAAAGTAAATTTTCTACCTCTATCTTACACTTAAGATATGCTTAGAATGCTTTATATAATTGGCCATTATATTCACCCCTGCAATGTTTTTTATAGGGATGGCTGTGGCCCTTTCATATGGGGTCACTAAGACACAAAGAAACCTGATTTGAAGTGAGTAGCTAGGAATTCATATTGAATTCATTTCTGTCCAGCTCCTTAACCCAACCCTCTGGCAAATCTATAAAATCTTTAAACTCAGGTGTGCCCATCTCCAAAACCTGGCTCTTTTCCTTGTCTCTCTTCTCTATTCCCATTCTATTACCAGACTCTTCAGATTGCACATGGAATATTTTTTGGCATTAATGTTTCCAATGATTCATAGTTGTTAGTAAGAATCCATGGTATAAAATACAGTGCTGTTGGTGAGTATAAACTATTACATTTCAATTAAAAATCTGCATTGTCTGATGCCCTAAAATAGACCATACTCTGCCTTTTGTGGAGAAGAAAGTACCTGATAACATGGATTTTGTTTGCAGGTATCCTTCAACTTCTAAATGTGGAAATTCAGAATTTTGGGTCACCATTATATTCATCCATTGAATTTAGTAATGTGCCTGCAGGATCCTGGATAATATCTTCTACTTTGCACCAGAGCTGTGGTGGTGGCATCCATGCAGCTGCCAGTCAAGGAATAATTTTAAATGACAATATAATATACAGCACAGCTGGTCATGGCATTGATTTGGAGGGTCAGGCCTATTCTCTCACTAATAACCTTGTGGTTCTGGTGACACAGTCAATGTCATCCCCACTGTGGGTGGCAGGAATCAAAGTGAACCAGGTAGAGGACATCAACCTCCATGGCAATGTTGTGGCAGGATCAGAGAGACTTGGTTTCCATCTCCGAGGCCACAGGTGCTCCTCTCCTGAAGTGTTTTGGTCTGATAATGTGGCCCACTCAAGCCTTCATGGTCTTCATCTCTATAAGGAAAGTGGACTTGACAACTGTACCAGTATCTCTGGCTTCCTGGCTTTCAAGAACTTTGACTATGGTGCCATGCTACATGTAAAAAACAGTGTGGAAATAGAGAACATCACACTTGTAGATAATGCTATTGGTCTTTTGGCAGTAGTCTATGTGTCTTCTGCTCCACAGAGCTCCATCAAAAATGTGCAAGTTGTGCTTAGGAATTCAGTCCTTGTGGCCACCAGCTCCTCTTTTGATTGCATTCAGGACAGAATGAAGCCTTACTCAGCCAATTTTACATCAACATATCGAGCTCCTTCCAATCCCAGAGGAGGTCGAGTTGGTGTTCTGTGGCCTGTGTTCACCTCAGAACCAAATCAGTGGCCTCAGGAGCCATGGCACAAAGTAAAGAATAGCCTTTCAACTTCAGGAATCATAAAACTTAAAGGTAAGATGTTTAATTTATCCATGCAGTGTAGTTCCATATAGCAATGCATAGAATTTTCAGTCACATTCTGAAATTGTATTAATGAAAAGATACTAGTGTGGTCTAGTCTTTGTGTACAACTGATAACCTGCCGAGTATTGATAACCACAATGGCGGTTCATTCTGCTAGTGAATGATTTCTTACAAAACTCACTGCTTCATTCATGTTGAAGAGCTTTCACAGCAGTTATTTAACTTACTTGAATGACAACTCTCTTAGGTAGGTGTTATCTTTCACATTACACAAATGAGAAAAACAAGATCCAGATATTGTACCTTATCTAAGGTAAAATCAAAGCTAAAATCAGTTACACCTTGTTTTGTGCAGTTCATCTTCTATCAGGTCTCTTTTGCAGTATAATACTCCTCATTCTTTTAGTCTTTTTGGCAGTTGATTTGTCTTTCCATAAAATGAATGACGCTGATTAAGCCATCAATGAAAAGTATTGCTTTTGGGACCAGATTGTGGCACAGTAGTAAAACACAACTTTCTTTGAGATAGACATGTGGAAAACTTACCAATTCATGTCTAAAACCTTCCATGAGTATGCCAAGCATGTGTATGCCTATACAGGATCCTGGCTGGATGGTCTGGGGAGTGGGTCACAATATCCAGACCCTGTTGAAGTACTGTAATTCTGTCTCTACATTTCTCTCTCACTCATAGAATAAATGAATAAACTTAATTTTTTTTTCAAAACACTGCTCTTAAGACATTAATGTGTAGGAGTACCTTTCTCTTATACAATGTCCATGTATTGAAGGACTGAAGGTATTTTATATAAAGAATTATTTAAGCTTCTTGGACTATCCTGGATTACCTAAGCTTTCCCTTAATGTACATTATTATAAGAGTGTTTAGTCAAGTGATTTATATTTGTGACTGGTGGCTTACCTAATATAATGTGATTGTATTGTTTACAAAATTTCAGATGTCACCTTTTCTAGTTTTGTGAAGAGTTGCTATAGTGATGACCTGGATGTCTGCATTCTGCCTAATGTAGAGAACACTGGCATCATGCATCCAATAACAGCAGAGAGGACCACAATGCTGAAGATAAAAGATAAAAATAAGTTTTACTTTCCTCCATTACAACTGAGGTACCACTCCTAGCATTTATGATAAGCCATATTTAGGATGTATTCGGCAATTCTTTAAATCTCTAAATATGTTTGAAAGAAAGAATAAAATAAACAAAGCAATAGAAACAAGTCTTCCTGTAACAGTCTAGTACATTGACTTAGTGGCCCCAGTTCTTTACCTTTCTAATAGCCATGCCCTTCAATATACGATCATTGAAATATCTCTCACTAGAGAAGGAAATGCTCTTTCTCTCCTCTGTGGATCTGGACTCAGCTATGTGACTTTCTCTGGCCACCAAAGTAGCAGAAATGATGGAGCGCAAGTTTTATTATCTTGTCTTAACTAGAGAGAATTCTTTGGGATGTCTTCAAAATCACTGAAACATATTGACCCTAAGTCTTCACCCTTCTGTGGAGTATAGTGTCCATGGTCTTCAGGAGTCCTTAGGAGCCTTTGTTCAGGGACAAACAGATGAAGGGAGATTGTGTCTATTGTTAGGAATTCCTGACCTGAATGATGAGGTTTAGAGAAATAAGAAATATTAGCATTTCAGACCAGGGGTAACGACTGCTCATGGTCATACAATCTGAGTGTTTTATGTGAGTATTTGAAAAGAAGATGAGTAACTCCGTTTGTTTTGAGAAGAAGTGAGAAGTTTAGGAGCAGAGAGAATGGGTCTCTTTTTCTTTCCCACAGAATTGGAAGAAAATAATCTAGAGAAATCACCCCAGTTAGAAAGTTCCTATGTTTGCCCTAACACCAGTGTCTTTTTGATGCCCATCACTGAATGATTTCAGTATTTAGACATGAATAGGTATGCAACTGGTGGTATCTTATAATTTTTTCTCTTATGTTCAGTTTTCTATTTGTTAGTATATTACCCATGGGCTGAAATAAAGAGTTGCATGTCTTAGTCTATTTGTACTCTATAACAAAATATCACAGAATGGATAATTTATTTATTTATTTTTCTTTATTATTATTTTAAAATTTTCCCACAAACATTTCCTTTACATAGCAAACATTTTTGCTCATACTTTGTAGTTCTTGACAGTTAATAGAATGTTTAAAAATTTCAGAATTTTATAAAACCGAATTTTTTTTTTTTGAGGGATTTTCGCTATAGGGTGCGTGCGCTCGCCAGACAGACAGAGAGAGACATAGAGACAGAAAGTGAGAAATCACCCCCCAGGGGGGATGGTCACGCTGCAATCCCTTCTCCTCCATTCTCCTCTCGGGATCTTGGGCACGCACGCACACGCGCCCGGCGTGAGTTTTAAGCCACCGGGTCTGGGACGCGAACCGCGGTCGACTACGTGGGAGTCCAGCGACATAGCCATTACTCTAACTGCTGGTTCCCTAAAACCGAATTTTAAAAATAAATTTCAAAATATTTGTTATAATTTTGTTTGTGACTCTATAATAACAGACACAGTATGATTTTAAATATTTTCTCAAAAATATTTGCATATCAATTACTCAGATTGTTGAAAAGTAGACACCCAACACCCAATTCACATGGGAACCTTCCCAACTCAGTTCTGCCTACCCAATATTCTGTGGTCTATCATCTGCCAGCAATTTATCAACAACAGAAATTTATTTCTCACAGTTCTGACGGCTGAGGAGTCCAAGATCAAGGTGCCAGCATGCTTGGTATCTGTGGAGGGTTACTCTTGGCTTCAGATTGATGCCTGATTGTTGCACCTTTCTAGGGGAGAAACTCTATGTGCTCCCATGGGAGAAGGGACAGAAGTACGAAACAGCGTTCCCTTTAACTTGTAGCTCTTATATAAGGGTGCTTATCCCACTCATGACTTAGTCACTTCCCAAAGGCAATATCTGTTAGTATTATTACTTTGATAATGTAGTTTCAACATGAATCTTGGAGTGCAGCCATCATTCAAATCATAGGTCTACCTTATATTAGCAACTGACTCTTGTACCATTATTACTCAATATGTGGTTGGCATGCAATAGAATTAAATATTATTACTAATGATACCTCAAAGTATTAGAACCAGGGGAATAAGTAAATTTTATATAATTTTGTGCTATAATTGCTTATTACTTGTTTATATATCCCACTTGACTAAATTCTGAAAGTGTACCTCTCTCACAGTTATCGTCTTCAACCTGTCAGCAGTGGATTTCGATAGATATTTGTTGAATGAGAATGTCTGTTTTTACTTTATTTGTATATGCCTTAAATATAATGTATAATCCTAAAATACTACAAATCTCTGAGACTTTATAAATAGATAATCATATCATGTTTAGTAGATATTAGAGAAACATTTTAATGCATCTTGCATCTTAGAATGTCAGCAATCTATATAAAGATTACATTTTCATATATCTTGAATATTTGCTTTATTAGAATGTCTTCGTTCTTGACCATATAACTGAGAAATAACTTATTTTCTATAGAGGCCTATTTCATATCTATGTAACATATTATTAATAGTAAAATTCTGTTCCATTTATTTATTTTCTTATTTATATTTTTAATTTCTAGAGGGCATATGCATTCACCAGAGAGCGATAGAGAGAGAAAGAGAGAAGGAGAGAGTATATCCAAATGGGGTGTGGCACACCACAGCCCCTTCTCCATTTCTTTATCTTATTAGGATTTGGGGCATGCACACACAGATGCACCCAGCATGTTTTCCAAGCTGCTGAGCTGGGATTTGAACCACGCTCAGCCACGTGGTATCTAGGTCCCTTAACCATTAGGTTACAGGACCAATCCTCTGTTGAATTTATTTTACAAAATCGAAAGTACCAATGTTTTCTTTTTGCCTCTTATCATGAGATGAGAACGTTGCTTTTTTGGCTGTTTTCACAGGAAAGATTTACAAAGTGTGATCTGCCCTGAAACAGATTGTGAAAATCCAAAGAAATATCTCTTCAAGGATTTGGATGGGAGTACTCTGGGTCTGCCTGCACCAGTTTCTGTATTTCCCAAAACTGAGGCAGAATGGACTGGATCCTTTTTCAACACAGGTCAGTTGTTTCTGAAAGTAATGCCTGTGGTAGAGGCAGCATGCATGTGAAGGACCTGGTTTTGCTGTATTGTCTGGCGGGAACAACATATACTGGGAAAGGAATGGAGTTCTAGAGTTGGAGTCTTGTGCAAAGATGCTGCCAACTCACCTGTCTCACAGGAATGTTGAGGTATCACATTACCACTGGGCCTTCCATAAGAATGCCTCTGCACAGAAGCCTGCAGTCAGTTCTGTGCACAGTGATTAAACAACCTCACTAGCTTGGTCACTTGCTCGCCTTTTCACAATGTCTGCCATGTAACCAGATCCTCTGTTTTCTGAGCCTTTTTCTTTCTTTCTTTCTTTTTTTTCTTTTTCTTTTTCTTGGAGAGGTTTTTGCTATAGGGTGCATGTTCTCGCCAGAAAGACAGAGAGAGACAGAAAGCGAGAAATCACCCCCCAGGGGAGTGGCCACGCCACAATCCCTTCTCCTCCATTCTCTTCTCAGGATCCTGGGCACACAAGCACACGCACATGGCGTGAGTTTAAGCCTCCGGGTCCGGGACTCGTACCACAGTTTACTACATGGGAGTCCAGTGACATAGCCATTATGCTAACTGCTGGTCCCCTGAGCCTTTCTTTTCCATAAGACTAAAAGACTATCATTCTGCAAAGGGAAGTAAGGTAAATGTCATGTGGATTTTCTTCAGTAACTTCCTAATGGCTTTCCATCCACTAAGAATGAAATCCAAACTACAAGTCTACATGTTTTCCAGTATCTGATCCTTGTCTGCTCTCCCACCTCATCTCCTGTGACATCTCTGTTACTTACTCATCCTGGTCTACTCTTTCTTTGGCATGATAAGCTTATCAACACCTGAAGGCCTTTGTGTTGGCTTTCTTCTCTGCCTGAAGTATCTTACTTCTCTGGGAGCTGGTTGTCTGTTCAAGTAATGACTCCTTGGAGAAACCATCCTTGCAGCAATTGTTCTGTAGCTCTTGTTTGCCTGCTTCACATTTTCCAGAGCCTCACTTTCTTAATTTACTGTGTTCTCCTTAATACAAACTTAATGAGGGCAGTTATTTTTTCCTGCTCACTGCTATGTATTTGGAGAGCTATCCAACAAATGTTAGTTAACTAACTGAGCAAATAAATGAGTTATGGAGAAAGAGAACATTTATGTGGTTTGTTCTAACTTGTTCAAGAGCATCCAGAAAAAACTGGGGCCTTCAGGTCACTGGATTAAGGATTTGTCTATAAAATAGAAGCCTGAAATGCAGACAGTTCTTGGTATCTTTTCACTTTTTTCCACTTTACCTCCTTCTGAACTACTGTTAGTACAGCATTTGGCATGAAAAGTTGTATCTATATATACTTCTTTTAATTACCATAAAATTTCATGCTTGAACAGTTATACATTTTTATGTTTATTTCACATATTTTGATATGTTTAAGGCTTATCTTTGCAATAGAGCGGCAAGCTGTGGGAACTATGGTATAGCTTTTAAAGTCAGTGCTGAGTGCATGGCAATGCTGAGTAAATATTCATGTTCAGATGTTGGTTACATTTATTGAATATAACCAGCAAGTACATTTTCTGGCAAAGAAGAATGAAATTTGGGGACGCATTTATATTGAAAAAATGCATAGGGAGTAGTAAAAGAAAAAAAAGTTAAAAAGATAGGCAGCTACTTTTCAAGTTCCCCCTAGATCTACTCAAATGGTTTTCTATAGTAAGTTTTTTATTGGCTTTAAGAATTATCCACTATTGGGAATGAGCAGTTAGCGTAATGGCTATGTCGCTGGACTCCCACATAGTCGACTGCGGTTCACATCCCGGACCCGGTGGCTTAAAACTGACACCGGGCGCATGTGCGTGCGTGCCCAAGATCCCGGGAGGAGAATGGAGGAAAAGGGATTGCGACATGACCATCTCCTCTGGAGGGTGATTTCTCGCTTTCTGTCTCTATGTCTCTCTCTGTCTGTCTGGCAAGCGCACATGCCCTATAGCGAAAACCTCTCCAAAAACAAAAAGAATTATCCACTATTATAGGTACTTAAGCTATTTGGAAACATCCTTATCCTTCAAAATAAGTACATGAATAATTGTGGAACTTTTCTGGATTTGTGACTTTTGGTGATGGTCACAGTTTTGTGACATCAATAGTGGAATATATGTCCCAGAGTATTTAATGATAATTACATTTTATTTTAATAGAAAGCAATATGGATTGAAGATATTATGCTAGTTTGGATTGCCCCAGAAGCAATGAAAGACAATATAAGACTTAGAATAAAAATAGTTTATGTAGAGGACAGTCTTAGAAAACAAGAGTGAGGGAGTAAAGAAGTAGGACTGGTAAAGAAAGAAAGTCCGAAAAAGATGTGTTATCAAAAGGTTACCACTACAGAATCTGGAGCTCAGGTTTGATAGGAAGTCCAGGATATCAAGAGAACATGACCCCAAATTATCCCAACCATTCCATAATGAAGCTAATGTATTTATACTTTACATCCATGGTCACAGTAGGCTGACGGATGCTTCTGGGTACAGTAATGATCCAGCCCTTTCCTAGGACAGTGTACTCTTCCTGTGGCCAGGATAGAACTTACTCAGAAGCAAGTCACAGGTCTTCGCAGTAGCAGCCTTAGGTGCATGAAGCTTAGTGCCAAGATCGATGGGATGGCATTAATAGCATCTGTTACAAGTAGAAAATCTAAAAATATCGATCAAATGCTCCATGTTTAAATTTTTTAAGATTCATATTTATTTATTATTATTATTTAATTTGCTGTAGGGTACATGTGCTCACCAGAGAACAAGAGTGAAAGAGAGCGAGAAAGTGAGTAAACAAGGTTCTGGGCCTGAGACTCGAACCGTTGTGGACCATGTGGGAATCCAGTGCCTTAACCAGCACATCAGCTGCTGGTCCCATGTTTAAATTTTAAGAATGCTTTTTGGATGAACTTTTAGGTGGTCGTTTATGTGGTGAAATAGGCTATTTAGGCCCAGATATGCTCCTTGCTGCCGGTTGCAACGATGGTATATTTGATTTTTCTCAGCTCTGTGTCTCGGTTGTGAGACATGATTCAATGGTAAAACTCCTGCAGGTAATACAATATTACACACCATTTACTATCACTTGCTATCAGCATGTGGACATGTGTGTGAGTGGCTGAGTAGCTATATAGAGGTATATATGACTGACTGTCTAAACTCCTGATGTTTTAAAGCTTTATAACATTTTAAATGAGGTTGCCATAGGTACCAACTGCAAGGATTCCCACTGTGGAATCTGCTGTTTGCTGCACTAAAAATACAATCTGTGTCCTCTTGCAATGAAGGAGACAGCACACAGTAAATGGTGCCTTCCGGGGGCTAACAGGATTGTAGTACTTTCCTTGGCTTTCCAAAGTATGATTAAATCCCTGCTTCCCCACTGCAGGTCCTTTTTAATTTTTTAAACTATTCTCTCTTAAGTACTTTCCAGTTCTTGTCCACAATCTGGTGTTGAAAAATCACATGTTTAATCATAAGAGAATTTCTATTTTGTATCTTCTCTATTCAAGACAAGAATCTATGCTCTTCTTCAGTAAACCAGAGAAAGCAGTGCAGCTAAGATAAAAATGAAAACCACTGGAACTAAATCCCATATTTATTCCAAATGTCATTGAATTTGACACACCCTTATGTCTTTTCTCTATGTTATTAACAAATCTCTTCAAGTCATTTGAAGTCCATTGCCTTTAAGGTTTATTTTTAATTTGGAAAATAATAGATTTTATTTGCATACATAAGTTCACATGAAAACTACCCAGGCAGACAGATATCCACAGGTCCCAGCATATTGTCATATACTGTAGTGTCAGGAGCAAAAACCATCCGTGCAGATCAGCTATGAGGAACACTGTGCCAGTGGGTTTTGCTATCTGCGTAATGCAGGGTGTGTAGCCAGGGGAAAGGCAAGCTGTTAATTTTGTTTTATACTTATCTGTAAGTTTGCATTTGTGGCCAACTTTGAAAAATGCATGGCAATAGAGTGCAAGACAGTTAATCCCGAGCAGGTGATTCTCTGAGAACGATTTACATTTTATTTGGGAAAGGATTTCTTTTGATTATGGATGCATCTGAGGATCTAAAAGTCCAAAGTCATTTACAAAAACACGATCTTGAAATTAATATGCCATGTAGGTCAAACTAGACAGATACTAGAGTTTTCCATCCCAGCTTCTTACTTATTTCCTGTCTGTCCCCAACCAAAATCAGATGGCATCACCTCACAGATGGGTTAATACATGGCTGTTGGGAGAAGATAGAAAGAAATCAGAGCTTCGGTTTCATTGGCATTCTACAATTTCTCAGCTATGACAAAGAAAATAGAAAGAAAGTAGGTAAAGTAGACACTAGCATTGCTTGGGCACCTTTTACATGCTAAGTGCTGAAGTTGGCATTTTCATTCACTCGACAAGTGCATTTTGTCTACGAACTGTTGACCGACCAGTGATTTCCTAAGCATGACCACTGCAGTTGTAACAAGGCAACATCCCACTGTCATCAAGCAAATGTTTCAGTAGAGAAAGGTACAAAAACAAATGAAACAATTCTAGTAGAGGTGAGAAGGATGAAAAAATAAGAGTATTTGGAGTCAGAGTAGGGGAGTTGCTGTTTGAAATAAGAGTTGCATTTCAGGGTCCAGTAGGTGGCATGGTGGTTAAGGTGCTGGACTCCTACATGGTGGATTGAGGTTTGAGTCCTGGCAGCTTGAAAATCATGGTGTGCCTAAGTGCTTGTGTGCCCAGAATCCTGAGAGGAGAATCGAGGCGGAGGGATTGCTGTGTGGTCATCCCCCCAGAGGGCTGATTTCTCACTTTCCCTCTCTCTGTGGTGAGTGAGCATGCCCTATTGCAAAAACTTAAAAGAAAAATAAAAAAAGAGAGTTACATTTCAATTTCAAATGAGATCAAATGAGGAGTCACTGCTCTGAGCAGCAAGAGAGGGGCCTTCCAGAAAGAGTGAGCAGCCAGAACAGGGTTTCTGAGACAAGAGCCTCAATGTGTCTGAGGATTGGGTAGAAAGCCCAGTGTGTATAGTTAATGAGAGGACAAAGGGTTATAGGGAAGCAGAAGCCAGCCCCTTTGTAGGACAGGATAAGAAGGTTAGATTTTGTTATGGTCTGGATATTCATTTGTTCCCCAAAGTTTCATATTTTGGAATTTAGTGTTGGAAGGTGGTATAGTATAGTGGATGGTAATTGGAACACAATGATTACATCATAGAGGCACCACTGTGATGAAGAGATTAATGATGTCTCCTGAGACATGGTGAATTCTAGCTTTCATGAGATGAGCTTCATTCTCACGAGAGCTGGTTGCAATAAAAGAGAGCTGCTCACATTTTTGCAGTGTCTTTGCACATACCTGTCCAAGCTTTGCTCTGTATTTGCACATACCTGCCATCCTCTGTGCCTTCCATCTGTCTTCTAATAGGCAGGGTTGATGCCAGGCCTAAGCCTTTCCAACATTTCAGTTGTGCATCAATAAACTACTAAATCACCCACTCTTGGGTATTTCTATTAGCAACACACACATACAAAAAGACTAAGATTTTCTTCTTCTTTTTTTATTGTATATATTTAAGGTGTAAAACATGATGCTTTCATATTTTTTCCCCCCATAGGGAATGTGCACTTACCAGCGAGAAACTGAGAGAGAGAGAGGGAAAGTGAGAAATTCCCCCCACCCCAAGGGAGGACAGCCACTCTGCAATTCCTTCTTAATTCTCCTCTTGGGATTTTGTGCATGTACACACATGCCCCTGGCATGATTTTCAAGCTGCTGGACTAAAACCATGGTTGGCCATATGGGAATCTAGTGCCTTAACCACCATGCCCAAGTCTGGTCCCCAAGTCTCTGACTGGCAATGGTGAGATTCGAACTCATGTCCCTGAAGAAACTGGGACCTTACTCCAGCACCTTAGACCACTCAGCCATGTTACCACACTCATAATCTTACACATAGTAAAATGGTTACTATAGTCAAGCAAATTGACATATCCATTATCTCACAAGCTTATTCCCCTTCTTTTTGTAGCAAGAGCCACCTTAAATATTCTCTTAGCAACTATTCTGGACATAGTACAATATACAATATGATTAACTATAGTTCTCATGCCATACATTAGATCTCTAGAATTACTCATCCTACATATCTGCAACTTTTTGTCCTTTGACCTACATTTCCCTAGTCCTCCTTTTTTTTGTCCATTTCTAACTTGTGGGTTGCTTAACGACAGGGACACATCCTGATAAACTGGTCATTGGATGATTTTGTCATTGTGTGAATACCATAATGTACTTATACGCCCTTCTAGGCATAGCCTAATACATACCTAGATTATATAGTAAGCTTAGCCTGGACTCTTCTTATGGCACCCCCATTGTGTGTGTGTGTGTGCATGTGTGTGTATGTGTGTGTGTCATTATTTTCTGTGACATTATAGGGCACTTGACTGTATTTTACTGATGGATTTAAGAATGGTGGTGATAGGATTTTATTCACTCTCTAAAAAGATCATGCTGTTTGCTGTGGAGTGACTGCATAATGGGTAGGCACAAGATTGAACATCGACCATGCAGCTAAGAAGCTCTCCAGGCTGAAGATTAGGGGGGCTTAGAGAAGTGCTGTTCTGTAAGTGGTCCATTAACCTGTGCTGACCCACAAATTCTTGATAGGCAATCCACAATGAGATCATTACAAAATTTACCATTTAGAAGCAGAAATTTATTAATTAATTTTGTCTGTCGAATCTATTAGGTCGTTGGGAAAGTCATGATGCATTTTTCTAAGTTTGTCTGTGCAAAAATGTGTTGTGACTTTCCCAACGACACGATAGTAAATACAACGTGGGGCTTATATTTCATATATCTGTTTGGCAATTTATATTATATTTTAATATTGATCTTCAGTAGGCTGAAAATTTCTAAATGAACGAAACTAAACAAAAACCCCTCATTCTTCTGTCAGTATTTCTTCATGAGGTGGTAGGACAAGGGCTCCCGAAGCTGACCTATCAGATACATCTAGGACATTAAGTATCCATTTGCATGCAAGTGTCCATTTGCATGCAAAGACATTTCTAATCAATAGATGTGTGTGTGTGTGTGTGTGTGTGTGTGTGTGTGTGTGTTAGTGTGAGTATAAAGTCCAGATCTTTATGTTTAAAGGCACACACATACACACACACACATACATATTAAATGAACTTTATAAGTGATTCTTCTGTGTTAGCTTTGAGAATCACTGCTACAGAGTTTTATGTTCCGTTTGAAATAAACAGGATATTAAGAGGACAATATTTTTCATTTAAAAATTAGACAGTTTTAATTTTTCATAAAAATTACAAAATAGATCTCCTTGTCAAATACCAACAGACAGAAACATACTTGCTTATGTACACATTGGATATGTTTTCAAAAGAGAAAAGACCATTAACTAGAAAGATACAAGAGTATTTGCAATCTAAATAAAGCCTTTCAATAAAATAAAAGTTAACCTTTTTTATAGATCATTTTTCCTAATATTAAAGTGAGACAAATAACCTCAAAATGGGACTTTTATAATACATATATCACTGAATAATAATGTGTTTGATACTATTTATTTTTCTTAATTCCACTTGAATTATTTTATTAAAAAGTTAAACTCATGATAAGCTTTCCCACACTTTCCTCAGCATTGTTAAAATGCTGTGGTCTGACCAGGACTTTCAACCAGATCTACCTTCAGGGCAGGTGAGAGTTTCTCATTTGTTACCATGAGAAGGTAAGAAACATTTTTCAAATTGTGTTACTTCTTGGCCACTTCTCAAGAAAGAAAGTTATAAACCATTGTGGAGACCTATAAGTGACTTGCCTCAAATCAAAAATAAAAGATTAGGTTGATAAAAAGGAAAATAAAGCTGGCATTTGACTGTCAGCCCACAGAGTGATGAAGTGGTTTCTAACTGAATAATGGGAAAGCTCCAGTAATGTGGAGATGTATGCTCAGTGCTTAACAGACAGAGTGGCTAGCGTTTCCTCAACTCTGTTGCTAGATCTTGAAATGTGTCTTTTCGCTAAGCTTTCTAGCTTGTCTCTCTTCCCATTTGTCCTGGGAATGACAGTAAGATGGTATTATAAAATGGGAGAATGGAGAGGGAGGGAGAAAATGAAAGGACAGAATGGAGAAAGGAAACGGTTGTTAGAAAATTTGTCTGCCAGTATCTGTGCTTGCAGAGGTCTTTTTCTTCTAGCTAGAGGGGGAAATACCATTCTCTTTTCCCAAGCAATTATAGGCCCCAAAGATTGAAACTTGGTATATAGCTCTTTAATCTCGGCAGATATTTATGGTTAAACATTAGGATTCCAGATGTCAGGGTATTAAAATATAAAGGCACAGTGGAGTCTCAGAAAATATTAGACTCTTTGGGATATGTGACTGCAAGGGATTTTTATCCCAAGCAGAGGGAGGATAAGGCTTCTAGTGGTACTTTGTTAAGACCCAAAGAGCACCTTTCCTCCTCCTTATTTTCTCACTCTCCTATGACTTGCCTGGTCTCCAGGCAGTAAATGGCATAACATATTTGATTGCATTTCAAAGTAGTTCAGGCTGTGAGTTGGAATGATTTCAATTTGTGATTTGTAAAGGATAATGTGAAAAGGCATGTGGTCCTTTGGAACAATTTCTTTTTCCTTTCCTTGACCTAGACATTTTATTACGGTGATAATCTTGCTCCTCAAATCTCCTATTAACAATGGCAACTGGTACTTGTTGCGTACCCACCATGTTTCTGGCTCTGTGCTAAGACCTACATGGCCTATCTCAATAGTTCTGTCGGTAGAATCTACCCTATAGGACTGATCTTGCCTCCATTTTGTAGACGTGGACATTGGAATAGAGACATTAGGTACTTGGCCAACTCATACAGTTAATTAACAGAAGATTCAAGACTAAATTGTTTCTAAGGCCTTGCCATATTGTACCCAGAACCCTCCATCCAAGCTTTCTTCCTTTTTTCCCTACATCTTTCAGTGTAAGCTGTCTTGCAGCTATCAGCTCTGTTCACATATAAAACTCTGTCTATACAGAAAAAAGGCAAACAATACTGTGCAATTATTCTAATAATCATCTATGTAAACTAGTAATAATAACAGTTAACATTTATCTAGCACACTTCATGTGCTAGGTAGGCATTATGCTAAGTAGTTTATAAACATTCTCATTTATCCTTAAGACCTTTGCACACAGAGGAGGGGGGATTGTTATCCACTTTGAACAGTCAGGGAAATAGGGATTTGGAGAACTTAATCAACTTTTTTATGCGCTCACAGCTACACTGTGCAGAGCCGAGATTTAAATCTGTATTTGTCTGACTCCAAAACCTCATCTCATAACCACCTCTAGATTATATCATGTGTGATCTGAATCATCTGGTGGGACTCTGTACAGAAATCTATTTAACTGAGTAATTCACGTAGTTCCACTTTACTTGGCAGCATATAGATTTTTAAATATTAAAAAGTAACTGTTAATTTCATTATCATTTTTGGAAGACCATGTAATAACCACAAAACACTTCAATTAGTTCCTCTCTCCATATATGTAATATATATATTTCAATAATGGCTCTTTCTCCACTTACACAATATATGGACAATATCACACCTAAGAAAACACATTTTGCTAATGTTAGCCGCAAGAAGGTATATGATCACAATGGAATAGTTTAGAGTAAGTAGCTTTGGTCTTGAAATAAAAAACTTATTGTGAAATTTTTCTGTAGTTTCACCTTTTCTTCATTGAATGTAGGTTGATTTTTTTTTCCAACTTAGACAATATTTATGGAGTATCCAATGAGAAGAAGATGCTGTGTACTATTGGGATATTTAGGAAAGGAATATCAAAGTAGCTAAGAGACTATTTCTGCCTTCACATCTAGAGAGAGAGGGTGCAAGAAAGAGCCAGACCATGAGATGAAGGAAAGAATTTGGTATAAAATTAAACAAAGTATACTGCTGAGGGGTGAAGACAATGACTTTAGGAAGGAAATGGAATTTTTTAAATAATATTTTTAAATAGTAAAAATTACACATAATCATAAGACTATAATGCGTTTTTACAGTATAGGAATAAAATGTGTAATGATTCATTTAGGATAATTAGCATATCTGTATCTCAATCATTTATCATGATTTGTGTAGGAGGCAGTCATAATCCCCCATTTTCATTACTTTGAAATACATAGCAAATTGGTAGGACCAGCAGTTAACATAATGGCTATGTCGCTGGACTCCCAGTAGTCGACCGCGGTTCAAGTCCCGGACCCGGTGGCTTAAACTCACGCCGGGAGCATGTGTGTGCGTGCCCAGGATCCCGAGAGGAGAATGGAGGAGAAGGGATCACAGAGTGACCATCCCCCTGGGGGGCGATTTCTCACTTTCTGTCTCTCTGCCGAGCGCTTGTGCCCTTTAGCAAAAACCTCTCAAAAAAATAAAAAGAAAAAGAAAGAAAAGAAATATATAGCAAATTGTTGCTATCAGTATCTCTATGTTGCATCTTACAGCTCTAGACATTGTTCCTCCTATCTATCTACCATTTTATTTCTATTAATCATCATTCCTCTATTTCCCACCTCCATCCTTTTCAGCCTCTAACAGTCACTCTTCTTCGTCAGCCTCTGTGCGGTGAGTATTTCAAAGGAAACAGAATTTGTGATGAGTTTGGGAAACCTTTAAAAAGAATAAATGAGGGTACTTCAAAAAGTTCCTGGAAAATAAAATTAAAATATGAGTTTATTTTGGTGCAAATTTTTTTTAAAAATTCATAAATAGTTTTTTCATAATATCCATTTTTATTAATTTTTTGAAGCCCCCTCATATGTAAAAAGCAAAAAAAAGAGTTGTGTTTAGAAGCAGCAGAGGCAGGGCTATATCTTCTCTGGGACCGTGTTGTACCCTGCCTATGAAATATTCCCCTTCAGGGACGTGTGGATCTGTCTCTTTATGACCTCCCTTTACCTATTTTCAACTCCATCCTAGCACTTTGCAAGCTGCCATCACTGTACAAGTCCACCCTCTCATTAGATTGCCAGTACCTTGAAGGCAAACATCTCTGAATTTTTAGTATAGTTTCCAGAACCTCGTATCTGCTTAATAAATGTTTGTTGTATGTGGGAATAAATTAATAAATGAGTGAAAATGTCAAGAATTTAAGTTTAGCTTGCCAGTCATGTGTTCTATGAAGTAAATTTCATAAATATAAGGAATGCATTCTTTGTTTTAGCATTTTCAGACAACACTCTTCCATCTACTAATCTTAGAAGATTGTGAAAAATACGGTCCACGTCCAAATAAATTTTGAAAATTGTATTCCCATTCAGAAGATTCATCATGTGTGCAAAATATTAAAGATGCTAATAAGTTCCACAATTACACTTTAAAATACTGTTTCATATTGTGTTATATAATAGTATTCCAAACTTTTTGACTAGAGAATACTGGCTCATACTATACATCAGTGTCCCTTGGAATTAGTGTACTTCAGAACACACACATTTTGGGAAATATTATTTCATATTAATCCATTAGTCTGCAGGCAACTGGAAAGAAATGATAAGATTGTAGCATCTTTGATTTGAATGACTCCATGAATGTCAACAAGCTACACCCTCTGTTCTGCCTCTCACTGGCTTCTAGTTTTAGTTTCTCAGGAAGTAGGAATTCACTTCTTTAGAAGGCTGCCTAATATATTCTGAGTAATTTTAATTGTTAGAATTTTCCTTTTATGACTTCTACCCAGTGACCTAGTTTGCCTCCTGATGTAAGTCTAGTTCTTTCTGTATTATAGCCTTTTACCTGTTCAAAGACAATAAGACAGTGATTTTATAATAACCCAATAAGCCTTTTTCAAGCATAAAAATTCTAACTTCCTTCTATGAGTGACTGTGTGACAGATATTTTTAGTTCTTTACTTTTTAGATTGGATGATGTTTGAGAATTGTGGTTAAATATACATAATTTAAAACTGGCCATCTTAATATGTGTAAGTGCATAGTTTAGTGGTAGTGAATACATTCACTGCAGTGTGCAACCCTCTCACTGTCCATCTCCATAAGTCTTTTCATCTCATAATGTTGAAGCTTTGTACTCGTTAAAGGATAACTCCCCATTTCCCCATCTTCCTGTCCCCGGCATTCTACTTTCTGTCTGTATAGCTTTGACCACTCTAAGCACTTTACATAAATGCAATAGTATAGTATATTTTAATGACAGGGCTTTTTCAGCTTACTTTTCTTTATTATTATTATTATTATTTATTTTTTATTTTTTATTTTTTTGGAGAGGTTTTTCGCTATAGGGCGCGTGCGCTCGCCAGACAGACAGAGAGAGACATAGAGACAGAAAGCGAGAAATCACCCCCCAGGGGGGATGGTCACGCCGCAATCCCTTCTCCTCCATTCACCTCTCGGGATATTGGGCACGCACGCACACGCGCCCGGCGTGAGTTGTAAGCCACTGGGTCCGAGACGCGAACCGCGGTCGACTACGTGGGAGTCCAGCGACATAGCCATTACGCTAACTGCTGGTTCCCATTATTATTATTTTATACATTCAATCACTATACATCATTTGGCTTCAGCTTATTTTTCTATATAATATTCTCAAAGTTCTTCCATGTTGTAATGCACTGTAGATTTTCTTTCTCTCTTTCACTCTCTCTCTTTCTCTCTCTCTCTTTCACTCTTTCTCTTTCTCTCTTTCTCTCTTTTCTTTCACCAGAGGGTGTATGCACTTGCTGGAGAAAGACAGAGAAAGAGAGAGAAGGAAAGTGAGAAAGCACCCTCCAATAGGAGGAGATCATGCCATAATTTTTTCTCCTCCATTTCTCCCTCCTTTTGAGATTTTTGCATACGCATGCCCATGTGACCAGTGTATTTTCCAGCCACCAGTCTAGAACTTAAGCTTCACAGTTGGCTATGTGAAATCCAATCATCTTAATCACATGCCATTGGCTAGACTAATTTTCCTTCTTTTTAAAAACTAAATAATATTCCATTGTACATGTATACACATTGTTTTTCGATTCCTTCATCTATGAACATTTAGGTTCCTTCCCATTTTAGCTACTTATGAGAGAAATGGATGGATGTTCATTTATTTATTTTGTTTGTATGTGCTTGTGTGTGCATTTTAATAGAAGAGAAAACTTGAACTCCTACTTATTAATAAAATGCCTGTGCCTTGCCAATAGGTACTAAATAAGTTCATGAGTTATCACTAAATAGAATGGATCTGAAACATTCTTTGAATTGGTTTGTCGTGTTTTCTTCATGTATTTACATACTCAGTGGATTTAAAAACTAATGCGAGTGAGTGACAATTAAACACAGTCATTAAAAAGTACCCTAGAAGTATTAATATGCTGATAGAACAAGCTTTTAAAAAAGTCAGAATTAGATCCAAATGCATTTGAGAATTTAGTCTGTATGAAAGGTGATATATCAAATCATAGGAAAATATAAAGTATTCAATTAATGATGTTGGGGCATTTGACTAACCACTTAGGGACAATAAAACATTTAGGGATTCATAACTTCTCTTTACAAAAATAAGCTCATTGTCAACAGCATTAATATGCTGCTCAAGAGATGCTGGGTTCCATATGGCAGCCAGCGTTTTAAACCCCTGCCCAGTCAACCTGAAACAACCCAAGCATTCTCAAGAGTATCAAAGAGCCAACAGGCTGGAGGTGTAGAGGGAGAGGATTGTGGTATGATCAATCCTCTGAAGGGTGCTCCTTTTTCTCTCTCTCTCTCACTGTCTCTCTCTCTCATGTATGCATGCAGACACTCTATCATGAATAAGGAAAATTAAGTAACTAGTAAATATAAGAAAAATTCCATACAGATTAAAGATGAAAAAAGTTCATAGATTTACCAGAATATAGATGAGGTTATATACTCTTGGAGTTAATGAGATGGTCTTTGCATAAATTAAAGTCTAGGAAATATATGAAAAAATTTGAAAATGTTGAATATACAGAATTAAAAATTTCTTCAATGTAAAATATTAGAAACTAAAAAACTAGAAAAAGTATTGCAACTCGTGGCAAAAGACTCATTTCCTTAATATTAAAAAAAAAAAGCTACTAAAATTTAAGAACAGAAAAGAACAAACTCATTGAAAAATTAAGCAAAGGAATCCAAAAGCATTTCACAGGAAAATGCATACAAATGCCAATAAACATACAAAAAGCCTAATTTCTCTCTTAATCAAAGCACAGGTTAATAGCTCTCTCACTGTGTCCAGCTGCCTGATTTATGTTTACTCACTAGAAGTGTGCCTCTAAGCAAGTTGAGTAACTTTTCTAAACCTCAAATTCCTTGTTTAGGAGGAAGAAATACTACTATTATAAAGTCGTATGATTAGTCTAAAGATTAAAAGAGATAAGTGCTGTAAAATATCTGCCACTGCTAATAAGACAATGACCACTGCTACTATAACTATTATTAGTATTATTGTTTTACTAGTCAGCTTGGCAATTTAAAAATGTGATAATTTTCAGTGCTGGGGAAGTGTAGGGAAACAGTTCCTTACAAGTATTGTTCTTGAATATTCCTTATAGTTCTTTGGTATCTGGCATCCATCTAAAGATTTCTGTTACTAACTTAGAAACTCCACTTAAAAGAAATTACTCTAAAGAATTTTGTTGAATGAATAAATGAAGCAGTAAAACATATACCATGGGGAAAAGGCCACTTACCTTTCTTTAATCCTGATCTTCAATATCACTGCTTAGAGGGGGAGAAACTAGGAAGTTGCCATTGTTTAAAAATCATGTGTATGTATTACTTATTCTTTGAATAAAATAATGATAGTAAAACTCACTTATATGACAAATGGGAATCCTGAAAAATGAGTTAGTTATTATGTAAAGCATGTCAAAGAAAGGGAGACTGAAGAAAAGAATTTCTCCTAGACCTAGAAGCCAATCTTTCTAGTAGGAATTAAGGACTCCCAGTAGAACCCAATTCTAATTTGCTTAGCTTCCTCACAGGAGAAATATTAATAAGAACTGAATGTAAGTTCCCGAAAGTAATTTTCATGGAAAAAGAGAGTTGAAGCTAATTTTTTTATAGGGCTGTGGATAATAATCTCTTCCCTTTTGGGTGATGCTGTCGGAGGCGACATTTCCTGGGCATTGCCCATGTGAAAACCATCTATCCGTACGTCTGCACTATGTTGTTTCTGTTCGAACATATCAGGGTGAAGAAGTGAACCTTACAGTTTTGTAACTTTAAAGACATAATGCTCAGATAAAACTTAGCCATATGTCTGTCATGGAATAAGTACTAAATAGCTATTAGTGACTACTATTTAATTGTCCTCACTGCCGCTTGAGCATTTGAGCCTCATGTCTTAGTTGGTCCTTGTCCTGGTTTTCTATTCCTGTTACGACAAATTGTTAAATTAGTGGCTTGAAACAACACTCAATTGTGTTATTTCACAATTCTGATATCAGAAGTCTAGTGGACTTCGGTTTCTCTGCTTTGAGTCTCCCATATCTGAAATTAAGGTATTGGCACACTGCATTTTTTCCTGGAGTCTTGGAGTATAAATCATTCCTGATCTCATTTGAATTCTCCCAAATTCAGTACCATGTAGTTGTAGGACTAAGGTTGCTGTTTCCTTGCTTCCTGTGGGCTGGAGTTCTTGCTCAGCTGTTTATATTCTCTGATTTGTGGTTCTTTTTATCTCCTAAGTCAGCGGTGGCACATTGTGTCTCTCTCATTCCTTTAATCTCTGAATATACCTGTTTAGTTCTAACCAGAGAAAGTTCTTTGCTTCTACAGGCTCATAATCTAGAATAATCTCCCCACTTCAAGATCTATAACCATAATCATATTTGCAAAGTTTCTTTGTCATAGTCTCATGTTAAGGATTTGTCATAGAATGGGAGAGTGTTGAGCTGCGTTGTGAAGTCCTTGGTTCTTTCCGTCTAGATCACTAAATTTAGAGACCTGTCCCTAGGTACAAAATAAAGCCACAATCACAATAAAAGTAGGTAAAGAAATTTAATAGGAAAGAAAGATTTTAGAAAAGAAGTACACCCAAAAGCCTCTTGGGTGGGCAGGTTGCCAGGTAGCAACTGTGTTTGGAACTGGTTAGGTGTTATTTTTATTCCTAGAGGTGATAATGAATATTTAACATTGGGAGGTCTGTCATACTATCTATGTCCTTTGTTTGAAATTTGCAGGCTTTCTCCTGCGCTTGTGCATCTCTCTCACAGTTGAAGAATTTGAGGAATTTGATTACCTAACTGCACATGCCCAGTGTGAGCCAGGATGTTTAATTAGGATAGACTGCCCAATAGTTTATTGCCCGGTGTGAATCAGGACGTTGACCAAAATGCTTGGTTAGGTCTTTTTTGTATTCAGGAGGGATGATAAGAGAGAAATTTACAATTTACAATCATCCCTGTGTGTCTTCCTCAGGAATCAAGGAAGGAAAATGGTATCTGCCTTGCATTCCTGGCGCCAGGGGCTAAGTAGGAAGAAGGCATCTCATGGAGGGTCTGGTAGCAACTCCTGATAAATTGTGATTGATGTGATATGTGTCCTTCTGCTATTCTCTTAGGGCTGCCCGCTCATGACTAACTGCCTTTCACAGGATTAGGGCATAAACATCGTAGGGGACCATTATTCTATGTACCATAATTCTTTGTAAGGTTTTAGTTTTAGTTGTGTAGAGTAAAAGAATAAGAAATCAAAAATTAAAATACTGATGCTATCTCTGCACGACTTTTTCTCTTTCAAGAGAGAAGTTAGAGCTTATTTATCTTGTTTTAGAATTGCTGTCAAAATGGGGAAGAGGGAACCAGCAGTTAGCGTAATGGCTATGTCGCTGGACTCCCACGTAGTCAACCGCGGTTCGCGTCCCGGACCCAGTGGCTTAAAACTCATGCTGGGCGCATGTGCGTGCGTGCCCAAGATCCCGAGAGGAGAACGGAGGAGAAGGGATTGCGGCATGACCATCCTCTCTGGGGGGTGATTTCTCGCTTTCTGTCTCTTTGTCTCTCTCTGTCTGGCGAGCGCACACGCCCTATAGCAAAAACCTCTCCAAAAAAAAAAAAAAAAAAAAAAAAATTGGGGAAGAATCCCTTTCCACTCTCCAGAGAAAACATCAGGTTTTGATGGAAAACTCACCAGCATAGCGTGGTTGTTTTTGGTATGATCATATAACATTATCTTCTCTAAGCTGCCAATCCTTAACCTGATTTCTATCACAAATTGAAACAAGAAGATATTTTATTTTGATATGCATTTAACATGTATTTTACTGTACGTATTTAAAATATGATTGTTTACTATAAGCTATCTTTGATATGCTTATTTACTAGATATGCTTCAAAGTGCAAGCTGCATTTGCCTCTTTTACCAATTGCTCCTGAGTTAATAGAATTAGGGTTTAGGCATTAGAGACTCCTGGATGTCCAATGCCTGATGATGCTTAGTGACATAAATGTAAAGTTCTATAATAAAGGAAAGCAGCTCATTTGCCCTGGATGTCTTAGACACATCTATGGCCCACTCAAATAGCTGAATGTGAGCTTGCAAAAGCTTAGATGAGAGAGTACTGCATTTTGCAGCAATTAATTTTGCAGGGGAAGCAGTCTGTTTAAAGATGCCTGCAGCACTCCACTAAAATGGGGGTTGTTTTTCAAGGCCACCAGAACTGCATTTGGCAAAGCCTAGCTCATCAACAAAACAACAATGCTAAAATATGGCCTCTTGGGTTTTGCAAAAGAAGAGACTAGAGGGGCAATGAATTATGCTCACCTGCTAGAAGTGGGTGAAAATTGTAATTGTTTAGCCCCCTAGCACAACCCTGCAAGGGTTAAAATGACAGCAATATTAGTTTGTGATGGCTAAAATTGTTGGTTTGAAGCTCTCGGCAATACACAGACTGTTATTTACCGGACTTGGTCGATTTACTTCTTAATGCAATAATGACCTGTGAAATGAAACGTGAGCTAGACAATTGTTCCTCATTGTTTCCAGTAAAACATCCTTTCATACCCCATTAAACCACCATTAATTCCATATGAAAGAGAGTCACGCACAAGCACCGATGGTCTCTTTCTTTCTCGGACTTTCTTGTCTCCATACTTATGGGTATTTTCTTCTTTGTATTTCCTCTTATTTCTCTTTCTTTCCACTTCTCCCAATGAAATGTGGACATAATGAGTGCATGGTGAGAAATTCCTTTGAAGGACATGCTGAGTCACTTCTTTGCCAAATATAGCCTTGGTTTCAATTTCTAAGCATCCACTGGTCCCCATTAGCCTTGGACATGAAAATAGCAACAGAAACAGGAAAGTATCTCAAAACAAGGAGCACTTGTTTAGTCCTGCTTAGAAAAGATCCAGATGCCTATTCCATGTGGGTGGGTACACAGCTCCCACACTGGTGAACTGAATTACCACCACTGAGGAAACTAGCCATGCCAATTGGCTAAGCTCCTTCACCAACTTAGGGAGAGGGTCCTTCCCATAAAAGCAAAACACATGGGTCACAGGAAGCCTCTCATGCTTTCAAATAGCCTGCCTAGTTTTGAAACACTTTTTCTTATTTCTGGTCTACCTTCATGAATGGATTAATGTCATCACTGGAGTGATTAGTTAGCTTGGGATATTGGCCCGTTTTCTCTGTCTTGAGCATTCGCTTGCCCTTCTGTCTTCCCCCATGGAATGACCCTCACCAGATGCCAATGTCATGCTCTTGGGTTTCCCAGCCTCTGGAACACTGAGCCAAATAAATGTTGATAGCTTACTAGTTATCAGTTTGTGGTAGTCTCTTACAGCAGTGGAAAACAGAGCAGACTAAAAGAGCATGGGCACTGCTTCCCTTTAATTTCTGTCTCTCTGGTCATAGTGCCTTTTTCTTTACTGTAGTCAGCCTTCTTTTTATCAGGACACTTGTAATTACATTTAGAGATTGCCTAGATAATCCAAGATCCTCTTCCCATCTCAAGATCTTTAGCTTAAACAGACTAACAAGTGTCTTTCACTACATAAGGTCACATTCATAGGTACTGATGATTAAGACAGGGACATTTTGAGGTCATTATTCAAACTAATCTAGTGATTCTAAGAATTAATATATACCAGATTTTTAAATTTAAGGTACTTTTTTCTTTTTCTTTTTTTTTTTTTTTCTTGAGAGGGATGGAATAATGAAGTAGAAAGAAAATACCCTAAATTTATCTTTAAAACAAAACGCATGGAGTCAACCTAAGTGTCCAAAAACTGATGACTGGGTTGAAAACTTGGCACATATATACTATGCGGTTACTCAGCCATAAGAAATAATGAGACCCTACCATTTGATTCAAAGTGGATATATATAGAAGAACTAATATTGAGTGAAGTGAGACAGACTTTGAAAGGTACACACTCAAATGTATCAAATATCTGTACTCTATGGCAAAACGACAGTAAAGAGAATAAGTGTAGATACCAAAGACTATAAAGGAGAGGAGTGTATGGTAGAGAGTGGGTGATAGAGAGTGTATGAGATACAACTGGAAGAAACCTTTAACAAAGAAAAACTATAAAGTTCTTTGTTGAAAAAAAAATACTGTATGCATCATAATAAAATAAATCCATGAAATCATATATATTTTTAAAGCTTATTTCCTTACTTTTAAAGTATTAGTTTACTTTGGTATGAACAACTTTGAAACCCACACATAGTTTTTTCATAATTTTTATTTTTCATGAACTGTATTTATTTATTTATGTCAGAGGGCATGTATGCTTGTAGGAGTGGGCATGGAGTGAAAAACACACCCAATTATTGCGGGGCATGATGACACCCAATGGCTTTTCTTTCACCTCTTCCTCCTTTTGGTATTTTAGGCACACATGCACATGGTCTTGGAGTGTTTTTCAAGCTGCTGGGTCCAGTATTTAAACCACGTGGTTGGTCATGTGAGGTCCATCTGCCTTAATCACCATACTATGGGCTAAACCAAACTTATTTCTTGAGAGAGAGAGAGAGACAGGAAACTTTGACAAGGTTTTGCAATGCTGCAATCCTCCCCCAACTTTCAACTAGTCAGGATCTAGGTGCATGGATGGCACCTCAGTATCTATGCTGCCACAGATGAGCCCTTAAACTACTCTGGATCATACACACACTTACAACAGATTCAAAATGATATCTCATGAGTTTTTTTAAAAATATCCTTTCTTATTTTCATTTCAAGTTTTGGAATTATCATTACCCTTTGAAATGTTCAACAGCTGATTTTTCCATCTCTCTTAAAATTGTTCCACATAACCTGAATTCAATAATCAATAATTTTAAAAACTCTGACTTTGGTCTATATAATGGTGCCTGGCAAGTAGAAAGGCCTGATTTCCTATTCTCATCTATAAACAGGACCATGCCTGCTGGAGAATCAATATCAGGGGTTGTGCACTAACAAAGGTGTTCTTTGTTTGTGACAAGGAGAAAGTTGTTTAAGTCTGCCATATGAACTCACTTAAAATCTATTTATTAAAATGGTCTTCCTCACTTCACTCTTTCCTACATGTATATTACAGAAAACATGGCTACATTTATTACTTTTTAGCTGACATGGAGTACTAGGAATGAAATGTCCTCTTTAAAGTAGAAGTGGGTGAATAGGAAGATTTAAGGCTAAATGAAGCCAGACTATGAAAGAGAGGAATTGTATGTCCCCACTTAGTATATACTGAATATGTGCACTCTATGGCAGAAATTGAAAGATTGGAAGGTATAAAAGCATGGAGAGCAACTGTGGATACTAGAGACAGTGAAGGAACAGGGTGAACAATGGGGTTCAAGAGGGAGGGAATCAAGGAAAAAAATATCGTATAATCTATCAGACTAGACATTTATTTTCAATCTTAGTCAAAAGGCTGAGAAGCAATTCTGGCCAGACTTTTAGTTCATTTTTAAAGCCATTATTTTTTTCCACTGTATTAGAATGGCTTTTAATAAAAAGGTCATTTTAAAAGAAATTAGTAATTAGTGAAGTAAATAAATGATTATGGGTCATTTAAAACAAGCTTCATTTTTGAAAAAAGTCAGAGTAACCCTTTACTGTTTATAGTAGGTCTATTTCTGTGGTGTTCCATGTTGCAAGTGGTTTTGCAGTGGCCCTGTGTGTCGTTCAGGGAAATACCTCCTCTACCCCAGGAAGAAATAATATTCTCATGCACTTTTGGATTTACTGGTGATGTTATTCACTGATGTTACAGTTTGCTTAGAATGATTAATTATGTTATCATGTGTTGGTGACTCCTTTTCAAATTCCCCTGGAGGGAAGGAAAAATTTTTTATGCTGATTTAGTTTGATTTAATCAATTATTATAACCTATTATAATATAATAATAGTTCCTACTATTATAGTAACTTCCATTTACTTTATGTCTCTTACATGTCAGACACTGTGCTAGATGCTTTATAGAAAGAGACTTCAAATAGTTTATTGAAAATGGAATTAAAGTTCAAGTTCATTTTGGTACAAAAAAAAATTTTCAAAGACCCATGCATGGTTTTCTCATAATACATTTTTTCCATGAACTATCTGAAGACTCCTTGTATATCATATCCTTATAGTAATCTGGAAAGGAAGCTTTATTTTTAGCATTCTAAATATGATGAAGCTAAGGCTCATGGAGTTTGGGCGCTTGCTTAAAATAATATAGCAAGTAATAAAGCCAGGACCCATTTTCTTCTGAATGAGCCTTCTTGAATGGGCAGGGATGCCTATAGCAGAGGACCAGAAGCTGGTTCTGTGCCACTTAATGCTCAATAAAAATCAATCATGAGAGACTAGAGTTGGTGAATAAGATATTTGTTCAATGAGCTCAATACTAGGGTAGAGCAGACTGGAATCCATAACTGTCTCCACGATACTGAATGAGATAACAAAACTTACAGAGGTTAAGAGGTCAGTGAGAACATACATCTAGAAGCAAAGGGCAAAATCATGAGGAGTAATGGCCACTGTATTCAGGCAGTATCACAAAGAAGCCTGATAGCATGTGGCAAGTTGGCATCACTTGTTGAGGAGCACTTTTCAGTCAGGGCACGCAAGGCAGAATGACTATTTTCAGTTCTCTGCAAGTGACTCAAAGATAAGTAATATTAACAAGGCAGCAGAACCAAACGGAGTTAGTTAACACAATTCTTAGACTCTGGTTGAGAAGTAATGGTCTGGCTGTGACTTTGCAAAGCCTGAGCTGATAAAAATCTTCTCAGCTAGTCCTGTGGGACAGGGCTATGGCATCGTCTCCTCCCCGTCTCCATAACATAGTGTCTGTAAATACTCAGAAAGGTTGTTAACTTTCATTAGTTAAGTATTAGGCCTAAGGATTAATCTATGAAGATGAACTCCAAGACTAAATACAACATGGAGTCCCTTTGGTTCTATTATGACTCAGTGACGTAAGTGTTCTAGGGAATTTAGATATAAGTGAGATTGAGCATTAACCTCAAGGAGATAACAATTTCATTAGAGGGATAATTTAAGTAACCAACTATAATATAAAGCAATATAAGATGTGCATCTACAAATGCATAAACAGTATTCTGAGAGCAATAGATTGGTGAGATTTGGGCAGAAGGAGAAAAGGGCTTCCCAGGTTGAGGTCAGGCAAAAACAGAAAACTCAAATATTACAAGGTATGGATATTTTTATTTGGATAAAATAGCAAAAACATGTTGAGAAGAGAGACAGGCCAGCGCCATATTTTTAGAGACTCTTTACTGGTAAGCTAAACTCTTTCTGTTTACTTCAGTAACCACTGAGGAGGCTTTGAAGATTTCAGAATAGAGAAGCCTGTAGGAAACTGAACTTTAGGAAGATTAATCAGGCAGCAGGAAGCAGGGTGAAAAATAGTTTGGAGCACAGACTGAATGGAAAGATTCATTCAGACACTGTTTCAGTTGTTTGGGACCCGGAGAAGATAGATGGCAACAGAATGAAGAGGATGACACAGATCAAAGAAGTAACAAAGAAAAGAAGATAGAATGGGTTTGCTCCTCCTGACTTTTAGAGATTGTGGAGAAGCTGTCAGCAATAACTCTTTTATCAATGGTTAGGGGATCTTGGGAAGTGAGGTTCCAATAGCAGATATGGGAAAAGAAGAAAGAAGAGGATGATTGGTTCAGCTTTACCTTTAATGAATTTGGGGTGACCACTCTATAAAGAGAAACTATTCAGATACTCAGATTGGAATTGAGACCTCTTAGACTAGAGGTTGAGAAATGAGTGTAGCTGAAGATAAAGTGGAAAATTATCTGGAAAAAAAGTGGTAGGTGAAACAATATGGTAAATAAGACTGGCAAAGAGAAAAATAAATGGAAGAAAGAATATTGGAGAATGCATGGCATTTTAAGGCAAGAAAGTCTTTGTTTAAGAGTTTGCAAGCAGATGAGTGATGACTAGCATTTTATCATTTGTCACAGAGACAAGGGGTAACAAATTAGCATTACCACCATAGAAGAAAAGCTCTCACTGTACTGCTTATTTGCTGAGTTTTGAGTTACTTTAGAAAAATCAGTAATCTGTAACAAAAATGGTGCAACAGCACCCAGTATGAGGAAAAGCTGGGCCAGTCTTGGGCATTGATGGAAGAAATACGTGCAGACACAATATGATTTGAGGGATTGGTTCCCCAGGGCCTTGCTGATTCCCAAATATTTCCTCTTCCCATGCTATTTTTCTCCTTTCTTAACTGAAGTCACTACCTTTGCTGCCAGAACCTTTCCTTCAGAAAGTCAATGCTAACATATGCATGTCCATTTATTTATTAATTTATGTATTCAACAGACATTTATTTTTTAAAATTATTTTATTTAACTTTATTTAGTTTTAAATTTTGAATGCATGAGAGAGAGAGAGAGAGAGAGAGAGAGAGAAAGAGAGAGTGTGACAAAGCAAGCTGCCAGATCTGGGACTTGAACTGTGGTCAGCCATGTGGGAGTCCAGCATCCTTAACCATCCCAGCACCTGATGGCCCCTCAACAGACATTTATTGAGCATTTACTATGTGCCAGGTATTGTAAGAAAAGTTGGATCTATAAAGTAACATAGTTCCTGCCATCATATTTTATTAAGTAAACAAAAAGAGACAAGTACATATATTTATGTATATATACGTATAAAAATATATAGTTCTAAATATATACATATAAATAATAGTATAAATGTGAAAAATGCTTAAATAAATAGGAGTACCATAAGTACATCAGAATGGAGTGATGGCAGTAGTGGTGGTCAGCCAGGGATTGTCAGTGAAAATTACTCTCAGATGTGATATTTAAACAAAAATAAAATTGAGTAAGAGTTGACCAGGTAATTTGTGGAGGGAAAAGCTTTTTAGGCAGAGAAATTAGTTTGTATGGATGCCCCAAGTAAGATAGGAATAATCCAAACTTTGGAAGAAAGAGGCTGAGGGACTGAACGATGGTGGGCAGATAGATTAGTAACTGTGATGAGACTGGGAAGGTGGGTGAGAGCCAGATACTGAAGAGTTTTGCAAGACATTTTGAGAAAACAGGATTTTTACTCTGCTTGCAATGGAGACTGATGTAATCTACTTTGCATTTTTAAAACTCTGAAAGAATGAATAAAGGTTTGTAGGAGTGGGTAAGAGAGAGATGAATGATCAGTTCTGTATCAGTGATCCATGCCAATAATGTGGATTCCGCTGGTGACAGTGGATGTCTGTTAAGTTTCTGAAAGTTTTGAAAATATTTAATACAATATATAAAAATAGAGTTGATAAACTATGGTCTGTTCCTCCAGCAATGCCCTTCTCAACCTGCTGCCATGTACATATATATGAAAGCTTTCTGAATGTTTGGAATCTCAAATATATGTAATTCATTGGGAGCTATTAAAGTTAAAGCTTCTCTTTTTTTAGTGAGATTTTTGGTATAGAGAGCATGAGCTCACCAGAGAGAGACAGAAAGTGAGAAATCACCCCCTAGGAGAGATGGTCATGCTGCAATCCCTTCTCCTCAATTTTCCTCTCAGGCTTTTGAGCATGGACAAATATGTACCTGGCATGAGTTTCAAGCCTCTGGGTCTGGGATTTGAACTACAGTCGGGCATGTGGGAGTACAGTGACATAATCATTACATTATCTCCTGGTCCCTAATTAAAGCATTCTTAAAAATATGCATGGTAAAAATCTCTTCTAAGACTTTATTTTTTATTCTCAAAGATTTATGAAGACATGTCATGTATGTCAGGAACTGTATTAGGCACTGGGGATACTGATGTGAATTAAGAATAATCCTGTTCTTGAAGAGCTGCCAGATCTTGCTTTGTTTATGCATTTTGCCAAGGGCATAACTAAATCTTTGCTATAAGAAAATGATGCCATTTATTGTACATTATAATTTGTCCAATTAAAAGAGTAGAAAATAAGTTCTGTTATTATATAAAGAGATATATTTGGAAGGTAATTTACAACTTATAAAAAGAGTAACATGTATTATTTCTTTGATTCTCACAATAAAAACTCTAGTCAGTAATTCTCAGTGAGGGGGAGGGTTAGTGATTAATGTTGCCCCTCAGAGACATTTGGCAATGTTAAATGACTTTTTTTCTCTTTTAATTACCAGAAGGTAAAAAGAGAGGAAGAGAGCACCCCTCATTAGGACTTGGTTATGCCATGATCCTTTTTCTCCCATTTCTCCATCGTGTCCAGATTTGGAGCACATACACATACTGCCCAGTATATATATATATATATATATATATATATATATATATATATATATTCCCCCCCCCCCCCCCCCGTCACTGAGGCTGGGATTCAAACTGTGCAGTTGGCCTTATGGATCTGTGTCCCTTAAGCATTAGGCCTTGGGGATGGCCAAAGACACTTCAGTCACAACTGAAGGAGTGCTTTTGGCATTTAGTGGAGACCAGGGCGGCTGTTAAACCTTCTACAAGGCACAGGGTAGCATCCCACAACAGAAAATTACCCAGCCCACAATGCCAATAGTGCTGAGGGTGAGGAAACCCTGCTCTGAATGATCTCCTTTTTGACCTATAAGAAAAAATTGCCTAAAAGATAATATAGTTCCTAATTTGGCATACTCTAATACTTTATTACCTGTTTCCGAAGTCTTAATACCTGACTGACATTCAAGTTCAATCTATGTGTCGCAAATGCACTTAAAATGGCACGTTTCTTACATATTTCTATGAAGTTGTCACGTCAGTGTGTTCATACCTGGTCATTTTACCAAGGAGTGTTTACAGGACTGTGGTCTACATATAGCCCTCATGTCACATTATAAGTACTTAAATGATGATTCCGCACAACGTAAATAGGAAATAAACTCCAAACCCTCGATCATTGCACTTGTACTTTGATGTAGTATGCTTGCATGTATCATCACATTGAACTGCATTATCAGTTTTAAATGCCATTGTCATGCTTTTTTATTTGATTATAGCTCCATTTATAGTTGTTCCCATTTTATGTGAAAGAAGCTAGAAATATCATAAATCACTTTCGTTGAGACCATCTCTATTTATCAGTAGATCAGATGGCAGATAATAATGTTATTTAATGATTGTGATATTGTATAGCAATGTAATCTTCTCTCTGTGCTCATCTTCTATCTCACTGGTAATACTCTTCTTGCTTAAACATCAAGGAGATAATCTAAAAAGGAGTTTTTAATACTTACATATATCTTTAATGAAAAAAAAAAACTTACATATATTCTTTAGAGTTTTTACCTCCTAAGCAATAGTGACCAGGTTCACATTTACAGGTTGTGAATATCAGCGGCACTATTTCATGATTCAGTTGAGGCATAATCCCCCCCCCCCTATTTTTCCCCCAGAGGAAGTAGTCATTATAGAGTAAGTGTGCTTATTGTTACAATAATATAGGAAAATGCCAACACTGTTGAGTGAATGTAGTAAACTGTACACAGTGGAAGAGCAGTTAGCGAAAGTAAGACTTGCTTACAGGCTAAGTAATCAGTGATCCACGTTGAATGATTTGAAGAAATCTAAAAAAGTGGGCCCTCTCCCTCTTACAATGTCCATTTGTTTGTTTTTTGCTTAAGAGAGATTTTCACTATAGTGTGTGTGTGTGTGTGTGTGTGTGTGTGTGTGTGCTCTCCATAGAGACAGAGAAAGAGAAGGAGAGAAATCTCCCCCCCCCAGGGGGGATGGTCATCCATTCTCCTCCTAGTATTTGGGGCATGCATGCATATGCACCTGGTGTGAGTCTCAAGCAACTGGGTCCAGAGCTCAAACCATGGCTGGCCATGTGGGAGTCCAGTGCCTTAACTACCATACCACTTGCAGTACACATGCAGTCTATCATGAATACAGGAAAACAATTTGAAAAGGTTTCTATACTGGAACTTTACTGAGTTTAAGCCCTTTGGAAATGAGACATAAATGGTGGTAGGTACAGATAGTGAGGTCAAAGTAAGTAAAGGTCTTCTTGGCCTGGCCTTTACCTATATCACTGTCACCATTTCTTAATGGCCACTTTGAGCCCAGTTACTTTCTTCTCTCATGCCATATCGTGTTTTCACGCCTGTGTCCTTTGTACTTTCTTCTCAGAATGTTCTTCCCTGCTCTGCCTGTCAATTGATCACTTAGTCAAAATATTAATCAGGGCAAGTAAGAAAGTCATAACTCTAAGATTCTTTTATTTTTGCAGAAGTTTTTGTTACAGGGTGTGTGCGCTCGCCAGAAAGAGAGAGACAGAGAGACAGAAAGTGAGAAGTCACCTCCCACAGGGGATGGCCATGGCACAATCCCTTCTCCTCCTTTCTCCTCTTGGGATCTTGGGCACGCACGCACACGTGCCCGGCGTGAGTTTAAGCCACGAGGTCCAGAACTCAAACTGCGGTCGACTACATGGGAGTCCAGTGACATAGCTATTACGCTAACTGCTGGTCCCATAACTCTAAGATTCTTAAGGAACACATAATATTTTGGGTTGTGCCTCTAGGAAGATTATTGCAATTCCTAAGAAAAATAAAGAAAGAGTTAAAAGAAATAGGACTTAAAGACTGTCAGGAGTTGGCAAGAATTCAAGGCTGCTAGCCTGTCTCTCTATTCTGCTTATTGCTGCTCCTCATGACTCTTGGTCTCACTTAATTCTGCTGCAAAAGAACTGTTACTATATACAGTGGTGGTGGTGATGGTGGTGGTGGTAGTGATGGTGGTAGGGGCTGTCTCAGTTGCCCTAATAGCAATCCCAGGTGAAACAGAACTTGTTTCTCTCAATGTTTATCTATCAGGTCCACAATAACACTGATAATTCTATTTGACTGTTATATCCATTTTGGGACTGATCGCTGGATCCAAAGGAATGGGGAAATTTTATTAGCCAGCTCACAGTTATAGATCTGCTCTTGTGGCCAGAGGTTAGGATCCAGCACCAGAAGGAGGGAGATGGGCAAAGACATGCTGGCCAGCCAAGCAGCAACTGCACAGAATACACGCAGTGCTGGAGGCACCTGGTGAAGCTTTTCCTCACCCTGAGGTGAGAATGGACACTCCTCCCTCGTGCCTCTGCATGCCAATAAACCTGAGCCGTTGTGTTATATTTGTGCATTTGTACGTAATTGCATAATTCCTGAAACTTACTGAAGTAGAAGCTGCTTTTAGAATATTTTCAAATAATTGATTTATCTCCCCTCTTACTTTCTCCCTCCGAATCAGGAATGTGTGGAGAATGTGGTCAAGTTATATGAAGAGAAAATCATGTCAGTTCCACACTCTTCCTTTCTTATCACATCTGGGCAAAGTCAGCCTTATTCAGAGAACATTCTAGGGTTTAGCTTTCTGTTGCCTGTAGTGTATAAAAATACTTCAGATAATATAAGTAAAATTGTCTTTATCAAACAAGACCAGAAGGCCTGTGAAAATCCATGTTTCAACAAATGAACCTTTAGTAACTTTACTTTTTTTTTATTTTTAAAAATTATTTTGAAGAATTCAGTCTTTCAGAATTTCTCTAAAAAAAAAACAAAAAACAAAACATTGGGGACCAGCAGGTGCTGGACACTCCCACATATCCGACCACGGTTCAAGTCCCGGATCTGGTGGCTTGCTCTCTCGCTTTCCATCTCTCTCTCTCTCTTTCTCTCTCTCCCTCTCCCTGCCCCCCCGTGTCTCTCTCTGGTCAAATTAAAATAAATGAATGCATAAATAAATAAAATTAAATAAATAATTAAAGATTTATTTGAAAAAAAAAAAAAAAAAAACCATAATGAGGAATCTGCAGGTGGCATTGTTAGTTAAGGTGCTGGACTTCCACATGGAGAACCACTGTTTAAGTCCTGTACCAAATGGCTTAATAATCACTGTGTGTGTGTGTGTGTGTGTGTGTGCATGCCCAAAATCCTAAGAGGAGAATGGAGGAAAAGGGATTGCAACTTGATCATCCTCTCTGGGGGAGAGGGGGAGGCATGCGGAGGGATAAATAAAAGACAACACAAGCATAATGAACATTTTTATACCTGTCAATACCTATCATTCATCTCTAGAAGTAAACCTTGACAAACTTATAAAGACAGGTGAACCCTTTTGGACTTTCTGCTTCTAACTGAATTTCCTTCTCTGACTTCTCCTAAAGATACGTGCTTTGAATTTGGTGTTTTGCATTCCTGTGTCCTTCTTTCTTGTTCTTCTTTATTAAGGCTGATTACTAAAAATGAATGGACAATTGTTCACCTCCATAGGTGTGTACCAACATCAGTGACATTTAGTATATGTGTTCATTCTTTATCAGAACATTTTGTTAATAAAATAACCTTTAATTTGAATTCTGGATATACTGGCTATCTAAGAGAACACATTATTGATATATCAAAATTGTGGTGGTTTTTGACAGTGGCTCAGTTCTTAATTCATACTTTCTCTGTATGTTAGTAAGAACTTATTTTGAGATATTTTCCTATTTTTCAGTGCAAAGCATAATGGAATGGAAGCCAGGGCATACCTGGCTCTTCCAGTTATGAGTTAAGTGACACTGGGCAGATCATTTGTGTTCCCTGAGCTTGTTTCCTCATCTGTAAAATGGACATGATAATAACCATTTTGTCTATTTTTAAGAGTATATTTTAGGAAAAGACATGGCTTCACATGACTTGCACACTATAAAAACATCTACATAGAAGCTTTGGAGGACACTGTTTGGTGTCCGTTATGGGATAAGAAATGGAGTTGCATATTCCATTACCAGAGTAGTTTTTTTAGACTTTCTAACTCATAAGAATTATAATGAATTATTTTAATTTTACGTATGCTTTTAGTATCGTAAAAAATGGTATAGTATTTGTATGCTTTAACATATGCTGTCTATAACCCAAATATCAAAAATCTATTAACTCATTCTGTAACGAGCAATTACATGTGACTTTTCCTTATGTACAGTAACCATAGCAAAGGCTCCAGTGCCTGAGAACAAAATGAAATGACAGTGAGGTACCAGAGTTCTAGCTCTAGCTCTGTCCATACAACTCTCTACAGTGATGGAGCTTTTCAATATTTGTGCAGTTCCATTAAGTAACTACTAGTCACATGTGGGTATAGAACACTTAAAGTGTGACTAATGAGATAGAAGAACTAAATTTTTTATTATGTTTTGCTTAATTGGAACTTAATGAGTATCTACCAAGTTAGCGCAGACTAAGATCATCTATGTTGACCTTGCTAAGTAAGTAGCTAAAATTTGGTGCAGCCTCTACCTATCTGGCCCCCCAGACACCTCTAAGGAATGAAATAGGTAATAAGATGAGAATTCATCTTATCAGGAGGTGGAAGGCATGAGGACAGTCATGAGGACGTTGTAGACAATTTTCAATGTGTTATAAATTCTCAGCATAGTTCTTACAGCATAGTGCTTGTCTTCATACATCACATCAAATGAGTTGATCTTTAAAACATTATAGGAGGAATTAACAGATAAATAGGGGCTATAGTGTGACACATGGAAGAAGCACATATGTGTGAGAGACTGGCTAAAGTGACTTGTGGTAGAGAAGACTTTACTTCCAGCTTGCTGAACTTGGTCAGGTTTACACCAGGCATGGGCCTACTGGGGGAGTATATCATGGGTCATTTTTACAAAGACTCACCCAAGAGGTGTAGGGTGACCTCAAGTCAGTGGTAAACACTGGACACCAGCCACTAGAGAAGTCTTAAATAGCCGGGAAGAATAGGCATTGCCCATGCCAGGTGAGCAACTGCAGATCCAAAGTGTAAATATCTGCAGAACCCACAGAAAGAACTTAATCAAAACAGAATCAGTTTCAACATCCACAGTACTTGGAAGAGCTCTTTCTTCTCTCAACTCCAGGCCTCAAGCTCAACCCTGGACAAGTAGAGACTTCCTAGTGAATAGAGGAAGAATCGAGAAAAATAGTGAAAAGCCAATCAAACAGTTTCCCCATAACAGATTTCTAGCCTGAGGCAGGCTCAGACTGAGGGAAGGAAGAAGTTTTCAGAAGGATTTGAGTAGATTAGGCTGGAATTTTTCATATTTAAAAGTAATCAAAAAAGTTATGTCATCTGCCTAGAGTTTCATCCAAGTTCTGAGAAAAATCATTTGACATTGTGAGTTTAAATGAGAATTGGTTAGAGACTAAATGTCCTCCCTTGCACTTGGTGAGTTCAATTCATTTAGTAAGCTGATTATAATAAGGATAATTATACATTATTAAGGCTACATTAATAATGGTGGTGATAAATAGCTAACACTTAGTAAATGTTTACAACCTGCTAGACATTCTTCTAAGTATTTTATCTGTTTACATTCCTCAGCCAGAGATACATATAAAACTGATTCCTGTGTACCTGAGTCAGTCTAGGTAGTTGGATGTTCAGACTTTTTTCAGTCATACTGAACGATCCAGTCACACTTCTGAAAAATTATTAGCAATCATATGTTTATTAAACACACTTATAAGACATTTCACATGGATTATTCTACTTACTACTTTAGTACTATGAAATCATTGCACATTCACCTATTTTTTCAGATAAGTAGGTGATGTTCAGAGAAGTGAAGTCAATTGACCTGACAGCAGGGTTAGGTTTGGAATATAGGCCTTTTAGCCTCAGTGCTTTTTTCTTTACCAGAACACTACATTGGAGGAGAGGACTGAAGTTCATTATGGTTGAAGTTGGACTGGCTCTATACCACAGTGGGTAAGCCCTGTGTTTAAGGAGCCACATCTCACATAGTTGAACACAGTTCGAATATAGTACCAGAAACTTGAAATAAAAAATGCTAATTGTATGTCTGGGATCCTGATGGAATGGAGAAATAGGAGAAAAGGAATTTCTTCCTAACCAGGCCCCATTGGTGAGTGCTTTCTTTCTCTCTCTGTAGCAAGTGCATGCACCCTCTGGCAAAACAAACAAAATACCTGTTTTCTCTTCTTGAAGGGAACTACATTAGTTATTTAATAAAAAGAGTGCTTTGCCCATACAAAATGCAAAATTGGCATATTTGAATATTATAAACCACTTGGAATATTGAAAAAGTAAAATTAATAATAAAACAAGTTTCTTCTCTTGATTTATCTTAATGATATACTCGTGAGTTTAGTGTAAAGAAAAGAGTATACAGTAAATATTTAAAATTCGCCCAAAATCTAGATAGATAGGGCCACCTCTGTATTCCGTCTCTCTCTCTCTAATTTAAAAAAAAATTTTAAAGTATTTTTTCTTCCCATTTTGAGCTCTCTTTTATGTTGCTAATTCTCTCCTCCCCCCCAATAGGACAGTCCAATCACAGAAATCATCTACATCTGAGCTGTGAGTTAGAAGTGCTACGTGGTTTTCATTTTTCTGTGTTCTAAAGTTTTTTCCTATTTTTATTGTTTTTGTCTCTTTCTTTCTTTATTCCCTTTGTTTTATTTTCCTTTTTCTTTTATCTTTTTCAATTTGCTGCTCAGCCCCACACATAGAATATCTAGAATGTCTAGACAGCTCTAGGTGCACAGTAGCCAAACATTTTAGTGTCAGAGAAATCGATTTCTCAGTTCCCACTGAACATGCTGCAATAAGGGAGAAATTATTCTTCATAAATCTGAACTCAAACCTCTTTCTGTGGATACCACATTGCAAAACACAGTAGTGGAGAGAAATTGGCACAGAAGTACCTCACAGTTGATGGAAGCACATGAGCTTACAGTTGCAGAAACCTTCTTCAACAAGATAGCCAAAAGTGAATACACCACCAAATGACTAAAATTCAGAGAAGGACTGCATAGTGAACAGCAGGGAGAAGGACAGAGCTGCATAGAGAGTACAGCTCATCTCCTCCCACATGCCTATGAATTCTCAGTTGAAATCTTGGAGCTCAGCCCAAGCACACTGTTCTCTAGAAACTGGGAGGCCTTTGTAATGTCCAGTTCCAACAATAAAAACACAGGTTGTTTGGTGAGAGTCAGGGAAACAGAACTGCAGAGAGACTGCAGATTCCTCCTCTTGCACATCTCTGAATGCTCAAATTTAACTTTAAGAAATGAGGAAGAAACATAGATTCTATCAGATGACCAGAAATCACTGCAGAGGCATAAGAAATATGAGAAACCAAGAAAATATCTCTCCCCAAGGGAAAAGAACAACTCCTCATCAGCCAAAGATGGTACAATAGAACTAATGAAAATATCAGATAATTAATTCAGAACATTCATAGTGACAAAACTAATAGAGAAGAAAGAGAAACAATGAACTCCAGAAGATGCAAGAGAAAAGAGACAACAAGTTCCATGAGGTGAGGAAGTTCTTATATGATTTGAAAGAGGAAATACACACCATAAAAAATCAAATGGACCTGTTAGAGATGAAGGCTATCATACAGGAAATCAAAACCTCCCTTGAAAGTACTAAAACCAGATTAGATCATGTAGAAGATTGAATCTCAGATGTAGAAGACAAAAATCTCTGATCTATAAAAATTCACTGAAAAGACTGAGAAAATACCCCTCCAATAAGAATAATATACGAAAAATACAAGATACCATTAAATACCCAAACATTCAGATAATTGGTATCCCGGAAGATGAAGAAACTAATAAGGGCATTGATAATCTATTCCACAAAATCCTGGAAGAAAATTTTCCAAGCCTAGAGAGGCATTTAAATATCCAGATCCAAGAAATACAAGGGACCCCAAATAGAATCAAACCAAGAAGATCTTCTCCAAGGCACATGATAGCCAGACTGACCAAAACCACAGACAAAGATAAGATACTAAAATTGGCAAGAGAGAAATGTCAAGTTACTTATAAAGGATATCCCATCAGGCTAACACTGGACCTCTCATTGGAAACAATACAAGCAAGGAAAGAATGGGAAAATATATTCAAAGCGTTAAGTGAGAAACAGTTTCAACCACGAATACTATACCCAGCAAGATTATCCTTCATATGGAAAGAAAAGACAAAAATATTCTCAGATAAACAAAATCTGAGAGAGTTGAATTTACCAACACCAGACCAGCTCTTCTAGAAGTTCTGAAGAAAGTCTTATACTGGGAAAACTAAAGACAGACAAAGAGAAATAAGAGTACAAAAAACAACCAAGAAACTGGCCAACTTAATGATAGGAACAAGTCTGGAAAAATCAGTAATAACGCTGAATGTTAACTTCCAGAGTTTAACAGAAAGATCAGACCACAGTAATACTACAAATTTAACAGAAGAGTGATTGATTACATGTGACTGAGCTGGTGGAATAGAATTTTATGAGTTTTGACTAAAACATTACAGACTTTCTTCTATACTTGTTTTCCAGATTTAAGAGTTTTTGCCTTCTTTTGAGCTGTTGATATGTTCAACAATTTGTTAAATATTTTTGGAATTTGAAACATAAACCTTTCTCCCTTCCTGACTCTTCTGGAATTGGAAAATATTTTGGAGTATTCTTATTTTGTGACAGAGTGGTTATTTGCATAAGTTCAATAATATCTGTTGCCTTGCATCAGAAATTGGAAATACAGGTTATTGCCAGGTCTTTGACTGGAATGTCATTTCTGAAGATACAACCAGAAGTCTAAGAAACTAAGGTAGATATCAAAAAAGTCAACAGAAGCTTTTGGAAAGATTGGTACCATAAACAGTTCTGCCTGGCAAGTAAGTAAAGTAGAGGATGAGGAAGGACATTAAGGAGAAAAGAAGAGAGGCAAGTCCTTTATGGGACAAAGAAATGGATTCTTATCTATCAAAGATAACTATAGTATTGTTAACTGGACTAGTGAAAAATGTACACATGTTGGAATATTCACTTTGTAAGCTAAGTAACATGTGAATGAATGTATAAAAGAAATTGAAATAAAAATATTAAAAGAAAAAAAAAGAATGTCACTTCCTGACAACCCTCCAAAAGCAAACAAACAAACAAACAAACAACAAACAAACTTTGAAGTATAAGTACTTAAAGGCACAGTCAGATGGTGAGTTCCTGACTTGGCTCAGTAGCCTTGGGAAGTTTTTAAAGACTCTAACCTGAAATTCCTTACAAATAGTTCCAGAGAAGCCAGCTAAATCAATTAGCATATTAGCATTCTTATGGGGCTTTGTACAAATAACAGACCAAATTGAGATTATTATTATTTTTATTTATTTTTTGCAAATAAGTTAGTTTATGCCTCCCTTTGGTAAAAGGGGAATGGAGAGAGAAAAATGTTTCAGAAGAAAATACAGTGCACTTATTACTAGATTTTAGCTTTGTCCATATTTGGTTTTGAGTTTTTAGTATCTATCTACTGTTTGAACAGAATCCTAACTTTCCCTTGCTTTAAATCTTAAGTCAATTTTTCTTAATTTTTAAATTTTTATTTATTAAAGCTAAAACTGCTTTTCTTAAAATTAAGAAATACATGATAAAGTAAAAATATCCATTTAATGACCACAGTAAGCTATATAGATGCAGCTAGGTGCTATTTTATAATATGTTCATTCTACTCATTGAGTTTCATGCCTAAAGTCAGACATGTGTTCACAGATATGTATATATCAGCTGCACTTGCTATTGACAGTATTTAGATTAAGATCTTTTGTGAATATATAAGATACGAAAAAAGAACAGATGGAAAATATAAGCTGAGAGATAGATAGAAATACTAAAAAGAATAAAAAACAAATGCTATAGCTAATAAACACTAAAAAAAGAAAGTATATAAAATTCACAATCAATATATATTACTCCAAATATACATTTTAAAAAATCAAAACCAAACTGAGCTGAAAACAAAACAAAACAAAACAAAAATAAAACAAGAGAAAGGAACTCTTCATTTCTGACCTCCTTGAGTATTCATGACCCTCTCAAATCTTCTTCCTCTCTACTTTATTTCGTTGTTGTTCTTAAAATGAATTCCAAAACCCAAGAGAGAGATAGAGCTCTTACAAAAAAGAAAAGGAAGAAGCAGTGCTGTTACGGTTCAGTGTATTCTGAACTCTTGAAATTTGGGGCCTATTTATACTTCAAGAAAAACAGAGATCATATTAACAATAGCAGATGTTGCAAGGGAACAGTACACTTTTATAGGCTGGTTGGTCTATGTTGGGTCAGAAGCAATAGACTCTTCCTGTGGAGGAAGTTGGGTAGGCAGCTGCATCTTGGCTAGAGAGAACGCCTTATTGTGCTTTGGTCTGAACTGAGAACACAGTGTGGTGCCCCTTTCTGTCTGTTCGGTGCACGTGCAACCTTGCTACTCCTAGTACAATTTTCTGGTTGGTCCCAGGCATTACTTCCAAAACAGTTGCTCAAATGCAAGGAAGTAGATTGCTCAAATGCAAGGAAATCATCTAACCATTTCAAAGGAGGCAGAAGATGCCTCATATTTGCAAATATGATTGGAAGAATTTATTCCCCTCCACATCTTCTAAATATTAGCATTTAATAAAATACACATTTCTTTCATTTATTTTGAACTCCCTCCAAAGCCAGCAAATACCAGAACCTCAAATGTTATGATAGGATAGGTTCTTTATTGGTTTGTTTTCTTTTCATTCTTTCTGTTTTTACTGTGTGGTTCTTTTTCATTATAAATCCTTATGTTTCCAACTCAAGGAGCCTGACTAATCAGAAGGGCTTCCAGCAGAGGTAGACAAATATTCTCAACATGGTCCTGAGACCCTACAGATGCAGATAGCTCTGCTATTCACAGGAAATGAAGAAGTCAGGTCCATCAGAGACAGGGGATTTCCTCTTCAGATAAAATATGTTAACTGTTGCATATTAGTTCTTTAAAGTTAGGGATGCAGGCAAGGTGATTTCAGATGGTAGGGTAAATGGCCTCTTCTTATCCTGAATGCCCTGTAAAGAGAGCCTGAGACCAAGGGTTGCATGTAGGCTGTGTATTTGGGAGATGGTCAGAGGCTAAAGGGGTGAGAGACAGCAGTAGTGAAATGAAGGAAGGAGAGCAACTCAGAATTCCTACAGGAAATGCAATCTTGTGAGGCTTTCTGAGGCTTCATATAAAATGTATCTCAAAACTTCCCATTGGCAAAAGAGAAGTCACAGATTCATGTCCCTCAGTTGGTCAAAAGTATCCTCAATCCCAGCACTTACTGGTTGCACATGTATGAATGCTAAGTGGTTCATCTCGTGTGGTAGCATCAGAGATGCCAGGGCAGAAGGTTAAATAAACACTGTTCATTTTTTCTTGCACCAATATGGGAGCCAGATCAGTTGGTAACATAAGAGATGGGAGAGAGAAGGTATGAAGTAGCACACAAAAGGTATCTAATGACCTCCTAAGAAAGAGATTATGATAGGGTGGTGGTTAATAGTCAACTTAGAAAAATCTGAGTTTAGGCCTCATTTATTGGGTTGTCAGAAAAATCATGACACATTTTACATAGAAAAAATACTTCATGACTTTTCCGACCACCCAGTTTATCACCTACCAGCTGTGTATTTCTAGGCAGGTTATTTGCTCCTAGACCCAGTTTTTTAAATTTTTAAATTGATGGTACTTACCTCATCTGGTTGTTGTGATGAGTAAGGGTCATATAAGCTTGGTGTCTAGTACATTACTTATATTTGATGAATACTCATTACCAGCATTATTAATAATATTAGTAATAGGCATATTTGATTAATCTAGCCTGGGCTTCAGACCAGTGGTAGAAAAACACTAAAGAAGAAGTGAAAAGGAAAATTTTTTTTTTGTTAAATGTTGAATTCATACTTTCTACTTTATAGGTAAGATTTATGTACATATGAAGTGCAATGTAGTTTTCTGTTACATGAACCTGAAACCTGAAAATTCCAGAGTGATCTTTCAAATCACTAAAAATGGGAATACAGAGGTGAGGGAGGGGCAGTTGGTGGTGTGGTGGTTAAGGTAGCTAGATCCTACATGGCCAACTTCATGGTTCAAGTCCCAGACTTATCAGCTTGAAAAATACACTGGGCACTTGCGTGTTTGTACCCAAAATTCTAAGAGAAGAATGGAGAAGGAGGGAATGTGGCATGGCCAATAACCCTGGGGATGGCGTATTTCTCACTTTCTCTCTCTCTCAGACTGTCTCTGGGAAGTGTATGCACCCTATAGCAAAAACTTTTAAAAAAAATAAAATAGGAATATAATATAAATATAAAATTTGAGTGTTAAGCACATTTAATTTTAAATTTGTGAAAAAAATACTTAATTAGGCCTGTGGCTGATTCCAAAGGAATGTTATACACTGCAGGGACATTCACTTTTCTTTCTTTCTTTCTTTCTTTCTTTCTTTCTTTCTTTCTTTCTTTCTTTCTTTCTTTCTTTCTCTCTCTCTCTCTCTCTCTCTCTCTCTCTCTCTCTCTTTCTTTCTTTCTTTCTTTCTTTCTCCTTCCTTCCTTCCTTCCTTCCTTCCTTCCTTCCTTCCTTCCTTCCTTCCTTCTTTCTCTCTTTCTTTCGTTCTTTCGCTCTTCTTTCTTTCTATTTCTTTTTTTTTATTATTCACACATTAAATCGCTATACATCATTTAGATTGTGAAGAGACTTTACCCAGCATGATATACACCTCAGTCCAGCCCAGTTGAGACCACCATATACATCCTTATCAACAGATAAAAAACCTTATCTGTGTTGGTATTTGTTAAGTGGAAACATGCAATGTCTCTCTATCATAGCCTGACTCGCTTCACTCAGCAACAAATCTTCCATATTTGTCCACTTTCTATCAAATTCCAGGGCCTTGTTGCTTTTTATGGCTGAATAGTATTCCACGGAGTGTATGTGCCATAATTGTTCAATCTATTCATCTGTTTGTGGACATTTGGGTTGGTTCCATGTCTTAGCAATCATGAATAAGGCTGCAATGAATACAGATGTGCAAGTGCTTTTCGAACTGAGTGCTCTCCTGTCCTTTGGGTAGATACCCAGGAGTGGAATTGCTGGATCATATGGTAGTTCTATTTGAAGGTCTTTGAGGGACCTCCACATTGTTCTCCACAGTGGCTGGACCAATTTACATTCCCACCAACAGTGTAGGAGTGTTCCCCTTTCACCACATCCTCTCCAGCACTTGTCATTATTTATTTATTTATTTATTTATTTATTTTAAGCTTCACCATTCTGACTGGGGTTAGGTGGTATCTCATTGTGGTTTTGATCTGCATCTCCCTTACAATGAGCGATGTTGAACATTTTTTCATATGATTTTTGGCTGTTCTTATGTCTCCCTTAGAAAGTTATTTATTCAGCTCATTTTCCCATGTTTTAATTGAATTAGTCATTTTCTTCCAGGGAAGCTGCTTGAATTCCCTGTGTATTCTGGTTATCTGTCCCTAATCTGAGGCACAGTTAACAAAAATTATATCCCATTTCAAGGGTTGTTGATATACAATAATTACAGTGTCTTTGTTGTGCAGAAACTCCTTAATCTGTTGTAATCCCACCTGTCTATTTGGGGGATTATTGCCTATGCATTGGAGGTCTTGCTTAAGAAGACTTTGCCTACCCGAATGTCTCCCAGAGTTTCCAGTATTTTCCACCAGTAGTTTTATAGTTTGTGGTCTTAGGTTTAGATCTTTGATACACTTTGAGTTTATTTTTTTTTTAATGGTGATAGCTATGGGTTCAGATTCATCTTTCTGCAGGTGGATACCCAGTTTTTCCAACACCATTTTCTAAAGAGGTTTCCCTTTTTCCACTGGATTGATTGGTACCCTTTGTCAAAGATGAGTTGGCTGTATGTTTTGAGATTTATTTCTGGAGTCTCTAACCCTATTCCATTGGTCCTAATGTCTATTTTTGTGCCAATACCATGTGTTTTTATTATCACAGCTTTGTAATATATTTTGGGGTCAGGGAATGAGATGCCACCTACTTCCCTCTTCTTGTGCAGGATGGCTTTAGCAAAACGGGGTATTTTGTGGTTCCAGATAAATTCTATGATTGTCTTTTCTAGATCTTTGAAGAATGTCTCTTGTAATTTCATTGGGATTGCATTAATCATGTAGATTAATTTGGGTAGGATTGCCATTTTTATTATATTGATTCTGTCAATCCAGGAACATGGGATGTCCATCCACTTTTTAGTGTCCTTTACAATTTCCTTTTAAGGTTTTCATAGTTTTCTTTGTAGAGGTCCTTCATTTCCTTGGTTAGTTTTATTCCTAAGTATCTTATACTTCTTGTGGCTATCTTTTACATACATAAATAAAAGGGTGATACAAAAGGTTCCTGAATTTAATTTCAGTTTTAAAATGATTTTTCCCCATAACTCTTATATTTTCTTTCCTATACATTGAATATCTCTGCAAGAAAAAAGGAATGAGTCAACTGTTTGTGGCATGGAGAAAAAAATGAAAACAAAATTTTTTTAAAAACTTATATAGACATAATCACTGAACACAATTATACTTATTATTTCAAGTTCAAGATGGATTAATTTCTAGAGGTTGGCTATTTGTGATGTGTTTTTACAAGATGATGATGTTAAAAATAATAGGCAAATATCTAGATCAATGAACAAAAGTCTATTTTGGTCATGGTATTTCATAAAAACAGATTATACTACTAGTATTCTGGATTCAGAAAATATGTTATAATGACTCCTTTTTCCACAGGAGGAGTTTGGTCTTTTGATACAACAAACACTTAACATTTCTGTATCAGTGGTTTAGAAAGTCTCTCTTTCCAGGCAGTTGGACCTATGAACTTTTTCTAAATATCTTACCATCTTTCAAAGTGGAACACTTTTTTGTTTCTTTATTTATTTCCTCCATGACAGAGGATAGAGAGAGAGAGAAAAAAAGAGTCCTCTCAACAGGATCTAGAAGAGATCTACCCTCAGCCTCAGTCAACCCTGGCTCATGGGCAAGTGTTTGCCAGAGGACTCAAGAAGGTCTCAACTTGAACCAGGAGCCTTCCCATGTAGGATTGCCCTGCCCCTTCTGTGCCACTGTTTAGCCCCAAAGAAGGTCATTTCTGAGAGGAAAAGGAGAAACTGTTAATAATTTTTTCTGGTACAATGAGCAAAAATCATCATTGCCTGAGAAAATGGAGATATCTGGTTGTAGTACTCATTAACCCGTGGCTGAAAGTATTCACATGGCCTGTTTGTGGACATCAACCATATGGAAGCTCTCATTTATTTTCATTTTCATTTTGGTTTATTCAACAAATGTTTACTTAGACTCTCTGTTGTGTGCTACATACTTGGAAGATAGTGTGGTATGACAGACAGAGTACCAGCTTTGTAGAGCTTACAGTCTAGTGATAACTGAGGAAATTCAGGAAGCAAGGGAACTCATGGCAGGTAGTTTGTGATATAAGGGAAGAGTTAGCAAACTTTCTGTAAAGGATCAGATAATAAATATTTTAGTTTTAAAAGAACAATATTTTTGGCTTGAAAGGTCATATGTGAGGACACTTCAAAAGTATGAAAAAATGGCATGAAAGTACAAGTTTATTTTGGTTCCAAAAAGTTTGGAATCTATGCTTAGTTTTTCATAGTATACATTTCCTATGAACATTATGAAGATAATTTGTATGGTCTCTGCTGCTTCTTTATTTTTTTCCTCTTTTTCTCTTCTTAATTTGTTTTCCTCTTTTAAAATCCTTTTAAAATTTTGGAACCATTCTTACTTTGGGAAGGATTTTAAATGATTGAATATCATGATCAGATCTGCATGTTTAGAGGAGTATTCTCACAGCCTTATAGAAAGTGGATTGGACAGTGGCAAGAGAAGAAACATCTAGTCCAGTCTGGATAATGAGATGGGCTATAACAAAGCAGTGTGGACCAGGATGATGACCTGAAAAATGCATGGGTTCAAGAGGTGAAATTGGTGGGTTGATTGATTGAATGTAGATGATGAAGAAGAGAAAGATGACTTACAGGTTGTTGGGTGACAGTTGGTATTATGTACTGGGGGAAAACCTTGGAGAAAGAGCAGGAAGAGACAAAGAATTCAGTATTAGATACGTTGAATATGATGTATATTGCTAGACATCCAAGTGGTCATACTCAACATGGAGTTAGATATGCAGATTAACAGTTATCATAAAAAGTCAAAATATTTTAGAATCATTCTATAGATGCGAACCAAGGCTAAGGGTACAAAATAAAAACTGTATGTAGAAGAAAACCCCCTAGAATGAAGATTAAATGAATGGCTAGGCATGAGGATCTCACAATGAATATTGAGAAGGAATAGATAGACATGTAGAAGGAATACAGAAAAATTAGTCATTAAATTTAAAAAAATCATATCAAGGTAGGTGGGCTAATACTGCATTGAATGCTAAACTAGGGAAAACAAAATCAGCCTTGAGAAGAAATTATTGGGTCTACTACTAGTACAGACTTTGTGATGCCCTCAATTAGTGAGGCTAGAAATCAGGCAGGAATGGACTGAGGAATAAGAGAGAGTACACAGAGATGGTGAAAGTAAAATCTTTAATCAGGAAGTCTGGGGATTATGAAAAGTGGTAGGAAAAAGAGGGGGTTGGGTAGTAGCTGGAGTTGGATATAAGAACAAGGAGGGATTTACTAAGATTGGGAATATCTTGAACATGTTCATGAGAATAAGTCAACAGACAAAAAGATAAAGGTATAGGATCAAGGCTACTTGTAATTGAGAGCGTATGAGACTCAGAGCACAGGTGGAGGATTCAAGCTTGCCAGAAGACCTGCCAGGCCTGCTACCCCGCCTGTGCTCCACTCAACTAGATTATCCTTCCCGGCATGGGGCTGCATCTTCCTGGAGACTCTTTGTTCTCATTTGCACAAAGTCAAACCGAGCTGAGGTGGCCATATGAAAAGTAGGAATATCTCAAATGAGACAAGAGAAGGCAGAAAGGAGGACTGAAGATGCTGGTTGATCTCTTCAGATGCCATTTTCAGTTTAGTATTCTTCTTTAGAGTGACATCCAAATATTTTAATTGGAACTCTTCTCCTACTTTAATGTCAAACAAACAAACAAAAAGAAACAAAACTTATCAGATTGTCACAGTAGCCATCTTTTCTTATTTATCAATATTGAAAATACAAATTCCTTTCAGTGAATGTACTTTAGTAACTACCATGTAGCAAAATAAATTTGAAAAAAGTAGGGATTTATGTGTTAAATACTGTTTTGTAAGCTGACACAATGCTTTTAGTATATGAACCCTCAGAACCTTCACAATAATTTTGAGGGTTTAACTCATAGCAACTCTGCCATAGCTCAGACCCACAAAGCGGGGTCTGGGCTCAGCTATAACTTTAGGGGAAAATAATGTCACATATAAAAATTAATCATACTTTCTTGGCTTTCCAAAGAACTGAAGTAAAATTTATTTATATTTTAGAGGAGAATCAGATTCATACTTTTCTAGGTATTTCATTACAAGTGTGTGTCCTGGGATGGGACTATAGGGAAAAGGCATTAATGGATACAGGAATGAAATGGGACAGAGTTTGGGGACTGAAGAGGAGTGTAAGTGATCAATAGATAGCAAATGGCTTCTGGTGTTTGATGTCTCCTCCTCTGCCCTTTTTCATCCTCCTCTCTTCTTCCTTTTTTTTTTTTTAACTAGTTGTAGCACCCATTTTTTCTCATGGACCAATAGTGAGGTGAGAATTAGAGATTATGTATATAAAGTTGTCCTTGATAGAAATAGAAAAGGACATTTTATTGGAAGTAGAAATAAAACCTTCTTGGGGCTGCAGTATCTCCTAGACAGACTGAAAGCGTATTTCCAGTTACTCACATGCACAAAACATGTGTAGATAGAGCTTCTACACACTGATCAGCCTACTTTCTATTTTTCTTTTCTTTTTGGTATTTATTTATTTGCTTATTTATTTAGTAATTTGCTGGAGGGCGTGTGTAATCATCAGAGAAAGACAGTGAGTTAGAAATCCCTCTCCCCCTGGGGGAATGGTCATCTCACACCCCCTTCTCCTCCAGCTCTCTCTGAGATTTTGGACATGTACACAAATGCTCCAGTAGAAACATGTTGTGTCTGGGACTCCAACTATGCAGTTAGCTATGCGGGATTCAGCTCTCTTAAGATCACAACACTGGCTGGCCCAGCCTCCTTTCAATATATGAGAGAACAATACTGTTCCTGTAGACCTATGATCAGAACAAAAATAACTTGAGATGGGGGTCACAGCTGATACAACAGATACAAGGATCAGTGAGTTTGCTTCAGTTGGAGGAATTTCAAGAGAGGAAAGCCACCTAAGTTACTGCAGTCAGACTTACACTCCCTCCCCTGCCCCCTGCCTTGTCATCTTTTACTTCTGGGATTATAAATTGTTGGGGAGATTACAATTGATTCCCCTAAGTGTGACCCTGGTGCATTTAGCATTTCAAGTGTCAGCTATATCACCTAATAGATTTAATTTTGATACAAATTAGTATTCAGTTTATTAAATATTTCTAACTAACCAACTTCGGCTAACCAGCACCAATGATTAATCAGAACTGCTCATATCTGAACACATAATTTTCTGCTATGATTAGTGATAAAATTTGAAGCCAAGTCAGGCAAAACTGCGAAGCAAGAAAAGATTTTTTTTTTTTTTTTGTGCATGCCTTCTCACTTCCCCATTCTACTTCAAGCATTTATCCTGGCCTCATTTCCAGTTGTTACCTGGATATTTGCACTTTAATAGAAAATTGCTGCCAGTAAAAAGCCTTTAAGGCCCAACTAAATGAATCTTTCACAGTGGACTTTTAGATGAAAATGGGGCCCTATGGGGGAGTCCTTTCCCAAAGAAGGGCAGCCATCAATTTGAACAGCTGGCATCACAGGTGTATCACGCAGGCTTCTGAGGAGTGGCTCCTAGACAGGGTCTCCACTTGGGTTGCCAAACTATTATTTTGGCTTTTTGACCTAGCTTTCCCCTGGGGCTACTGTTAAACCCTCCTTCATCTCGTCATAGTCAAACTTGTTTTAAGAAAATCTGCCATCCTAAAGTGTCCCGTACTTCTCACTCAGTCTCTCCTAACTGAGATACGGCTTCCACCCTATGACTTCACTGAAACAGCACTGCCGAACATCAGCATCGTCAAATTGACTGGATTATTGTCCTTATCCATATGATCTCTGGGGAATTTGACACTGAGTTCACTCCTAGGTTCTTACAATCCCATGATCCTTCGACTGCCAAGGCACTCCCCTGGTTTTCCTGCCTCTCCGTATTAGAGGTTAGCCATGTGAGATCCAGTTCACTCAACCACAACACCGGGGACCAGCCCTAAAAAATATCTTAAATGCAAATTTTTAACATTAGGCTGGACATTGAAATCGTGAATTTTGTCTCATCTAGACCTATGTCTAAGCCTTCTTTTGTATCTCATTTTTACTTGGCACAAAGCTGAATATGCATTACAGGAGCTTAGTAAAAACAGGTTAATTAACTTTTTTTCTCTATCCGCTCAGTTCTAGGAAAAGACTTTGCTTATGCTGTTAGAATTTGAATTAAAGGAACCCTAAAAATGCAATGTAAATGCAAGTATTATAATAAGGATAATTTAAACGAGTTGACTGGGCTATGGGGAATATATTCACAAATGATAGAATCTTCTGACAGATGTTACTCTCTGCTAAACGTTCAAAGTTGGTGAAATTTGTGAATACTTGACTGGAAATGATCATTTAGACAGCCTAAGAGATTCTTTTGAATAACTGTCAGGTCAAATGGCCAATTATTTGATTAATTCCAGTTTAATAATTTAAATACAGCATCACCAGTGACATCAACCATAAAAAAAAAATGGAAAGATCTTAAAATTAGGTAACTATATAGCAAAGAAGATTTTATTGGTAAAATGTAATCCAGAGTTAATGTATTAGTTACTTAAGATAAGCATCTTAATGAAACTTTTCTATTTCCTTTTCGGTCACAAGGATGTCTATACTAAATTCACTTGTTAAAGAGAGTGTATTTTCTGCTGCCTGGATGAGGCTGGTTGTATTGTAAATCCTGCCTAAATTTAGCTTGAATAAACCAGTCAAGAATTTAACCTCTGTTTGACAAACTAATTGGCTGGAGGTTTAAAACCATCAGTTATGTAATAAAACTGTATGCAATCAATTAGGGTGAACTGATTATGTTCAGCCGGCTTCATTTCTGAAGAATCTTGTTAGCAGTTGAACTCGCTGAGTGACTTGCTTAACTCCTAGAAAATGACTCAGCCTTTTGTATAAGCATGAGGTTTTCAATTCCCTGCAAATTTCACAGGGCTTTTAGGTAATGGGCTACATTTTAGTGAAGAAAGCACTATTACATGCACATGGATACAATGATTTTGGCCTATTATCCATTCTTTAGTGAATCTCAAATGAGCTCTTCATGTTAGATTCCATATCTGGGACACCGTAATGCGAGGGTGAAGTGTGGTATATTCGGAGTCTGTGATGAGGACAGAACCTTTCTTTTATCTTCCACTGGGAATATCAATATATGATCTAGAAATAGTGAGCCATCAATTTAGAGGAATTAGTGAGAACCCTGGCATGATCCTTAATAATGAAGAAAAAGTGGGAACCTGGATAAGAGAGAGCTTTCAGGAAAAGAAGGTAGGAAGGAAATAGAGACTGAGGACAGTCTTCAGCTGGGGGGAGGGGATTGAATTTTAGCCATAGATGACAAATGCTCTATCTATTTATCAAAAGAATCTCTCTCTCTCCCTTTCTCTCTGTGTATGTATGTATGTGTGTGTGTGTATGTGTGTGAGCATGTGTGCATGTGTATGAGTGTATGAGTGTGTGTATAGTCATCAGAAAAGTCATGACACATTTTTTTAGATTTTTCTATGCAAAAATGCATCATGACTTTTTGAACAACCCAAATGATGTCTAATTTGCTGGATAGCAAGGTGCTTACTGGAGCAAGAGAGAAAAAGAGAGAGGGAGTGAGAAAACACCTATATGAGGAATGGTCACACAGCAATCCCTATTCACTCCTCCTTCCTTTCAGAATTTTGGTTATGCACATACATAGTTAATGTTTTCTACTTATTCTTCCTGCCAATGAATACTTCGGAGTAATCAAACCAACGCCAAGTTCTCCTAAAACATTCCCAACTAATATACCCTATGCACATCCTTAGAATACATTCTCATGGGGCCGGCAGGTGGTGTGGTAGTTAAGGGTGCTGGACTCCAACATGACCAACTGCGGTTTGAGTCAGAGACCTGGCAGCTTGCTTTTTCACTTTCTCTCTTGTTCTTGCTCTCTCACTCTGTCCCTCTGTGGTCAAATTAAAATAAATAAATGTTAAATAAAATAATTATTTAAAAATATTAGAAAAGAATACATATTCATGCAGTTGACTATTCTGACTTTACATACATATCATACACATACACACACATGCCTTATGAGGACAGAGATCCAATCTGTCCTATTCACTACTATTCTCAGCATAATACCTATCATCAAATATTTGTTGAGTTAATGAACTTAATTTCATCCTCGTAACAGTCCAAAAAGCATGAAGCATGTTTTTTTATAGTTGGCACAGGCACAAAAAGAATTATACATATAGTTCATAGGCATTACATCACTCAGAAATCAAATAACACAATTTTAGAGGATCTTATGGTATTGAATATAATACTTATTAACTTACTATGTTCTTGAATGTTTAATACCAAAGCATTTTCTACAAAACACCTTTTTAGAAAATAAGGTAATGCTATTTCTCAATTAGATTGCCAGCTGCTTCATATTAAGCATGTCTTATAGCAGTTGTTAGAGACATGTTTAAATAAAATCATTCTAGCATTCTTTTTTTCAAGAGGTTTTTTTTTTTTTTTTTTTTTTTTTTTTTTTTTTTTTTTTTTTTGCTACAGGGCACGTGCGCTCACCAAAAAGACAGAGAGAAACAGAGAGACAGAAAGCGAGAAATCATCCCCCAGGGGGGATGGCCACGCCACAATCCCTTCTCCTCCATTCTCCTCTCAGGATCTTGGGCATGCATGCACACGCACCCGGCGTGAGTTTAAGCTGCTGGGTCCGGGACTCAAACTGTGGTCGACTACATGACAGTCCAGCGACATAGCCATTATGCTAACTGCTGGTCCCATTCTAGCATTCTTATGTTAAAACTGTCGACCTATATTACCAAGTACTGGAGAGAAAGTGGAGCAGCCAGAAGTCTCATACATTGTGGTAGGAGTGCAAAAGTGTAGACACTCCAGAAAATATTTTGGCAGTTTCTTATGAAGTCATACATATTCTTAACATATGCCCCAGTAATCACACTCCAGGTTATTTTCCCTAGATAAATGAAAATGTACATTAATATAAAAATCTATAGGTGAATGTTAATAGCAGCTTTATCTATGATACTATAACTGGAAACAATCCAGATGTCCTTCAACAAGGTTCTGAATAAACAAGCTGTGGTCCAGCCATACAGTGACCTGATATTCAGAAGTAAAAAGAAACAAATTACTGATACGTGTAAGAACTTGGATGAGTCTCAAATACATGCAGGATGAGAAAAGCCAGTATGAAAAAGCTTCATACTGTACAAAATATGAGTCCAACGATGCGATATTCTGGAAAAGGAAAAACTACAGAGACATTAAAAAGATTGGTGGTTGCTAGAGGTATGTGCATAATATGTTACTGTAAGGGGCAGCAGTTACTGTAAGGACATTTGGGAGGATGAGAGAATTGTTTTGTATCGTGATTGTGAAGGTTTACATTAATCTGTATGTATATTGAGAATGCCATAGAACTGTGCCCACACAGATACACACAAATTGCCATATGATAATTTTAAAAATAACTGAAAATCTCTTAGCCTGTAAGATTTAGACAGTTTAGCCAGCTGAGGCTTACAGACAGTGGTATCTTCTCAGGTGCATCGGAACTAGAAAACATGAGCTTTGAAATCCATGGTCTGGCTACTTAGCTGAGAGGTGAAAACAGAAAAGTTAGCTGTCATATACACTTTTTAGAATAAGAAATAAAATCATTACAATCAAAAATGAAACTTGTCTATAATTATTCAAAAAACGGAGTTGCAGATTCTTGTTTGAACCTATCACTTTATTGTCCAGTTATGCGACTTCGCCTTTGGCACTGATGCTGGCATTAATTAATATAATAGCATTTGAAAGAAAGATTAGAAATGCATAATGTTAGAAATAGTCTTGCTTTAAGGGACATGCATATTGATATGCCAGGAAAACTTGGGCAATTTTCTCACTGCTGAGATTTTTTTCCACCCACTTTGGAGTCCAGTGGAAACCGTGTATTTATTAGATGATTGATGTTTGCGCTCCTTAGGAACCATGGGAATTACCATCCTAGATCAGATCATTAGTCTGCTTAGTCTAACATCTTGCTTCTGGCTTAGGTAATTATCTGATCTGTTTGAGGAACACTTAACTCTTCCTTATAAAGCATTTGACCAGTGTTCATGTAGTGTTGATTGTCTTTGTTGAGGTGTAGATGAAAAACCCAGACTGAGGTTGAACAATAAAGCTCAATTAAGTTCTTTTATATTTTAAAAAAATAGCTTTATATTTGTTGTTTGATAGTACTGGTTATATCCCAAATGATAATCCTTGTTATGATACACTTGATCTCCAATTTTCAAGGATTTTCTTTTCTATTTATTTATTTATTTAGATTTTTACCATAGAGCACATGAGCTCACTGGAGAGAGAGAGAGAGAGACAGAGAGAGAGAGAGAGAAATCACATTCAGAGAGATGGCCATGCCACAATCCCTTCTCCATTCTCCTCTCAGGATTTTGAGCATACATACACATGTGCCTGGCATGTTTTTTCAAGTTTCTGGGTCCAGGATTTGAACCACAGTTGGCTGTGTGAAATATAGTGCCTTGACTACCATGCCACCTCCTGGCCCCAAGGATTTTCTTTACTTATTTTTTTTCCTTTTTTTTTTTTTTTTTTTTTTAGAGAGAGATTTTTGTTATAGGGTGCATGCGCTCACCGGAAAGACAGAGACGGGGAGACAGAAAGTAAGAAATCACTCCACCAGGGGGGAATAGCCACACCTCAATTCCTTCTCCTCCGTTCTCCTCTTGGGATATTGGGCTTGCATGCACACATGCCCAGTGTGAGTTTTAAGCCACTTGATTTCGGATTTAAACCTCAGCGGACTACATGAGAGCCCTGTGACATAACCATTATGCCATTTGCTGGTCCCGGATTTTATTTTCTAACCTTCAATGAGGATATAAGAATGAATTGATAATAATCCTATCTGATCTAATGGGCTTTACATCTCTAGAAGTTCCATATTTTAGAAGAAAAGCCAATCTACCTCTTCACATTTGTAATATGGCTATTTAATGCTGTTTGGTGGTCTCAGAGCTAATTATTTCCAAATACTTGATAACTTTATGCTGTTACTCTATTCATTTGCTTTCTAATATATTGCTTTGATACATTAAGGCTGGGACAGTTTAATTGACTACCATAGTGTTATCTGTACCTTTCTATTTCCTAGGAAGATGTTGAATGCATAGGCATTGTTTTAGGGCCAATAGTAACTTATTTAGCACTTAAGGCTTCTTAAGGAAGATTATTTTTTAATGAGAGACAAACCAGGCGAGAGACAAACTATTTTGCAGATACTCAGGAGTTAGAAGGTAGGCAGCCTATTAAATGAGAATATTTGCTGTTCTTTATAAGCAGAGTTCTTGACAAGAAGGCAGCCATGCCACCTGAGCAGTAAGTAACCTCAGGACAGAGTATGCAAAGACTCCTACAGCAGTGATTTCTCAGCCGGGATGATTTTGTCCTTCCGTGGATATTTGGTAATGTCTGGAGAAATATTTGTTACCACAACCAGGAGCTCTAGTGTATTTTTACCAGCATTTAGTTGGTAGAGACCAGGGATGCTACTAAATATCTTACACTGCATAGGACAGCCCTCTACAACGAAGAATTACCCATACCCTCAACAGGTTAAAAATGCTGATGTTGAGAAAACCCCACTCTAAAATGGAGAGAATTTGTTTTCAGCACTAAGCACAGTGTCTTGCACATGATAGGTGCAGAATATGTGTTGGTGAGATTTTCACAAGGGCTTCTCAAATCAGACTCAAGGCATAGAAGGAGAATATTAATTATTGTAATCAAGCAAATTGCAAAGACATGTTAATCTAACACCAATTTCGTGATACCCATTACAATTATTTCACAGCATGTTTGATTAGGCACACATGCAAAGTAGCTCATTAAGAGGACTATTACTAGTATCATTTTTAACCTATGAGGCCCAACATTGTTGTTTTCCTCTCTTTTCTATTATAATCTTCAAGGGTCATTTATCATGTTTTCCTCATCTCCCACTATCAAAGATAGACAAAATTTCTGAAATTCATATCCCGCCAGTGGAGGTTCTCTTACTCCCACCTATAGTTCTCCAGGGTTACAATTCCCTCTTATCTTGTAGTCTTCTAATCCTCTTTTTAACTGTTTGATCTCAACTTCAAGGATTTTGAAGCAAGAAATCCAGTTGCTTTCCTTCTTTCTTTCTGAATTCTAATCTTGAAAATAAAATCTTTATAATGAGTTAGGAAATGGAGAAAGATGATTGCATAATGGGTTGTCCAAAGGAGAATGCACAGAAGAAAGTATAGAATATCTCAATCCTTTGTTTAGGCAAATCTGCCTACTTTGGCAGATTTTTGTATAGCTGGCTGTATTCATGATGGTTCTAATAAACTTGTTCTGCTACTTCTAAGAACTAACTTTCTAGAAACTTTAGCCCCATTTGCACCCTATCCAGGGGACTGATAATGCACCCAGTGGCTACAGACCAGCTTCCCTTCTCAGTTGATTCCATGTCTGCCCATCACTGCTGAATGCCTAAAACAAAGCTGTCTCAGGCTAGTCTTCCAAGGGCTGTGGCTGTGCAAACACAGGGAAGAATGCTTGCTAAAAATTAAACTAATGCTTGAAACTTGGTGCTCATAATGCCTTTCAGAACCATAACTATTAATAGAAATTATATTAGAAGTTTAAACTGAAATGTAAACTGGGAGTGCTGGTTTATTGGAACAAGCTTTCATCAAGAATGAAATAAGGATGACATAATTGTGCTGAAGGAATAGAGAATAGTTTTTGGAACCCCAAAGTAGGAGTGGTTATTTAAAAAAAAAAAAAAAAAAACAAAGAACCATCCAACGCAATTTTTTCCTGTATTAAAATTCACCTTTGGGCTTGTGCTGTTTTCCTTCTGCTCTTTAGGTCAAGATGCAAACAGATACAAGGCAATTGAATAGTAAAGAAAAGGGATTAGATTTTCATTCTAGAATTTGTCTTTACATAAAAAATTTTATATACCCGATACCCTCTAAAAACCCAAGAAATTTATAACTAATACACTTCCCAGAAATATTCACATATAACAATATTACATATTGTTATTTTAAACAGCCTTCAGTCCTCACTTTCACAATCCATGAAAAAATGTTCTGAAGATATCAGAAGTATCAGTTTCTGAAACTCAGGTAAATGCAACAATGCTTCCAACTGAATAGCTATAGAAATGAACCCTCATGGGACAGATTCAAGTTCTGCCCTTATCACTATCAATTTAATAGATTATAGTCCTTGAGATATCTCTCTCCTCTTCTTTCTCCTCTGTTCCTCTTCTTCTGGCAAAGTGGTCTTCATATTTCAGAAATAACAATATTAAATGTTATGGGGAAGGGTTAGAGGGTTGATATTGAGGTTGAATTATAAAGACAAGTTAAAAGCTTTAATTTATACTTGAGAATAACAAGATATGAAAGGATTTTGTGAAAATCCTTTGTTCATTAGATCGTGTTTATTTAACAAGATGAGTGTTTTCAATGAGATTAAAGTGTGGCTTTTATTGAAAAGACTTTAAGAAGTAAGGTCTCTGTTCTTTAAATCCTACTGATTTAAAGAAATATTACTAGATACTTTTAAGTCCATTTTTATTTGGCTTTGTCTACTTACTATTGGTTATAATAGACTTAGAACCTTAAATCTTATTCTTTCATTCTTCGTTTTCTGTTTCAAAATTTGGCAGGATTGTTTTCTTTGTGCTTGTTATTATTCAAAAATCCTAGCAGAACTTCGGTTGTTCTGTAGTCAATGGAAGAAACCATAATATCACAGCCTGTGGAAAAGCTGTTAGTGAGCAGATCTCTTCAGTAACAGCATAGCTGTCCAGCTGTGTGACCTTCTGTGGGTCAGAAGTGATGTGAACAGACCACTTGGATTTTCCAGCACAGTCCAAATTATACCTGCTATTCCAGCATAATTGTAATAGTACTCACTCTCAAAATTGTCTAGGTTTAAACACTCCATTATGGTCTCCCTAGAATTAAAAGACTATGTGAAGAGAGGTGTACTGGTCCCAAGTGGTTCTTTTTTTTTTTTTTTTTTTTTTTTTTTTTTTTTTTTTTTTGGTGAAGGTAGTGAGGGTGTGACTTGTGAAAAAGATCAGTAAAATCTGATTATCCAGGATAAGACTAAATGTGGTAGGATTTTTAGAACTTGGAAAAGCAAACCCTTGCAGACATCACTATAAACTAACAAACCAAAAAGAGGATGGTGTGGACGAAGAGGGAAAAAAAAGAAGCATCAAAGTAGCAGATTTATTAAATATTAGGATAAAGCCAGGTGGTGTGGTGGTGGTAGTTAGGGAGGTTGGGGGAGGGTGCACAGAACCTAGCACTCAATGCTACTTTTAGAAATGTACAGTATGTTTATATGTTGATAGTAAAGTAATGTACTATAGGGACCAGCAGATGATATAATGGTTATATTGCTGGACTCCTACGTAGTTGATCATGGTTCGGATCCTGGACCCAGTAGCTTAAAACTCAGGCTGGGCACATGTGCATATATGACCAAAATCTTGAGAAGAGAATGGAGGAGAAGGGGTTGTGGTGTAGCTATCCCTCCCAGGGAGTGATTTCTCACTTTCTGTCTCTCTGTCTCTCTTTCTCTATGGTAAGTGCACATGCCTATAGCAAAAAATCTCTCTAATAATAATAAGTTATAAAGGTCAAGAGTGTGGCTTTGGAATCAGACTGCCTGATAGTCACTTCCCTCAAGCTTCTTAAAAATGGATGTGACTCTTATACTCTTTATACCTTACTTCTTTCATCTGTAAAATGGGAGTGGTATTTGCCATAGATCTCTGGTCAGGATTAAATGAGTTAATGCTTCTATAATACTTAAAACAGTGTTTATCACATTGTAACCACTTAGTACATGCAGTCTGCTATTACTGTTTTCTTTTCTGTTTCTTTTTTTTTTTTCAATGATCAAAGGTGGTGATGGCTGTACCATTGTCACCCACTGCTTTAAGTGAAGCTGCACATGTCATCTCCTGGAGGCAGTATTGTACACCCAACAATTTTGCATCCAGTTTGGGTTCATGACTCCATCACTTACTTGTTCAGCAAATGTCTGAACTTCTTTGTAGTTTATCCCTTCTTCTTTAGGTGGAAATAAAAAATGACCCAGACTTTTCAGGTTTATGGTTGTGATTATATTTGGTAGGATCCTGGGAAACCCTTTTCTCACAGTTCAAGGCACCTGGTCTGTGCTAAATATATGTTTGAGGTTGTTACAAAAACAAAAAACACTTTTCTCTATAAATGTGTGTGTATATATATATATATATATATATATATATATATAATAGATAAACAAGCTATTTACTTTCTAGGTCTCTTAAATCTAATCATTAGTTGGTAGGTAATAAGCATATGGCTCACACTGAGGACTGGAGGGACTACAGGAGAGTGGTATGTTTGAAGTATGCGTGAAATGCCTTGACAGCGAATAGTGTTTGACAGTAAAATGTTGTCATTCAGGCAGATGATGAATTTAGACCTGTTACCTCTTGATTGTATGTGTGTGTGTGTGTGTGTGTGTATGTGTGTGTACATGTTCAGGCATGTATATTTGTGAAGGGGACATATGTGCTGAAGAAGAAGTAAACTTTGATGCATACCTTTTCATAAATAATTAAGTGAAGGAATGCCACCGAAACAACCACTGCTACTGCCATCACCAACAGCAATCAAACCATAGTTGAGGACTAGGGGTGGTTAAGGGAGATGGATACCACATGGCTAACTCCGGTTTGAATGCTGGCATGAGCAGGTTGAAAAACATGGCAGGTGCATGTGTGAGTATTCCTCAAATACCAATAAGATAGGGAGATGTAGGAGAGAGGATTACAGTGTGGCCACTTTCCACTGGGCGGTGCTTTCTTCCTTTCCCACTCTCCCTGTATCATCTCTCTGTGAACTGCATATGCCCCCTGGCAATTAAAAAAAAGTTGAGGAAAAATGGAGATGAGAGAGGAATGAGGAGACAAGGATATCCTAGAAGTTAAAGCAGAAGAATATCTCTAGAACATCAATAACAAATATTATAATTAAATTAAATATTACTAAATTAGAAAAAAGTTTTCTCATAACATCAATGAAAATAGTGTAGGTAGAGTAAGGCAAAATCTTTTTTGTTTTTTTATAAAGAGGGTGTATATGAAGTTAAAACACTTAGACTTTCAAATGTCTTTGAGGCTAAAGCCTAAGGGGAAAGCCTTTTAAAAATGATTTATTTAAGTTTATTGATTCACTCATATATATATTTTTAATTTGAACAGAGAGTGACACACACACATACACACACACACACACACACACACACACACACACAGAGAGAGAGAGAGAGAGAGAGAGAGAGAGAGAGATAGAGAAAGTGAGAAAGCAAACCACCAGGTCTGAGATTTGAACCATGGTCGGCCATGTGGGAGTGTCCAGCGCCTTAACCATGCCACCTGCTGGCCCCAAGAGTAAGGCAAAATCTAAATTTCAGTGTACTGAGAATTGTAAGATCAGAAACATTAAACATTAAGTTCTAAAAACATAAGGAAACTTCTTTCTAAGGAATTTGTTTATTATATGGGTAACATACATGTTTCAGCTGATAGGAAAGAATTTAAGAATCTAAGAAATGGGACAATAATTTAGGAAGCTAACATGATGTTCAAGGAGGAAGGAACTCAGATAAGGTCAGACATATAGAAGTGAGACTTGTAAGGGGGAAGGATGCCCATTTCTCTGAGTCAGATGATAAAAAGATAAGGAATAATTAATACTTGAAAAATTTGGGGTAAATACGGGAGTGTTAGTTTTCAGTGTCCTCAGGTTTATTTCTAAAGTCGATAAGTCATGGAAGTAGAATAGGAAGAGCTTAAGCTTTGAACAACAAAACCAAACCAAAAGGAGCAACTTTAAATAGAAGTATGGAAGGTGATTAAGTATCCCTGAAGGTTCATTTGAGGTTGGAAATAAAGTATTCTTGATGATATCAAATGATAGAGTTCTCTGTTATGTGAGTTGTGTGTGTGTGTGTGTGTGTGTGTTTTAATTACGTGATTTTCTACCGAATTCTTAAACTTCTTGGGAGTAAAAGTGATGGAAATGTGTCTTATACCTTTGTCACGGACTGGGGATCTTTAATGTGAACATGAGAGAAAAATAAAGGTTGATAGAGGGAAAGGACTACAAAAGTTGAGGTGAGAACCAAGGGGGTGATGAGGAAGGAAGTAACTATTAGAAAAGAAACAGAAGAAAGCCAAAAGAGGTCTGATGAACCAAAGACTAAAGTTAACCAGGCAAAGGAATAAGTGTAGCAAGAGATTTAAAAAGTAGGTTTGGTTAGAAATTCAAGTGTCCATGCTTAAGATATTGGAGATGGAAGGGTTCTGAAAAATAAAAAGGCTGAGATGTGACCGCTAGACTGTGTAGGAGCCTGGTGATCTTTAAGTGATAAAATCCTTTTGATAGTGCATGTTGAAAGGGACCTCAGTGACAACATAATTAGCTTAATCTCATTTTTAAGATGATGAGTAATCCTGAGAGCTGAACTTGTACAGCTGAACAGTACATTTTGGGGCCAGTAGGTGGTATAGTGATTAAAGGTGATGGACTCCCACATGGCCAGCTGCAACTCAAGTCCTGGACCTGGCAGCATGCTTTCTCACTTTCTTTCTTTCTCTCTCTCACATGTGCCCTATAGCAAATTAAAATAATAATAATAAATACAATTAAATAAATCTTTTCTTAAAAAATTTATGGAAAATGGTGCAAAAAGGGGAGGGGCAGTAAATTTTGGTAAATCTGTTAGTAGAGCCCAGGTATTCTTGTTCCCTGTGTAGGGCCATGTTAATCAACCATACCATTTGACACCTTCAATTATGGATTTGCTCAGTGACAGAAGAAATACTACTGAATATATCATAAAATGGCTCTAGATGGTGACTAGAAATTAATAAACCAATCTGTTCTTGCACACTTCATTAAATACATTCATGGTCTCAAATCCTAGCAGCCTACTTTGACCAGTGACATGTCCTTCAAAGAGAAAATGTAATCCAGGTGACATATGACATAAAATGGTCACGTTGCCCAGCACCAGCCCTTGCTTAAGTCTCGTTAATTAGTGATATCTTTTGGTTAATTCAAGTGGATGGACCTTAAGGCAATATTATTTGCAGAATGTGTTTTGATAATTTAATTACCTTCTATCTTCTAATTAAAAATACTTGGAGTATTAATCCACCTGGCTTGAAATTATGAAAATAATTTCAGGATCACTTCGGAGATAGTAGTGGCAAATCTTCTCTGATTTATTCAAAAATAAATTTATCCATTATTTGTAAACTGTTCATTTTAAAGCCAGCACTTAGAACATAATGTTATGGCAAGAATATTTGACAAATATGATGGAAGACCAGTATTTTTTACTGATCTACTCCATCTTCAGACAAGAACTAAACTATGTGAAACTCAGTTTTTACATCCAACAAACAGACATACGACCTTTCATTATTTGCCTTTCATCATTGTTGCAAAAGGTGAATGATGGTGGATGAAACCATGGTAAGGTTCATGGAATGGTGACTATAATACAACCTTAGGTGCTGATTTGCCACTGAATAGATGGATGTCTATGATTAGTTTTGGTTTAGTTATCTGTACAGTAGAAATTAAGGTATTACTTTTCATGTTGTTCAGATCTAGATGTAAAAAATAAATATAGCTCTTACATAGAATATTGTTAGCCCATAGCAGCAAGAGTTATAATTATTATTAAGATGATAAAAAGTGCCAAGCAAATGTAAATTTTTCTTTTTCTCTTTTTATCTTCTAATTCTTGTTGAAATCTTTGCCTATTCTCCATCTTCATGCTCTCTTTCTTCAGGCAATCTGATTAAATTCATGCAACTAACTTAGTGACCTTCTTGCCTCATCTTTAATTCATTACTCTCTGTGGAGAGGGAGTACTGGAAATAGTATCATTCATTTCTTCCTCGTTTCTGCTAGCCCTTTTTCTTCTCATCACTCTTGACAATGAAATACCTCACAAATAGGTCTTTGATACTAGAATTTCAGTAGGCCAAGAATATCAACTTCTCTGAAAACCAAAGAAAAAATGATGTATCTGAAAAAATAAGTTCACATGTGATACCCAAGAGACATATGGAAACCTTGATATCCAGTCCTTCTAGGAGAACAATTTTAGTAAGATTTCTTTGCAGATTTCAAACACACACATATCATGTGTAAAGGAAATTTAGCTACCATATAAGCAGACTATAGTTGCAACTTGAACATTTAGTCTGAATGCAAGTGAATCTGAAATGCTTGACTTGGCCCAAATAGTAGCAGAGTGGTTCCCAATGTTGAATCCACTTGGGTATGTCCTGGGTTCATATATGAGGCCCATATGTATAGGAGCATGTGTGTGTGTGCATGCAATCCAGACTTCCTGAGTCTGGTGGTGGATCATAATTTGAAGGTCCTGTTGAGAGACTCTCTCTTTTCTCTCTCTCTCTGAAAACAAAACAAAACAGAACAAAACAAAAACTTAGGGCAAAAACGTGTGGAGTTCATAATTGAAAAATATGGGTGTATAGTTTTATTTAATATAACATTCTTAATTGAGTGTCTACTGTGTGTCTACTACTTTGGTAGGTAATTGGGGTACATAAGTGTAAAAATGAGATAAAGATTCCTGTCCTCATGGAACTTATCTTTTATAGGAGAAACAACTAAGTATTGTATTGTCAAAAAATCATGACATCATTTTGCATAGAAAAATGCAAAAAATGTGTCATGACTTTTCTGACAACCCAATATACTTAATAAGTAAGTAAATGATCTAGCTAGAAAGTTAAAAGGCCTTTGGACAAAAAGCAAAAAAAAAACTGTAGAGCATCATAGCAGACACTAAGATTATGGTGCCTAGTCTGATGAGGGTGGACCTCACTGGGGAGACAATGGAGCAAAGTAGAAGGTGTTGGAAAGAGCCACATGAACATCTGGAAGAGCAGAGAGCCCTACCTTGTCAGAGGCCACCAGTTGGAGACGTGTGCTAAGTGCTAGAGGACTGGCAAGGTCAGAGTGGCTCAGGCACAGTGATGAAGAGGGGAAGTCACAGAGTAGTCAGCAGTGAAGCATCCTTGCTCTTTTCAAAGCTTTTTTTGTGGATTTAATGCTTTCATGGTCTAATTCTTTTAAGCTATAAAGCAGAGGGGCCGGCAGGTGACATAGACAGACTCCCACATGTCTGACAACTGTTCAAGTCCTGGACCTGGAAGGTTGCTTTCTCACTTTTCCTTTCTCTCTCCCTCTGTCTCTCTGGGAAAGATTAAAAATAAATTTAAAAAGAATGTAAAGTAAAATAAAGGATTTTTTTTTGAAAAAAGAAGATATAAAGCAGAAAGGTAGTCATCCTTCTTCACAAAGGGAGCATTAATCAACAGTTAAGAAAAGCTTCTCATCTGGAATCACTAGTGCCTTTCAAAATTTAGCCTAGGTAAGGTTTAGATGTTGTCAGCAATTTCTACCATCTATCTAGGACAACACTGTCCATTTATTTTATTTTTTAATTTTTTAAAAATTTCATTTTCTTTTATACATTCAATCACAGTATTATTTGACTTACAAAATGGGTATTTCAACAGGTGAACATTTCTCCCTAGTACAGTTGATAAAACTACAAAATATCTTCAACAGATAACACTACATTTCTTTGTGCCATTAATGCTTTGCCTCCCTATGTTTCTTCTAAATGTCCTTCCTCAGACCCTCCTCTTTCACACACATTATATCTGGTATTTACATCTATATACTGTGTTCCTATATCCTTTAGTCAATTAGTTTCAGTCACAGAGTGTGGACACTCGGTATATAGTAAGTTGCGACATACACTGCCTCTCCTTCATAACCTGGCTTGCTTCGCTCAGCAGTAAATCATCCATATTCATCCACTTCCTGTCAAAAGCCAGGGTTTTGTTGTTTTTTTTTATGGCTGAATAGTATTCCACTGAGTATATGTACCACAGTTTTTCTATCCATTCATCTGCTCGTGGGCATTTGAGTTGTTTTCATGACTTAGCAATTGTGAATAGTACCGAAATAAACATCCATGTGCAAGCACTTTTCCGATTAAGTATTCTTCTGTCCTTTGGGTAGATACCAAGGCGTGGGATTGCTGGATCATATGGTAGTTCTATTTGGATATTTTTGAGGAATCTCCAAATTGTTCTCCACAGTGGCTAGACCAATTTACATTCCCACCAGCAGTGTAAGAGAGTTCCCCTTTCACCACACCCTCGCCAGCACTTATGACAACACTGTCCACTTAATTAATTAATTATTTAGTTTGTATAGGGTATGTCACTCATTAGATAGAGAGGGAGAGAGAGAGAGAGAGAAATCACCCTCTGAGTGATAGCCACACTTCAATCTCTTCTCCTCCATTTTCCTCTTGGAATTTTGGGCACACACACACACATACACATGCACCCAACATGTTTTTCAGGCCCCCAAGTCCAGGACTCAAATTGCACAGCTGGCCATTTGGGATACAACCACTTTAAAATCCACACCACCTGCTGGCCCAACATTGTCAATTTTAAAGTAAATTATAGATTTGTATTGTTTTGTTTTTACCAAGTGATCGGCATAGAGAGAAAAAGTTAGAAAAATCCTTTTAGGTACTTAAAGAGTATCAGCTCTGGACTGGTGGAGTGGAATTTTGGATAGAATTCTGGGTAAGGCAGCAACACCAAAAGTTTCAGGGGTATGTTGTAGAATAAGGTGTAAGAGATGTAGCTGTGTTTTCCTGACAGTCAGTTTTGTCAAGGCTGCACCATGTCTACCCTCCTCTCATCAGCAGGCTGCTAATTCATCACACCAGCTTTTCTACTAAGTACTAACGTGACTTCTAAGATAAAACTTTGGCAGTCACTGCCCCAGAAGACATCAGATCTCAGTAACTAGAACAAAGAAGCTGCTTTGGATGTGGTCAAGTCAAGTAAAGAGGAGCAGAGGGCCTTTGGATTATAAATCAAATTGTGTACCTCCAGGTCTATGTCAGTGCAGAGTAGGACTCAGATGGTGAGATAAGGCGAGTGAACAATCCCAGAAGCATTGAAAGACAATAGGAAAAAATTTTAAATTACATAGATGTAGGAAAAAAATTCTCCTTCTTTACTCCATTTTATAATATGAGAATAAGTATGCTGTCAATGAAATGAACAGTGGGAACATTTAAAACAAATAAAAGGAAATACTTTTACACTTAGCGTATAATCAGCCCATAGACTTTTTTGTTGAGGAGGGTCAGGGAGTCAAATGCTGAAGAGGAAAAGAAAAGAGAGGAAAATCTGGTTAATTTTATGACCAATAATAACATTGTAATTATGTCTTAAAATAAGAATAACGAGGTTGAAGCTTTGGGGTATAAAATGATCCTCTCAGAGGACAGGAAGGAATTCTCCCACTCTTACCCCTAATAGTTTGAATGGCACCAAAGAACTGGCCAGATGCACTATGGGATATAATATCTTCCCAGGAGGCAGCTCCTATTAACCAGGAAAACCATACTTGAAAGACCAGTGGCTAGTTTTATCTAGAAAATCTTACATTTCAGGGGAAACCAAACTTGAATCCAAGCTGAAAGAATTTTGTAGTTTGTGGAATGATAAACTTCCCAATGATAGATATGGTCTAATTTTGCTTTGACTCAGTGTGTGAATTTCTCTAAACATAATATTCATATAACTAATTTAGTGTATCTGAATTGATGGAAATTGTCCTTTGACACAGAGCACGTATGATGGAAAGTACATGAGCTATCCCTTAGGAGTTATAAATATGCTCTTGCCCTTTTGCCAAACTTTGTTCAAAGTTTGAACCAGCTGCTTGTAACTTCTCACTTTGTTTCCTGGTATGGGTAATGCTGCTAGAGTGTGTGTATTCCAGACCTTTGTGAAGCTCTGAATCCTAAATAATATAAAGAGTTCCCAAACTAGCTTTAAACTGACCACCAAAAGGGGAATAGCTAAGAGGGCAAAGTTCATCCGTAAGACAGAGTCGGAGCTACAATGCCCAACAGATTCCTTGGAGACTCCTTACATGGTGGATAGGACACTTGGGCTTTCTTCTTAGTATTACCTCTCTGCATTGACCAGCTTTTTAAATGTATTTATGTAATACATAGATATTGTATAAGGCAGAGTCATTAACTCAAGGTAACAAGTAATCCCCAAATATCAGTTTAATTAAAAAAAAAAGAAAGACTTTGTTTCACTCACATCTCAGCCTAAAAACAATGGAGTGGCTGTCCTGTCAGCTGTCCTCCCTGTGGTGACTTGGAGATCTTGGCTGCTTGTAACATCTGGCTCTGCTGACTTAGAGTACTTAAAGTCCAGCTTCAAGTCCAGTTTCCTTATTTGGAAAATCGAAGCAATGAAAACATTCCTCTTTGTTGTGTCAGTTAGATAAGGCACGCTAGTAGAGTAACTCTTGAGTGCTTGGTACAGAGTACACAGCCAGGGAAGCTGACACTTCCTCCCTCTTACTATATGTGTCAGTCACTACTGTGAGTATATGGAAGAGGAGGGGGATATATAAAGGTGAGCAGGACTTCTATCTGTGCTCAAAGTGCTCATGAGCTCACTGTCTTCTAAAAGAGAATTAGCATCTAGAAATGTAATTCCAGTAAACTCCAGGAAGACTAATATACTGTGTTTTTCATTTTGTTTTTAACTATTTTTATCCCCAGATCTAGTTCTCTATCAAGACAATGGCCAATAAATCTATGCTTATGGACTGTCAGTTGGCATGGTGGTTAAGGGCACTGGACTCTCACACAGCTGACTGTGGTTGGAGTCCTGGACCTGCCGGCTTGCTTTCTCGCTTTCTTTCTCTCTGTCCTTCTCTGATCAAATTAAAAGAAAGAGAAAGAAAGAAGAAAGAAAGAAAGAGAGAGAGAGAGAGAGAGAGAGAGAGAGAGAGAGAGAGAGAGAGAGAAAGAAAGAAAGAAAGAAAGAAAGAAAGAAAGAAAGAGTGAAAGATAAATAAAATAATTCTTAAAAAATTATGTTTAAAATGTCAGAACTATGTAATGGAAGAGCTAAAAATAAGATTCTTTCCCTGTTTTTCCTCCCCATCTCTCACCCTGCCACCAGAATTTACTAAAATCTAAGGTGATAAAACCTAGAATTACTATGATTTTCTGAGTCTATAACAGACTTCATTTAAATTGAAGAGATGATCTCAAAGTATTCCTATATGTGGATCATAGTACACAACACTTTAAAAAATTAACTTTAAATAGAGCTGAATACAGTTAGGCTTTTCCATTCCGAATCTATAGATTGTGTTTGTTGTCTGACTGGCATCTGAAAATATGTTTTCTAAATGGGTTTTGCAATATTTGTTCTTATAGTGGCAGCTACCACTTTGCCTCCTAGTTCCTATACAGCCTTTGTTAAAAATAAGCCATTCTGGCTCCAGTTGTTCAGTGCCAATTGTGCATTCAGTAATCTAGTTGTGTTTTGTTCCTCTAAATTGGGTTCTAAATTGTCCTTAAAACATACTCATCTTGAGTTGTGATGTACCAGTTTTCTGGAAAGTCATAGAGTTTAAAGGATGATTGGGAAGTAACTCACTTGGGATGGCCTCGTCCAGTGTCTTACTTGTAAGAATTCTAACAAATTGAATTTTAAGAATCCTAACAGTTAGTTAGTTCAGCTGACTAAATGAAATCTAGTCGATTTTACCGTGTTTCCCATCTACTTTTCCTCCTGGCTCCTCTTTATTACTCTTTTGTGAGCAGATTGTTGAGTGACTGCCTTTACTTTCAATCCACATTCTCCTGCCATGTGTCTCAGACATCTGTGCAATTAACTTCTGTGTAATCTTCCTATATTAGATAAATATCCAGGAATATTACTATGTATACATGATCAAGAAACTGAAGTTCATGGTGGCCTGTCGTCAAAGGTCACCAGGAATAGGACAAAAATAAGTTTGAGTTGACATTTCAAACTTGTGTCTCTGTTCATCAGATCACAGTGCTGCTCTTGGCAAGATTCCCTGTGGCCCTCCCGTCTAAGGTTGATACCAGGAACATGGCACTTTCTCTGTGGTCTCCATCACTCTCTAATTCCAGTGAGCGCAGTGGTGGCAGGCTGTCCACCTGTTCACTTGCCCTTCTGTGAGTTGAAAGGGATCATTTTGTTAAGAAATGGACCTGTTTCTTTTTTCTTCAAAGGAGAACATCTGGACAAAGCAAAAGGAACTCGCAGAGTCAGCTGTGTGCATTTTTCATCCATATTAAAACTGTCAAAGCCCAAATGGAAGAACTCATTCTGAAAGACTTTAGCATGCCAATTCTGGGCTTATGGAAATATTTTTCTCTAATTACTTCAATAAATTCTTGTATGTACTATATCAAGAAAAATTTCATCTTTATATGATAGCAAAAAAGGAAAATTTGTAGAGAGTCATATAACTAATTTTTCAAAGAACTTTGAACAGAGAAGATTGATTTTCAGATAAGAAATGAAGCAAATATTGGGATAAGTTATTTTAAAAATTGGTGTTCTGAGCGGGAAAAGTTCCAGTCAAAGTTAGCTGAAAAATTCAAACACTTCCTATTTTAATCCCAGATCTTCTGAAGAGAATAATAATAATCAAAATAATAATAATTCCTTCATGCTCTTTATTCCCTTCCCTGAAGCAAAATATATATGAGGGCTCTTTGAAAATTCATGTAGAATATGTATTATGAAAAACTATGTATGCATGAATTTCAAAATTTTTTCACATCAAAACAAACTATATTTTAATTCCACCTTCCCACAAACTAAAAAAAATAAAAATAAAAATAAAATAATTGCCAGAGGGTGTCTGTGTGTCTGTGTGTGAGATAGAGAGAGAAAGAGAAAGGATCCCCCTATGTGGGCTGGTCATGCTGTAAACCTTTGTCTATTCATTTCTCTGTCTCATCAGAATCCTGGGTAGGCCCACTCACCTTCAATGTATTTTTAAAACTACTGTGTCCAGAATCTAAACAGCAGTCACCCATGTGTGATTGAGTTCCCTCTGCATGGGGTTTAGCAGCCTTCCCAAGAACTTTCTGAAGTTCCCCATATGTTCAGAGAATACCATATGCTGTATCCATCAGGGTGGAGTAGGTTAAGATGCTAGAATGAACAACCAGCAGATCTCAGTAACATCAAACAACATTGGTTTGCTTGCACTTATAGTCCATCTCTCATTGGCAAGGACATAGGCGGAGACATTAGCTTCCTTCTTGTACTTTGCTCAACACTCTCAGAACTCTCAGAACAGAAATTGGCAGACATTATCTGTAAATAGCTGGTAGTAAATACTTTCAACTTTTAGGCCATATAATTTATTTCCCAATTACTCAACTCTGCAGCCATGGACCACACATAAGCAAATGTGTATGACTAAGTTCCAATAAAACTTTATTTATAACAATAGTCAGTGGCTGGATTGAGCTTGTGACCTGTAGTTTGGTAACTCTTTTAATTAAAATGTAAGGGATACTTGTTGCCTCTGCTCAATGGTTACTGACTAATTAATGATCCTATCTAACTACAAGAGAGTGGGTAAGTACAACTCTGTCACTTCCTACAATAATATTAGACTAATAAGTATTCACACACATACCTACAAAGTAATGAGGAAATAGCTGAGCACTTTTTTCATGGTTCCCCAATACTTAATTAAGGCTATTCTTCTTTCAGAGTTCCTCTATTCTCTTCAGTTTTCCCTTAAACTCAGAAAACCAGACTTTCTAAGGTGACAGTGTTCATTTGCCAATTAAGAGGCAACAGCAATGGCGGGCCAATACAAGAAGACAGCGCTTAGCCCTGTGTTTATTCAGCATTGATGGCCATATGTGGTGTGCATAACTAGAGTTATTCAGAGCATCAAATCTTCACCTTTCAGAATCCTTAAGGTGAATTAGGAAATGCATCCTGGAAACAGATTTGGGGAAAGGATTTGGAAGTAGCAAGAGAGCTATTTTTTCAGATGATGTTTCATAACAGTGAAAGTGCCTAGGGGAATTTCTCACAGACCAATTTCTGCAAAGTTTTCTAGATATAGCAATGCATTGGTCCTCTATAGAAGGGGAACAAAGATAAGATGGGATTTTAAGTTGATTTTACTATAAATAGAGCTGCCCATAAACCTGTTTCACCATAAAAGAGTGTCATCTATGTATTTGTTTTTCTAGCACTCTCAACCCTTCTGAATGAAATTAACTCAGTTTTAACTGTATATTTATTTTGTCCCCTGTTGGTTCATCACTATTTTATAAAGCCTCACAATTCTTTATCCTCAGTTGACACTCTGTCATGTAGACATTGCTTTAAAGAGCAGAACTTTAGGGCCACTCTGTGGCATGGTGGCTAAGGTGACACATGACCAATTGTATGGTTAAAGAATCTTCTCTCTTTCTCTATTTCTGTCTCTCTCCAGCTACCACACATGCTCTATATCAAATTTATAAAAAAAAGAAAGAAAGAAAAAGCAAATATCCTTTTAAAAAATTTCCACAGGGCCTGTGTATTCTCTGAGGAGAGACTGAGAGTATGACAGAGAAAGAGAAAGTGAGATAGCAACACCTCCCCCACCCCTTCGCCCCAAAGAGTAAGACCATGCTGCAATCCTTTCTTTTCCATTCTCTCAGGATTTTGGGCATGCATGCATGCACACAAGCCTGGTGTGTTTTTCATGCTTCTGGGTGCAGTACTTGAACCACGCAGTTGGCCATGTGAGAAATAGCTGACTTAAATACCCTGCTACTGACTGACACAAAAGTGCAAAATTTTAATAGTTCATTCATTTTATCATTACATTAATCATATTTCTGACTTTTCTCCATAATGGTAATTTGATTAGATACAGAGAGATATATTTTCAAATGGTTTTGTCAGTAAGTTAAAATAGAGACACTACGAATCTATTATGTATATAGTAGGCTCTCTTTAAGTAGAAATATATGTTCATATTGATTATAATTTATATCTTCTAAAACTTTAAGGTACTTTTTAATGTTATCACACCAGCAAAACACTTCAGTGAACTTTTTTTTTTTTAATTTGCTGGAGGTCATGTGTGTTCACTAGAGAGAAGCAGAGGATGAGAGAAGGAAAGTGAGAAAGTCCCTATCCTCAGAGATGATCATATCACAATCCATTCTCCTGCATTTCTCCTTCATTTCAGATTTTTGGTCACACATGTGCAGACATGTGCCCATTGTGTTTTCCCAAGTCCCTGGGTCCAGGACTTGACTGCATAGTTGGCCCTGTGGGATCCAGCCTTGTTAACCATAACACCACCAGGTGGCCCAGTGAACCCACTGTAATAGTTAAATAACAGTAATAATAAAAATAGAGAACACCACATATATCTGGATTAGGACCCACAGTTAGTGGTAGTTCTCAACTTTTGCTCTTGTTATCAGTGACATTTCTTCTGTTGAATATGAGAAGATTCCAGAGACAATGATTACTCAGCCTTAACAAAGTATTTCACCTCAGAAAGGATGAAAATAACCTTCACCTTAATAAAATTTTCCAGAAAATATTTTAATTTCAAGTAGTGTTGTAATATACCTCAAAATAATTATAATTGGTTTAAGCGAAGGTACTATTATGGTTTTTGCCCAAAAGTTTTAAATTTCATTTCTAAAATTAGCTGCCAATATCAAGTTATCATAGAAAAGAGCTTTAGCCTTATTTAAGAGACTATTTTCCAGGTCTGTCTGTTTGGCATAATAATAATATTAATGATAATAATGACAACAGCAAGAATGTATATGTACCAGGCACTGTTCTGAGCTTTTAAAAATACATTTAATTGCCACAGACACCATATGAGCTTGATACCACTTAATAATTCTTCTCACTTTGCAAAGGAGGAAACAGTAACCGTGAGGTTAACTTGCCTAAGGTTGCACAGAGTAAGTAACAGAGATAAGATTTGAACGGAGACAGTTTGAACAGAGGCAATCGACTTGAATAACCAAGTCATGAGAATGTCCACTGTGCTATAGCTTCCTTTACAGCAGGGACAACGGGACTGGTGTGAAGATGTCAGGGAAGTATGGAGAAGGTTAAGGTCTTACCATCACTAAGCCGTATAATGGAGAGAAAAAAAAAAATCTATGCTCTTTTTGCAATTACCTAAATTTCCCACAGGTTCACCAAATATAAGCAACTTCATTTTACTGAGACTAGAAGATACATGGAAAATGCCAACTCCCTTCTTTCTGCAGTTGCTTGGCATAGAGATTTTTTGTTCTTCAATAAAGGCAATGTGAAAGGAAAGGAAGCAGTCCCGAGCTTCAGTTCGTTTTCAGCAGGTTAACCCTGAGTCAGGTGATTGTCACCACCCCTCTTCCTTGCCATCCCAAATATCCTGCTTGGCATTTCTGCCATAAGCTGCCTTGGGAATTTTCTGTCATACCTGAGTTCCCATACACAACAGTCTTGCCTGGGGAAAAAATAATAATATAAAATATCAGTCAAAAGTGTTGTATTTCTAAGCCAGGTTTTTATCTCAGAATAAAAGGAGAAATTTATCTCTAGTGAGTCATGGGCACCAAGGAGCTGGGAACATTTCCCTAGCAGGGCGACTTGGCAAAAAAGGGTCCTAGTGGATTTCAAGTTTATTTGACTAATTCTTTCACCACTTGTCAAAGGAAACTACTTTTGTTTAGGTAACAAAACAAGCAGTTTCCTCTGCCATTTCTCCAGTGAGTAGTATAGGCACTTGTGGCGAACACACATTACTGCTAACTGTTATGATGTTTGCTGTCAAATTCATTTATTTATACAACTGCTGTAAAAAGCCTGGGGCCCATAAGCAGCCATGAAAGATTTCAGAGTCATGGTGTGGGGTCAGGAGAGGGGGAAAAAAAGTCTCCACTGGTTCTGAGAAAGGAACTGACACAGGAAATGGTCACATATGGCGCGGATTTATTGTGTCCGGGGCTTCCCATTCAAATCTCATTACAGCCACAGCCCAGAGCAGAGCATGGCACCGTCAGGTTCATTTCAGTGTCGGCATCCAGTAGAAATGACTGCTGCAGCTTCAAACTGAGGGCTGGAGAGGCGATGAGTTTATCACTCTGCGGTGAGAGAGCGCCAGGCATATGTGCAAGGAATGCTGTTGACTGCCCCTACCTTTAACTAACTCAGGGACCTCACTTGGTTTAAAGCTGGCAGGCAAGGTTTGCTAGCAAAGAAGGAAATAGGAGGGGGGAGAGAAAGTGAGGTGGAAGTGGACAGTATTACAACAGAATGAAGGGATGATTTAAGCATAGATGAAAGGGAAAACCATCTTGGATTTTGCAAAAAATTATTTTTGATTAGTGAAAAAAAAAAGGTGCTCTGCTTTTAAAAACATGTGTGCATGTATACACATGTATGTATGTGAATATACATTTCTTTCTTGCCTATATTTTCTGAAAACAAACATTAGATTCTTATGTCTGCCTTTTCTTTACTTACAACTTCTCTTTTTTTAAATTATTTAACTTTTTTTTTTTTTTTTTTTGGTAGAGGTTTATGCTATAGGGCGCATGCGCTCGCCAGGCTGACAGAGAGAGACAGAGAGACAGAAAGCGAGAAATCACCCCCCAGGGGGGATGGCCATGCCACAATACCTTCTCCTCCATTCTCCTCTCAGGATCTTGGGCATGCACGCACACGCGCCCGGCATGAGTTTTAAGCCACTGGGTCCAGGACTCGAACCACGGTCAACTACGTGGGAGTCCAGAGACATAGCCATTATGCTAACTGCTGGACCCTATTTATTTAACTTTATTTATTCATTCCTTCATTTTTATTTTGATCAGAGAGACACACAGAGACAGAGACAGAGAGAGAAGGTGAGAAAGAAAGCCACCAGGTCCAGGATTTGAACCGTGGTCAGCCATGTGGGAGCATCCAGCACCTTAACCACCATGCCACCCACTGGTCCCATTACAACTTGTCTTTCAACACCATTTATCACGAATTTTTGCGACATTTAACAGGCAATTTTCTAGCCTATGAGGCAAACATTAGTTTGAGGATAGAGCCAAAAAAGGCAAAAGGAGAGTAGTTTAAGAAATTTTCCTTTGTTGATGGTGGTACATACAACAGTTTGTATTTATTAGCACATGTTTGTGCTGGGCTCTGAGAATGCATCATCTCATTTAACCCTCTAGATCAGACTCTCTGAACTGGGTACTGTTCTCAATCCCTTTGACTTGAGAAACTGAGTCATAGAGGTACATAACCTGCCTGTGGTTTTGTAGCTGGAAAGTGTCAGAGGCAAGATGCAATGCAGGGACCAGCAGTTAGCGTAATGGCTATGTCGCTGGACTCCCACGTAGTCGACCGCAGTTCGAGTCCTGGACCCGGTGGCTTAAACTCACGCCGGGTGCATGTGCGTGCGTGCCCAAGATCCCGAGAGGAGAATGGAGGAGAAGGGATTGCGGCGTGGCCATCCCCCCTGGGGGGTGATTTCTCACTTTCTATCTCTCTGTCTCTCTCTGTCTGTCTGGTGAGCGCACGCACCCTATAGCAAAAACCTCTAAAAAAAAAAAAAAAAAAAAAGATGCAATGCAAATCTCTTCAAATGCAAACCTGATCTCTCACCCTCTGAACTGTGCTTCCTGAGTTTGCATTTGCCTGGGCTGCTTTCAATGCAGAAAGCAGTATTCTTTCTTTGAGTAAAGGATAAAACCATAATTGGGATTATATCCATTGATGTTTGCAGCTGAAATTGTGTTACAACTAAATGACAAAAATACAAAAGCACTTTGTAAGCCGTTTATTTCAAACAGTGTACAGATAACAACATTTCAGCATAGTAAAGGAATGCAAAGCAGTCTCAGGAATTTGTTTAAATGGTCTCCCATCAATAAAAATAAAGTTTTTTGTTTGTTTGTCTATAAAAGTCAAAAACAAAGGTGGTAGATTTCAGAAGAATGATCCAGTGAGATGTTTTGACTCTCCCCCTGCCTTCTTCATTGTCATTCTATGATTTACTTTCATCTCTTGGTCTTTTTAGTGTTTTCTCAAATTAACACTTGTACTTAAAAAAAGGGCAAATAGCTTGAAATGCCCACCAGGAAAACTTAGTAAAGGCAGAAAGGCCTTTAACAGAACATCTGAATAGATTCCTTGCTTTATACAGTGGCTGGTTTTACACGGTTTTTCATTTCTCTCGTTAATTTGGAGGTGTGTTCCCATGGGAACATGTGTGCCAAGTATGAAAACACTGGTGAAGTGGCTCAAAAAACTGTGGCACACCCTGTGATTTGCATGGAGCTCCTGAAGTCTCCCAGCCCATTCTACACCAGCAGATTTGGATATTCCTTACCAAGCAGCTTCCTGTTCCCATGCAATGTCTTCAGTCCTTTAGAACTGTCCTCACACTTGGGCATCTTGTGACTCTCAAACGCTGGAAGCTACTTTTCTGTTTCCATCAGCAGATGTTGGAGTGTTGTCTTTTTCATTGACAACGTGCCAAAGGAAACTATGCTAAGTGCCACTGTCTAATGAATTGTGAAAGTTAATCTAGAAATGCGTTAATTTTGATCGAAGATATAAATATTAAACACGTTATACTTTCCAATCTAATGCACTTTAAGTTTCTCAAAGTCCTTATAACATCTTATAATAACCATTACAATTATACTTAAATTACTTACAGTAATTATTTATATGGATATGCAAATATATTTATCTCCTTTAATAACAACTAGAACTTCCATACGTGGTTACTCAATAGACTTGAAAGACCTCTAATTCTAGATTCCACATTAGCAAGGTGTGTTTCCTGTCACCTACATTGAATCGTTTATGTCTAGGAACATCTCTCATTTGACCTTCACCTTACAAATATAACACACGTTTATCTTTGAAGTTTAAAAAAAATAATTTTTAGCTAGGTAGAATTTCACGTCCTAAAAAAGTAGTCTGCTTTTCTCTAATATTCCTAATATGTCCAGAACATATTTTCTTGAATAATTCTTTTGAAGATCTTGATTATTCCTTTCATATGTTCGGGAACACAGCTTTGAGATTTTGGAGTTTCACTCCTCATAGCCGGAGGGTCTGTAACAACATTATAAATGGGGATAAATTCAACTTGTCTCCAACTGCATTTGATCTCTGGCCATTTATGTTTGTTAAATTAGAAATAATGAGGTGTAAATGTTGTTTGACAGAAAAGAATTGTAAATGATTTCTTTTCACTTCTGGAAAATAAGAGAATGATTATATATTTTGTTTTTGTCAAAATCACCTATACTTTACTATACCATGAATTGTGAAATCTATCACAAAATGGCTAAAAAATTATTGAGGGAAATGGTGGTGTTAACCTCGAGGAAAAAAAATCATTAATGTTGATTTATTTCATTCAATTTTAAACATATAAATTTTCTCTTTTGTTGAAAATGGGAAGATGGAAGGATGTGCCTTTGAGTCAAAACATTTATTTTAAAAATACTTTTTTTCTTTCCTTCTGATCCATTTTTCTAAATAAAAGATAGAAGTAGTTTCTTCTTTTTTTCTTTTCTTTTAATTTTTTTTCCTAGCAAAGACGACCCCTTTGGCATATTTTATTTTCAAACGTGAAATGAGGTGGAAAATCCTCATTTCACGACAGGAAGGACAAATATTGACACAAAGTTAATATTTGTTAGAACCCTGGAAGCAACCTGAGTGTACATGCACACTCACACACGTACATACCCACCTTCTCCTTCCTCCTTGTCTTCCGTCAGACAGGCCTAACTCATCTCCTTTCTCGGTTGGTAGGTCTCTGGTTCCCAATCTAGGGCCTATTATATGCCTAGGACATTTTAGGAAGTTAACGTATACACAGAGCAAATGCTCATGTGCACACATGCTCACACAAATACAACCTGCTTAATCTAATTTCCTCCTCTTAGAGCAGAGCTTCTGGACTTTATCACTGTTCCTGTCCGTCTTGAATGCAATAGCATATGCAAGGCAATACCTGCTGGTCACTCAGTATTTATTAAGTCCTGTCCACTCTTGCCTCTTTGAGAGGAATGCCCTGGGGTGACTGGGTGGATGCCCCTGACAGGCTGTGTCACTTATCTAGTCACACTGATTATGAAAGTCAGCTGTGGCCAGACCTTGCTTTTTTCCCTTCTTCTCTCAGCCCTTCTTACAAGCACCCCTGCCTGGATTTTCATGAGGAAATAATCAGATTAGGTCTTTCACGGTGAGTTCATATGGAGTTCTCTTTCTCCAGTGTGCTACTAACTGAATAAACGTGTTTAGTGGTAAATTGTAAATGACATTATGATTACCAAAGCCAGCATGGGTTTCATTTAAAAGTGATCAGAATTGCAGACCACAAAAATTGTGACTGGCAGATAAGGCCATTTGGAGAAGTGGAAAAAGAAAAAAAAACAAAAACAAGTGAGAAAGATAATCATTACTCACAAGTAAGCCTTCCCCACCTGAGAGAAGCAGAAGGGAAAGAAATCTGGAGGAAAAAAATGATGAAACACTATTTCGAAGTGATGCTGGACTGTCACATGACGCCTGCCAGCTCTGGCTGAGGGATTGAGCTGTGAGGTCTGTTTTGCTGTGTGTGTCTAGCCCTGGCCCGAGTAGTTAGTGTGTGTTCTCTGCAGTAGTTAAGAACTACACCCGTTTAGCAGCACTGAAACAATAATGCGTTGCTTACGTGTGTGTTTTATTTTTGCCTCACATTAGAATTAAAATACCAGTGTTAATTCTGGAGATGAAAGAGGAAACAGATGGTAAGATACTGATAAAACCACTGCATCTCTTAGTCATTGATGAATCATAGATAAAAGCAAACAAAATTTCTTATTTATGAAGACCAGGATTCCAAGTTTGGCTATAGACCTGAATGATTACTGTGATTTGTTGATACTCTCTAGGCTATTGCCTTTGTTAAATTTGTGGCTATCCCTTTGTATTCCTGGGATAGTATGATAAAATATTACAAAGGCCAGTGAAAACATAAAATACTCAAATGTCCTCTGGTCCAATATGTAATTTGACAACCAAAACCTTCCATGTGACTGTTCAGAGAAATCTCCTCATTGCTACCAACGCCTCTTCCACAATTTGAATCTTCACACCTGAAGATCTTAACACAATCCAAAAGTTTTTTATATTTCTATATATTTTATATATATATTTTTATATGTTATATATTTATATTTTTATATATTTCATCTTGCCAGAGGCACTGGGGAGAAGTGTCTCTTCATTATTACTACTCTTCCTCATTATTACTACTGAATAATTCTGTTATGTCAAAAGTGCCTCTTCCTCATGTAATAATGAGGAAGTAATATACTAAATAAGTAATAAGTAGGAATAAATAATAAATAAATAAGTAATAATATACTAAGTAATTCTGTTACGTCAAAACACCTGTAACTAAACTTTCCTGTCAACGAACTGGGGATCATTAAACTGGCCATTAAAATGTTTTAGGGGGACCAGCAGTTAGCGTAATGGCTATGTCGCTGGACTCCCATGTAGTCGACCGCGGTTCGAGTCCCGGACCCGGCGGCTTAAACTCACGCCAGGCGCGTGTGCGTGTGTGCCCAAGATCCTGAGAGGAGAATGGAGGAGAAGGGATTGCGGCGTGGCCATCCCCCCTGGGGGGTGATTTCCTGCTTTCTATCTCTCTGTCTCTCTCTGTCTGTCTGGCGAGCGCACGCGCCCTATAGCAAAAACCTCTCCAAAAAAAGAAAAAAAAAATTGTTTTAGGTAAAGGAGGCTAGGAAAAGAAGGACGGAAAGAGACACGGAGGAAGAGCAGGAGGGAAGAAGGAAGAAGGACCACTAACGATATAGCTTAAAGGCGTCTTTAGAGTGGTTGAGGCTTCCTCTGTGACATTCTAATCCCTAGCCCACTCTATCCTTCATCCAGGCACCAGGCACCTAACCCATCCAGTCTATGGGTTTTCTGTCAAATATTTCTGTACCCAATGCTCTCTATGCAACATCACATATTATTATAGCTGAAATGGTCATAGGATGATCACCACCCTACCACATAAAATCTGCATAAACAGTACTCCAGAGTCCCCCATTGAGAAAACGTGAGTAACCCTTAATTCCCAATTTCTATACCACTGGTAGTATAAGATGCCGTGTTTCGCTTAACATTCTGCTGTCCTCAGTCACTACCAGCCATCTTTAGAATACACATCTCTCTCCTGATGCGTCTGTGAGCGCATCCAATCTTTTATGCATTTCTTCTAAATTTGCTCCCAGTGCTTTGTGGAATTCCAAAGTTGTAATTGGGAAACTTCTTTATTTCTAGTGCTTTTTTCCTTTCAACTGTAACTTAAACAACTTCAGAAAATGCCACTCTCTCTCTCTCTCTCTCTCTCTTTTTTTTTTTTTTTTTTTTTTTTTTTTTTTTTTTTGCCATAGAGTACATACACATGCCAAAGAGATACAGAAAATGAGAGAGACAGTGAGACAGAAAGTTAAAAATCACCCCCAGGAAGAATGGTCACACCCGTAATCCATTCTCCTCCTGAGAATTTGGGCATGCATGCACACATGTCCATAATAATTTTTCAAGTCACCAGGTCTGGACCCAAACCATAGTTGCCCATATGGGAGTCCAGCACCTTAACCACCATGCCACCTGCTGGCCCCCAGATGCCATTCTCTTTAGACTACCCTCAAACCTAGAGGTTTCTTCCATATTCCTGCGCTGTTCCCATGCTATATCTAATACTCCTTGAATTAAACCTCTGATTCCTTGAGGCTGACACTGTCTGGCTTATTATCTGATCTCCTTACTTCAGTGTATCTTATATTAACATAGTAGGCATTGCTCTGCACTTTCCCCAAAACCAAGAAACTGGCTCACTATTTCTTACTTAAACATCCTAACTTTGTTACGATTTTTTATCATGGTGGATAACTCATCCAAAATCTTGACTGCTTGATAAATAAATGAAGACCATACAAGGAAAACAGAGGCTATTTATTTATTTTAAAATTTTTTTAAATTTATTTTTTAGAGGTTTTTGCTATAGGGTGCATGCACTCACCAGAAAGACAGAGAAAGACAGAGAGATAGAAAGCGAGAAATTACCCCCCAGGGAGAATGGCCATGCCACGATCCCTTCTTCTCCTTTCTCCTCTCGGGATCTTGGGCACACATGCACATGCGCCCGGCGTGAGATTAAGCCACTGGGTCCGAGACTCGAACCATGGTTGACTATGTGGGAGTCCAGCAACACAGCCATTATGCCAACTACTGGTCCCCAGGCTATTTATTAATATTCTTTTTTTTTTTTCCAAGAGATGTTTTTACTATAGGCTATGTGCGCTCTCCAGAGAGAGAGAAAGAAAGAAATCACTGCCGGCCATGGGGGATGGCCCCGCCACAATCCCTTCTCCTCTACTTTCCTCTCAGGATTTTGGGCATGCTTACACATGTGCCCAGTGTGAGTTTTAAGCCACCAAGTCTAGGACTCGAACCACAGTCAACTATGTTGGAGTCCAGTGATGTAATCATTACATCATCTGCTGATCCCAATATTCTGAACTTGCTATAGCAAGAGTCAACCACCATCAGTTCAATTTGATAGAGATTCAAAAACAAACAGAAGAGGAGGAGAGCATTGTGGTGGAAAAAGGGAGGTTTTCAGACAGGCCCTGACTGGAGGCTGCTGACCTGAGAAAGCTGTAGGTGGGCTAACTGAAAGCGGGGCATCTCATGTGATGGGGTATAGGTACATATTTGTCTTTCTCCAATTGGTCCTAAGTTGGAAACTGGGACAAAAAATTAGGATATTATTAGGAAAAAAAAATGGGTAATCAGATAGTTATTAATCAAGTACTGGCTGTTTGGGGCTGATTGTTTCAGGGATTATCATTTGGTCTTCTTGGACAGGTTGCTGCAGATGCTAATTTGACTTCCTGGACTGATGGTTGCAGATTGTGGGTCAGTGTTCTATTTTAATTTATAGTCTGGTCATTGTTTGTATATTCAGTCTATCATCACTCAATTCATCTTCACATCCTCTCTAGAAGAATAACTGAGACAGAGAAAGCCTTCCAAAAGTGTTAGTTATTATTTTTGCCATGTGTGGTCTTTTATTCCACTCTACTTTACCGGACATTGAGATCATCATAGTATTGAAACCCTAGTCACCGTCAACCTTTAAAATCATGAACCCAAATATCCTACGCTGAGAACAAAATCCATATCTTTCCAACACACCTGCTTAAGAGACTGTTCCTTATGACATTAAGCCCATTGTCTTGTACATTTTTCTGACATACGTAAACTATTCTCTCCTTCCTTCCCCTCCATATGTATCTGAGATGAACTATGCTTTATTTATTTTTAAAGAATTATTTATTCATTTTATTTTATTTGTTATTATTATTTTTTTACTTTGATCAGAGAGAGAGGGACAGAGAAAGAGAAAGTGAAAAAGGAAACCACCAGGTCCAGGATTTGAACCACGGTCGGCCATGTAGGAGTCCAGCACCTTAACCACCACACCACCTGCTGGCCCCTGAGCTATTCTTTATTATAGTTATTTTTTTCAAATATCTCTGCTATATGACTTATTATAATTAATTTTTTTTCAAATACCTTTGGTATTCATTTCAATCACCAGGCATAAACACATTTTAGTTGCCCATGCTATATTACTTGGTACATCTAGGAAATTTGCTTATCCCTGTTCTACAACACAGGAGAACTTACTGTGAAGAGGATAAAGTTTAGGTTTCAAGGTCTTCACTTACTTAGACCCTTTGCAAGACTCCAAAAGAAGTTTTCAGGGACCATTGTTTTTGTAAAATTTTCAAAATTAAGACATTTTAATGTAAATTACTTGATTGCACTCTCTTCCCACTCTAAATTACCCTTCATCATTAAATGCTCTTGGTTGGGTGACAACGAAGTAGCCACAGCATTTTTGGCATTTAGCTAAGGGAGACTGGGTTAGACATGCATTTCATTTGGACTTAGTAACGTGTGATTTTGTGGTTCACAGTCACTTCTATGTAAGCTGTTATTAGCCATCTGTGTTGAATTATCCAGGGCCGTGACACACAGGAGCTAGGCCCTAAGTCACACTGATATGAACATGTCCTAAGTCATAAGGAGAAGGTAAGAAGAGGAGAAAAAGTAAAGTTTGAAGTGACAGTACCATGAAAACTAGTCTGTGAGAATTAAATATTAAAGCTCATACATGAGAAAAAAACTTTCTAATAAATTTCCCATATTTAATTAACAGTTCTAAACATTTATACATAACAATATAAGTTGTGAAGTTAAAAGAAACTCTTCTAAACTACCAGTTAAAGAAAATAAATGTCTATCATTCAGGTCAAAGGAAAGCATTAGTTACCTTTATGTACAGAAAAATTACAACATTGTCATATGAAGAAGCAACACAAAAGTGTACAACAAAAATGTAGGAAAAAGGCATGCAGAGGTAGGTGAGTTGAGTAATATTAATGAAAATATTCTTTTTTATAGATTTTATTATGTTTATGGCATTTATGAGGCTTTAAAACATAATTGCTATGTAGTTTTTTTCTTTTTTAAATAATATTTACTCCTATTCTTAATTTTGAATTCATAGTTTTGCAGAATAGCTTCCTCACATTGTATAAGCATTAAAATCCAAAAACACATCTTCACTCTCTTTCCACAATGACAGTTTCACCACATTTTCTCAATCCATGAACATTTCACCCAGCTTCCTTCCCTCATGCTAAACTAATACACCCTTCTTCACATTTGACTTTCAGTTGATGACTTTGCTTGGTATCACATCTCATCAGATGACAGAGCTTTCTATCTTCCACCCACTTCCGCCTGCACATTTACTGATTGCCCCCTTTCCTGCCCCATGGAAACACCTTTAAAAGAGTTCTGGACCCTGTTTATCCTTAGCCTCTTAAAGACCTTAATCTGGCAGCCATCCACTTCCTCCTGCAAATTCTCTTTTTTTCTTCTCTTATGTTCAGATCTTCAGTTTATGTCTATAGTCCCTCTTTTCTTCTTTTTCTTTTTTTAAAAACACTTTTTAAATTTCATTTATTTATTTATTTTAATCTGACCAGAGAGAGACATTGGTGGGGGGAGTGGGAGAGGCTCTAAGTCAGACAGCAAGCCTCCAGGCCCAGGACTCGACCTATAGTTGGCCATGTGTAATTCTGATGCCTCAACCACCATGCCACCTGCTGATCCCTCTTTTTTTTTCCCTAATACATTTAAGTAGCTCTAAATTATATCTATGCATTATAACAATTTCATCTTCAGTGTCAGATTGTCAAATTGATTTACCCCAATAACTTTAGAGATGTACTATTTTAAAGCTTCAGAAAATTTTAAATTTATGTTAGAGAGCATACACACTTGCATGAGAGAAGAGAGAGAAGCACCCTTGACAGGGTTTTGCCATACTGTGATTCCTCTTCTCCAATCCTCCAGCTCATTGGAATCTTAGACATGTATGTATACCTGGCACATTTCAAGTTGACTAAGCAGAGGACCTGAACTCATAGTCAGCCATGTGATGTCCATCACTGGACTCTAACATGCTACCAACTGTGCCCTAGAGACTGAAACATTAATTATTCTAATAGAACCTATTTTTTATCTCATGTAGATAATGTCCTTTGTATAGAACCCTTATTGTCAATACTCTAAGTTAAAATTCCTGCTACAAGTAAGTTTACACTAGCAGAGATGATTATGTAATTGGTGGGATTATTTTATTTGTTTGTCTACTTTTAACTTTCTTTATAAAAGAAGGATTTCCTATTTAAGCACAATAATGGATCTACCATATAAATAAATTTTTCCCCAACTGGGTAAATGTTCCTTGAATGTAGCTTTATCCTCATTATAAATAGGATGGGAAGTCATATCTCAATATCATTCTCATACTACTGTCAAAGAAACTTCAGCCCTGATTTCTGAGACACAGGGCTAGAGAAATATCCACTTTCCATAATCCTGGGTAGTCTTAAAGTATAATATTTGCTACATACATTTTCAGCACAGTGTTATTGCTAGGAAAAGAAAACTTTCTAATGAAATGTGCATGATTAATCAATGATATCAACATGGCTTAAAAAAAATGTGTGAAAAAGGAGAGTAAGCTGTAGAGTCCAGAAAAGGGAAACCGGTATAATTTGGGGATTTTCCATGAGAAGAGACCACCTAAATATCTCATTTGGAGGGACCAGCAGTTAGCGTAATGGCTATGTCGCTGGACTACCACGTAGTAGACTGTGGTTCGAGTCCCGGACCCAGCGGCTTAAACTCAGGCCGGGCGTGTGTGTGTGCATGCCCAAGATCCCGAGAGGAGAATAGAGGAGAAGGGATTGCAGCATGGCCATCCCCCCTGGGGGGTGATTTCTCGCTTTCTGTCTCTCCGTCTCTCTCTGTCTTTCTGGTGAGCGCATGTGCCCTATAGCAAAAACCTCTCCAAAAAAAAAAAAAAAAAAAAGAAAAAAAGAAAAAAAAAACAAAACAAAAACACTTATTTGGAAAAGATATAACTGTAGTAGAGATTATTACATCAGGGTCTTAAAACACAATTTCCATGACCATTTAGATCATGTAGTTAATTCTCTTCATACTGGATCCATGGGTCTGAATACAACTTTTGATATAACATTAAGGTTATCATGATATATTATCATAGGGAGAAAACACACTATGTAAAAATAACAATTCTTTTCTATTAGCATTTTATATTTTCACTTGTATTAATAATTTATTCAACTAAATGAATCCAATTTCTTTAAGAGATATAGCAATTCAAAATTTTGTGTTACTTTTCAAAGACTTTATTTCACTTAAGTTGTTGAAGTTGCTTACATAAAGTTTGATTGACATAGTTTCTTATCCTTTGTCTATAGGATCTGGAATGACAGTCCTTTTTTTGTTGTTGTTGCATTTTTCAAGTTTATTCATTTATTTCTCCTGAGGGTTGGGAAGAGAGAGAGATCCCTGCCACAGGGCCATCATGTTGTGATCCGCATCCAGTCCCATCAGGGCTGGATGGTGGGAATGTACATGTGCCCAAGTGTGCTTGGGAAGTTCCCAGGACGTGAACACAGGACCTCTTCTGTGTAATTCCACTTGTGTTACTGCTGCACCACTACCTGGCCCCGAATTATTGCACTTTAAAGTGAGAGTTCTTGTTGTTTGTCTTATATCAGACTGCTCTAAATGTTTTCTTTTTGATATTCAGTATTCATACTGTCTCTCTCTCTCTCTCTGCCTTGATATAGGCCTATTTTTATTTATCTGGCCTAGAGTCTGTATATTCATTGTACCAGCACTTTACGACTTTGTTTTGAAAATCTCAGTCATGAATTCTTCAAATGTTATTTCCATCCCACCCTTCCTCTCCTTGCCTTTTGGGACTCACCAAGAATCTCAGATCTTCTCACTAGATTTTCTAAGTCTCTCATCCTCTCTTATAATTATCTTCCATCCTTTTATCTCTTTAATATTTACTCTAGATGTCCTATTTAATTTGATTAATTCTCTTCAGTAAATCTTACTTTTCTATGATTTCTACTATATTTTCTTCAACTTATATTCCACCTCACCAATCCCATGATGTACCTGTCTACTGGATACACTTCATTTCAGTTATTATACTTTTAATTCTAGAATTTTCAGTTGCTTCCTCTTCAATTTTAACTTTAAAATTGTCAATATTTTATTTTTTAAAAAAATTTATTTAGTTTTTGAACTCTTATTTCTGTGTGTCTGCATTTAATTTTACTGACATAGCACTCCCTTAAGAACTTCTTGGAGATCTGGTCTGGTGCTGGTAAATTCTTTCAGGTTTTGTTTATCTGGGAAAGTTCGTGTCTTTTCTTCCCAAATGAATGATAACCTTGCTGGGTACAGAATTCTCGGTTGAAATTGCTTTTCCCTTAATACTTTGAATATATTTTCCCATTCTCTCCTCGCTCGCATTGTTTCTGATGAGAGGTCTGCCGTTAGTCTGATGGGATACCCTTTGTAGGTAACTTGCCTTTTTTCTTTTGCCAATCTTAGTATCTTGTCTTTGTCTGTGGTTTTGGTCAGTCTGACTATAATGTATCTTGGAGAAGATCTTCTTGGGTTGATTCTATTTGGGGTCCTCTGTATTTCTTGGGACTGAATCTTTGAGTGCCTCTCCAGGTTTGGAAAGTTTTCTTGCAGGATTTCATGGAATAGATTATCAATGCCCTTATGAGTCTCTTCACCCTCTGGGATGCCTATTATCTGGATGTTTGGACGTTTAATTGTATCTAGTACTTCTCACATATTATTCTCAAATTTTTGGGCCATTTTCTCAGTCTTCATGGTGGATTTTTCTAGGCCAGCCATTTTCTCTTCTACATTAGAGATTCTATTTTCTGTATGATCTAGTCTGCTTTTAATACTTTCAAGGGAGATTTTGACTTCCTGTAGTATAGCCTTCATCTCTAACAGTTCCATCTGATTCTTTTGTAAAGTGTGAAATTCCTCTTTTAGATCTTGCATGAATTTCCTCACCTCCTGGAACTCTTCAACTCCTTTCTCCTTCCTCTTCAGCAGTTCCTTGTCTCTCTTCTCTTCCATCTCTGTTAGCTTTGCCATTATGAATGTTCTGAATTCTTTATCAGACATTTCCATGATTTCCATTAAACTGTGTGTGGAAGAAGAGGAGCTATCCGTTTCCCTTGTGGGAGAGGTATTTTCCTGCTTCCCCATATTTCTTGTGGTCCTGCAGCGATTTCTAGTCATCTGGTGGATGGTCGGTTTCTTCCCAAACTTGGAAGTTCAAACTTCAAGCATCCCAGCTTTAAAATAAAGGTGTCATTGGAAGTGTGGATACACCCACCACCTCCCCGCTGGAAGGACTCTCTGGGTATGCAAATCTAACTGCCTGGAGGGCTGAGTGGATACTCCAGCTCCCGCAGGACATGACAGTCCTTTTAATCCTGAAATTGGTGATTTGATTTCTTTTTCTTTTTATTTTAAGCAGTCTGTTGAGAAGTTTAATCACCTTTGTTGATATGTCCCTCAAACCACTTTGTTTTTTCATTGTTAATTTATTTTCTGCTTTATTGATTCCTTATAATTATTTCCTTTTCTTCTACTTACTTTGAATTTGCTGTATTCTTTTATAATTCCATTTTTTAAAGAATTATTTATTTATTTAAGTCCATTTGTTATCACTATTTTTAAAATTTGACCAGAGACAGATGAGAGAGAGAGGGAGAAAGGAAAAGCGAGAAAGCAAGCCACTAGGTCTGGGACTTGAACTACAGTTGAACATATAGGAATCCAGTGCTTTTAACCATCACACCAACTGCCAGTCCCTATATTTACAATATTTAAAAATAATTATCGTATTTAACTTTGTTTAATTATTTAATTTTCACCAGAGTGGGATAAAGTGTGTGTGGGGGGGATAGAGTGAGAAACCAAGCTGCCAGGACTTGAACTACGGTCGGTCTTGAACTACAGTCAGTCATGTGGGAGTCTAGCATCTTTAACCACCATGCCACATGACAGCCCCCCATAATTATTTTTTAAAAATTTCAGATGCATAGTTTCTTCATTTTTTTTCCCAGCTTTAGTGAGATATAATGTACAAATAAAAATTGTATTTAAGTAGAGTGTACAATATGATGTTTTGATAGATATATACATTGTCAAATGATTATTGTTATCAACCTAATTAACATATTCATGGCCTCATATTCACATTTTTACTTTCTTGTGTATGTGTAAGTGTGGTTAGAACATTTAAGAGCTAGCCCCTTAGCCAGTTTCAAGTATACTATGCAGTATTATTAACTATAGTCATCATTCTGTATGTTAGATCTTTTTCTATATTCATGAAATAGTACTATAAAGGCATTGCTTTCAGACAATTTTTTGTTATATAAGCATTTAACACTATAAATTTACCTAAAACCACTGTTTTAACTGCATATCACATTTTTGATATAGTAAAATTTTCATTAATATTCAGTTTGAAATATTTTATAATTTCCTCATGACTTCTTACCACCATTGTTTTTGCTGTTATTACTAAGAGAAAAGTAAATGTAGCCTACTCATAAAACAACATTTTGGTAGTTAAATTTGTTGATACTGTCCATTGATTTGAATCATATCTTATGGAAAGAAAGATATAAAAAAAGCTAGATCATGTTCAAATTCAGTATTTCCTCTATTAGTAAAGTTTTGATTTTACTGTTGTGGTTTCTTCCTTTCTTTTTCTTTTTCTTCTTTTTCTTTTTTAAAGTTTTTGCCATAGGGTACATCCATGCACCACTGTGAAACAGAGGGAGACAGAGGGAAAGTGAGAAATCGCTCCCCATAGGTGAAACACACTATGATCCTTTCTCTTCCATTCTCCTCTTGGGATTGATTTTGGGCATGCACACACATGTTCCAGCCATGATTTTCATGCTACAGTGTCTGGGACTTCAACTGTGGAGTTAACCATGTGGAAATCCAATGCCTTAACCACCACGCCACTTGCTAGCCCCATTGTTGTTCCATTCTTTTGGTTTATTTACAGATAAACATACATTAAAGCACATTTGAAATATCTTTTTTTAAAAAAATACAGGATGATTCTGTGAATATCATTTTTAAATTAGGAACTCATTTATTGGAAGATAAATTATTCCTGTGGATTCAGAATAAGAACTACTCTAGTTTCATAGATTAGGATTAGAAATGGTTGGAATTATGGATAATGTTATTACTTTAAATGTTTTCATTAGTCCTAACTATTTCTAAATTGAGTGCTGCTTAATATTAACAACTTCCCAAATTACTACTTTCTTGCTTTTGTCTTCTTATATTTCCTTACTCTTATGTTTAGAGAAAAATTGAGTATAAAAAAATTATATAGTTTGACATCCAAACTCTCACACTCTGGTCACAATATACATCTTCAATTTTAGTATATTTCATAATCTGTTCCTGGTTTCTGAGCCTTTAAAAGCCTTTTACACTTTTAGATAAGGTTTTTAGGAGAATCTTTTGTTCTAATATTTGGTCATTAACGCTGGTTTCTGACACAGAACTCTTAAAAGGTTTGTAATTTCCTGAATGATAGGAATGTTTGATACAAAGCTTCTAAATCCTTTGTGAGTTTCTTGGGTGACAGAGCATCTTTGTTTTAATGAAGTCATTCATGGTGGATTTCAATATAGCCTCAAGATGGTGGGGTCTTTTTGCCAGAGAACCAACCGTTTGACTAGAGGAGTGAAATTGTTATCCCCGCCCTCAACCTCTGGGGAAGAGACAAGGATTGGATGTTGAATTGATCACCTGTGGTCAACAATTTAGTCAATCTTGGGAACCAGCAGTTAGCGTAATGGCTATGTCGCTGGACTCCCACGTAGTCAACCGCGGTTCGCGTCTCGGACCCGGTGGCTTACAACTCACCCCGGGCGCATGTGCGTGCGTGCCCAGGATCCCGAGAGGAGAATGGAGGAGAAGGGATTGCGGCATGACCATCCCCCCTGGGGGGTGATTTCTCGCTTTCTGTCTCTCTCTGTCTGTCTGGCGAGCGCACGCGCCCTATAGCGATAAAACCTCTCAAAAAAAAAAAAAAAAAAAACAAACAAAAAAAACAATTTAGTCAATCTTGCCCATGTCATGAAGCCTCATGACAATCCAAAAGCACAGGGTTTAAAGAACTTCCAAATGGATGAATATATGGAGCTTAGTGGGGAGTTATGTGTCCTGAGAAGGTATGGACACTTCATATCCCTTTCCACATACCTTGCCCTATACCTATTTTTCCATCTGGCTGTTCATCTATTTTCTTTGTAATGTCTCTTATAACAATGCGTAAACATAGGTAAAGCCAGCCTCTCCAGAAAATTAATCAGACCCAAGGAAGGAGTTGTGGAAATCCTGATTGGTCAGAATCTAGGCTAGTTGATCAGAAGCAGAGGTCCCAATCTGGGATGTGTAATTGGCATCTGTAGTGCTCTTGTGAGACTGAGCCTTCTAACTGTGTATCTTCAGGTAGACGGAATCAGAATAAGGTTAATTTATGTAACATGCAGTTCATGTCTGATGGATAAGTGGTTGTTGGTGGGAAAAAATACCTGGACATTTTGGTGACCATATTTGAACTGAGCGAGAGTAGGAAAAACAGCCTAGTTTGATTCCCTTCACAGGAGCCCTCGGCAATTATTTCTTTGTCTTAATACTTCTATTTATTCTATTCTTTTTACACTTAGCTATTATTTCTATTATTAACTCTAAATTACATATATAATGTAACAGATACCTTTCAAATATATTAAATAGTTGCTATTTAATGTATATATCTTCATATTTTATCCAAGACAGCTTTTTCTTCTCAGTGTCAAGCATTCATAGATGTTATAAATATTTCATAGGGTTATAGATAATGAAGATAGTGAAGGATTGCAATTATCCTTGAGAGATCATGGTTCCTATGTCATTTATTTTCTGTTATTTTATAGGTACATTTAGAGAAGAACAGAAATGCACATACCGATCACTGATGCATGGCTTCATCTGCAAACAGACTGAGCAAGTGGTCCTAGTTCTTGATAGTGCTATTGTCATGGATGCAACTCAGAAATTCTACCCAGTCGTATCTGTGACAAATGGTTTTGTTGATATCTTTAGTAGTGTAAATGCCAATACTCCCTGCTCTACCTCCAGATCTGTATCTACTTTCTATTCCATTTTACCCACCAGGAAAATCACCAAGGTCTGCTTTGTGGATCAGACTCCCCAAGTTTTACGTTTTTTTCTACTAGGGAACAAAAATACCTCTAAACTTCTCTTAGCTGTTTTCTATCATGAGCTCCAGAGCCCACACATTTTTTTAAAGGGAAAGTTTATTCCCCCCACTCTGGTTCAGTCAGTCACTTCATTGCTTGATGAATCTGTTGGTGCCAACTATTTCAACATCATGGATAACCTTATGTATGTTGTCCTACAAGGAGAAGAGAACATTGAAATACGCTCAGGTGTTTCTATGCATTTGGCCCTCTCTGCGAAATTTTCAATCCTGGAAAAAGGCTGGAAAATAATAATCCTTGAAAGACTAACTGACTTCTTACAGATTGACCAAAACCAAATCAGACTTATTCATGAGATGCCTGGCAATGAAGGGACATTAAAGGTCATCGCTGACAACAAAGCAAAAAGAAAGCGCAACTGCCCAGTTGTGACTTGTGCCAGCCATTATAGAAGAGTTGGTCAACGTAGACCTCTCATGATGGAAATGGGCTCACACAAGGTCATACCACCAACCACTGTGGAAACTGTATCAAGAGTGATTGTCATTGAAATTGGTGATCTACCAACAGTAAGAAGCTCTGGATTGATTCCATTTTTGTCAAGTAATAAATTACAGAATTTGGCTCACCATGTTATTACTGCTCAACAGACTGGAGTCCTAGAAAATATTCTGAATATGACTATTGGGGCCTTGATGGTGACTCAGTCCAAAGGAATTATGGGCTATGGGTAAGTATAGAAAGCTGATCTCTTAGGTTGATATTGATATACCAAATCATACCATCTGTCTCTTTTTTTTTTTTTTGGAGAGGTTTTTGCTATAGGGCGCGTGCACTCACCAGACAGACAGAGAGAGACAGAGAGACAGAAAGCGAGAAATCACCCCCCAGGGGGGATGGCCATGCCGCAATCCCTTCTCCTCCATTCTCCTCTCGGGATCTTGGGCACGCACGCACATGCGCCCGGCGTGAGTTTAAGCCACCGGGTCCGGGACTCAAACCACGGTCGACTGCGTGAGAGTCCAGCGACATAGCCATTACGCTAACTGCTGGTCCCTATCTGTCTCTTTTTTAAAACAAGAATAAAAATTCAGGCTGGCCCCCTGGCCTATTGACTAAAGAGACCAAGATCCCACAAGGCTGACCACAGTTTGAATCCCAGACTGGTTGCTTGAAAAGCTTGAAAAACACACTGGACATGTGTGCATATGTATCCAAAATCCCAACAGGATGGAGAAATAAAGAAGATGAGATTATGGAGTGGCAGTGGTGCCACTGGAGGATGCTTTCTCTCTCACCTTTTTTCTTTCTGTCTCTGTATCTCTCTGGCAAGTGTGTTCATCCTCTGGCAATTGAAAAGAAAAATAAAAACTCAAAGAGCCATTTAAACACTTAAATTCTCAATTTTAAAGTCTTTTATTAATCTGGGACCTGCAGTTACTGTAATGGCTATGACACTGGACTTCCATGTACTCAACCTTGGTTCAAGTCCCAGACCCAGCAGCTTAAAATCATGCCAGGCACTTGTGCATGTGAGCGTGCCCAAGATCACGAGAGGAGAATGGAGAAGAAGGGATTGCGACGTGGCCGTCCCCCCTGGGGGATGATTTCTCGCTTTCTGTCTCTCTCTGTCTCTCTCTGTCTTTCTGGCAAGTGCATGCACCCTATAGCAAAAAACTCTCCACAAAAAAAATATTTTATTAATTCTCATATCCCATGATTATTTTGTTTCCCAGGTTGAAGACATTGTACTTGGGTAATGTAAAGTGAAAAGTGTGTAGGAAGAGATTTTTTTTTTGAATCAATGTTTTCTTTTAACTTTTTTATTCATTGATTCATGTTATAAATTGAAGCAATGGGCTAGGGTCTGGAGTTGCTAAAGTGAAGTGAATATTAATCTGTTATTACCGCTTTTCTCATTTTATTTGTGGTTGTATAAATAAATGATTAATGTCTAATGGGTAGTAATTACTTTTATATAACTTCTCTGGTAGATATAGGATTCACTAAAACTGAAAAAGTGAAACTAAAATGAGACACTTTCACACATGGAGACATATTAAATTAACCCATTGATTGCCATATGGGCAGCATATCCAAGTGAAAGGATAGCTAGAGCTTTCTTTTTTTTGGGGGGGGGGAAGGGGTGTTCTATTTAATTATATTTTTAAGAACTAAAGACAGTGATGCCATTTTATTTTCTTTAATTTTATTTATTTATTGTTATTCTTCAATTTGACAAGAGAGAAACAGAAAGAGAAACAGAGAGAGAGAGAAGAATGAGAAAAAAAGCCACCAGGTTCAGGATTTAAACCTCAGTCAGCCATGTAGGCATCCAGTGCCTCGACCACCATGCCACCTGCAGGCCCCTATTTAATTTATCTATTGTTTTTATTTTATTAATAGTTAAGTTTTCCTCCAAATTATTCATGTTTAAATGGCATTAGCTTGACAGTATATACAGAAGCAACAACTTGTTTTGTATCTCAAATTAACTAAAAGGGAGGATTTTTAATGTCCCTCACATAAGTAATGACAAATGGCAAAGATGGGGAAAAGTTAGTGTTTTCATATTTTCCATGACATCACAATGAAGATAGGTGTTTCTCTTTTCCACCATTCATTAATATGTAGAAAGATACAAAAGAAAACTCAAACAATTTTTTTCAGGGTCTGGTTTATTTGTAGGGCTTTGGAAATCATTAGCATAGAGCTAAAAAGTACTAGTTTATGATTGTACATAATCTACTAAAGCATGCATATTTGCCAACCATTAAACCTTTATCATATTACTTGTGTAATTATGATATTATGCATGGTGGTATGAGAATTAGGAATCTGAAAAAAAAGTAGTGCTAATGCTTCTTAGCTTATGTTTGAATTGTTTTTCTTTCCTTTAGCTCAATTTTATTTCTATCCCAATGAGTTCTTTCAAATATACTATATTTATGGATATCTAGGGAGAAAAATGGTCAGTTCATTTTTAATTTTCTTTAGATTTTACAGTACTCACTCAACTTGGACATCATTCTAAAAATACCAATTTATTTTATATTAATTACATTTACAGATAAACTCAGTGACTATTCAGCCTGTAATTAGAAGGACAGAAGAGTCAATGAGCAGAAGCAATAGAGATATCAGGAGAAAAACCAGCACAGAGCAGATCTGGCTCAAGTTTAGGTATATACGCATATGTGCGTCATATCATGAGGAAGTCAGGCAGCTTTAGGAGAAAAGATCACCTTTATTTATCACCTACTATCCATCCTGGCCGTCATGTTTTCACTGTTGATTCAGGTATTTCTGATTTAATAAGAAACTGCTGAATATATATATTATAGCATTGATTTTCTGTTGGAATGCATTACATACCCACATTTCTACCTGTTTTTCTAGTATTTTAAGAGAGGTTTTCTACATGTAAGGCAAAATGTAAATCTTTGGAAAAGAAGAAAAGGCTGCTTAAGTATATATGAATATCTCTGCAGAATAAGAAATGCCATGTTCTATGGAATTGAAGGAGAATTAGCAAGGTTTCTCTTCTCCTAAGAGTTGCACGGTAGTGTAAAATCCCTGAAATCTTCCCAGCCCAAGGCCAGTCTTGTATATTTTGTCTTTGATCAATTTCAGTTGGGACTTCCATTGAACTAACTAGAAAACCATGGATACACTAACAAATTGAACTTGAAACAACAGAAATTAGTCAAGAGAAAGAGACTTTTTGGTGAAAAGCATCCAGAATGCTCTCCAGAAATTCACTCTTGTTAATTTGCTGGGGTTGTATGCATTCCAACAAATTGAAGCCAAATTAGACACTTAATTTTCTACAGGAGTACTATCTACTTTCAGGAAGCTACCAGCTTAACCAACTACCAACTAGGAGGAGATAAGGAGTTTCCATTTACTTTTAAAGTAAATAGTACATAGGGAATCAAACCTTTTTGACCTTTATTCTCTTCTAGAGGCATCTGGATCTAAGCATCCTCTGCTTGGCTAAGTCAGTTCCATGAACCAGTTTTTCAAATTCCAAAACATTGACCTCAGTTTGTAAGCTCTTTACCTATCCATGCATACTTACACCACATTTACCTATATTTATGATTTATGTAACTTCAGCAGGGTGTGCAGAAGAAGCAGTGATAAACACTTGTATAGTCTGTTCTTTTTGATTGGGGCTTCCCTATTATAACATAATAATTATTTAGATCCCATTGAGGTCTTAGTGGGATTTTATTTTTATATGCTGTCTTTTATCTGGAATCCTAGAAGGACACATTTTATATTGTTTACCTAAAGAAGAACTTGACTTTTGCTCTCTGTACTCTCTGCTCTTCCTTTCTTTTCTCCATCTCTCTCTTGTCTCATTTCTCATATTAGAAAAATAAATTTTTAGGGACCAGCAGATGGCATAATGATTACGTCATTGGACTTCTATATAGTAGACCATGGTTTGAGTTCCAGACCCGGTGGCTTAAAACTCATGCCAAGTACATGTGCATGGGTGCCCAAAATCTCGAGGGGAATGGAGAAGAGATTGCACTGTGGCCATCCGCACTGAGGGGTGATTTCATGTTTTCTGTCTCTGTGTCTTTCTCTGTCTCGCTGGTAAGTACATGTGCCTTATAGCAAAAATCTCTTTAACAAAAAAAGGAAAGAAATATTTAAGTGATATTGTCATATTGTAAAATTAAGTGTATGTGTATCTCATAAAAGCTTAACTGGTCAAGTACTAAAGTTGTTTGTAGCACACAGAATTTCCAAAATGATCTTTCAAAGATGTGTGGGTCTCATCCCCAGAATCTATGAATATAATGAGAGAACACTCTTATGACATTATGTTAGGTGGCATGGTGGATCTTAAGACATGGAGAGAAGAAAATCTTCTGAGTTATCAACATGGGTACAATCAAACACATGAACCTTAAAAATGGAGGACTTAGGGACCAAGAACTGGTATAATGGTAGGTCGCTGGACTCCCATGTGGTCGACAGTGGTTCAAGTCCTGGACCCAGTGTCTTAAATTCACACTGGGCACTTGTGCATGCCTGCTTAATATCCCGAGAGGAGAATGGAGGAGAAGGGATTGTGGCATGGCCATCCCCGCTGGGGGGGGTGATTTCTTGCTTTCTGTCTCTCTCTGTCTTTCTGGTGAGCACACACACCCTATAGCAAAAACCTCTCAAAAAAAAAGGGGGGGGGGAGTGCTTTCTCCTTCAGTGGCAGAGGAGGAGGCAAAGGAAGGCAAAGATCCAGACATGAGGATTTTATGTATCTCTACTTTTAAGATGGAAGCACGGGGCGGGGGTGGCAGGTAGCATGGTGGTTATGGGCACTGGACTCCCACATGGCCGACAGTGGTTCGAGTCCTGGACCTGGCAGCTTGCTTTCTCACTTTCTCTCTCTCGCAATCATTCTGTCCCTCTCTGTCAAATTAAAATAAATAAATAAATAAAAATAAAATTATTCTTTTTTTTTTCTTTTTTTGGAGAGGTTTGTGCTGCACATGTGCTCACCAGAAAGACAGAAAAAGAGAGAAACAGAAAGCAAGAAATCATCCCTGGGGGGATGGCCACGCTGCAATCCTTTCTCCTCCATTCCACTCTCTGGATCTTGGACATGCATGCACACGCTCCTGATGTGAGTTTATGCCACCAGGTCTGAGACTGAAACCGTGGTCGACCACATGGGAGTCCAGCAACATAGCTATTATGCCAACTGCTGGTCCCACCTAAATAAAATAATTCTTTTAAAAAGAGGGAAAAAAAGATGGGAGGGGCTACATGAGGAGGAATGCAGGTAGATTCTGTGGGTACAGAGTGGATTTGGGCTGCCAATAAGTAAACAGGTACCTCTATACCTGTTTTTATGACATTTCCATGGACCTTGGGCCCTGAAAACAGTTATACTGAGGGTGAGCATGACACTGCAAGAGTGGGTATCTCTGTATGTGTGTGCATATGTGTATGTGTCTGTGTGCTTGTCACGTTAGCTTTCTACACTCTCCAATTCTATCCCATCAAGTTGACTTAAAATAGAGAAGAAAACTAGCAGAGTCAATAGGTGTTACAAGTCTATTGACAGACCTAATTTAACATTTTCTTTTCTGCAACCTCTTCATGTCTCCCAGGCACCTGCTTTCTAGAAAAGAGCTGTTTAGAGTATGCAAGGGCAGAGTATTTCTGTCAACACTGGAGCACGTTCTTTTTTGAGATTGGTAGAATGTTCATTATAGAAAAGATTCCTGTATTGTCAGCTTGGCTCTTTTTTCGTGCATGTAAAAACGTTGAAAAATATGTTTACACTATCTCTTCTTTTTACTACAGTACAGATTCACTACTTTGGTAATGTGAGTGAATGGGTAAAAATTATTGTTATAATATTTCATGTATGTGGCTTTGCAGGAAAACGAGATGTTCTGCATAAATAAGCTTTCTATACACCTATATGTTAAGACATGTTCTTGTTAGTCACTAGAATTTTTAGAAGTCTTCAATTTTTAAACTTAAAAAAAAGATTACGTAATATCCAACTTTATTAAGTGAGAAATAACCTAAACTATTCACATTTTTATTGATGATTCATGGTCGCGACAACTATCTTTTATTTCATAGTCCTGTTTCTGCAATGATGCCCTTGGGGGCTGTTGTTCTTATACTAAGCGGCCCCAGACCACTAAATCTTGGATTCTTGTATGGCAGTTTATATTTTTCTGCTATTTCCTTGTAATAAAAGATGTTAATTGTAATCTATTGTTCCTGCTAATGTGTCTGCATCTAGCAGTTCCCTGTCCTCATGCACATGGAATTCTACCTTAATATTAGATCATTTGAGATTTATCACCCTGCCACAATGATACAGGCAATAGGACACTATTGCTCACTACCAAAGCTGCATGGGAGACCTGGGTTCAGTTTGAACACAACTCGTGTGCCTGTGATTCTGGGTGGCTGAGTGGCTTGGAAGAGAATCACAGTATGGTAAGATCCAGTTGAGAGTACCTGTCTCTCTCTATCATGAAAGGAAAAAAATAAACCTAAATACACACACACACACATACACACACACACACACACGTAGTTATGTGCATATATGGTGAAGTTTTAGGTAAAAATAATAGACTCATGAGAGCCATGTTTCAATATTTTTTATTCCCTAAGCATTAATTGAGCAGACACAATGTCTAAAATGCCATATGGCTCCTATGAAAATCTGGAGATTTTTAAGTTAATAGATAGGGAAAACAACATTTACTCAACTTTTTCATGGAAATATGTTATGCTAAATCTCATTCTATACCTATTACAACGAAATCATTAATTTGATATAAAATGATTATTCATTAATCTATCTGTTCATAAAATTAACTTGAGAATATTTTTGTCTTTATAATATTTATTAGGTGGTCAAGTTTTCAACTTGCTATTAAGTTCAAAACAGTCATGACACATATTTGCATAGAAAAACTTAGAAAAAGTATGCCATGATTGTTCTGACAGCCCAATATTATATTCCCAAAAGGGCTCAAGCACATTGTCATTCACACTAAATAATTCCTCAATATATATCAAAATAGTGAAATGTAGCTGTTCAACTTCTCTACCATCCTAATACTCTGGTGTAACCAATATCTTGTATTAGTTTCTGTTTTCCTGGACTGACAATGACTGCGACAGTCCTGCAGCACAAACAAAAATGTTGGAATAATCTGTATAGGGTCTTAAAAATATACAATCCGAGTTTCCCTTCTCTAGATAAAAATATTCATGTCAGATTTATCACACAATGTTATTTTAAATGATGTACCAACTGTCCCCTGAGTTTATGCTTATAACTGACATTGTTGGAAGACATACCACATATATTCTGTGTGGCATATAGTCTTGACATGTAGCAACCTACGTCTATGGTTATTCAAATCTCAGTTTGAAATGAATAATTCCAACAAGTCGTTGGAGTTTAATCGTAAGTATTACAGTAGCACAGTACGCCCAGTCCTTTAGGAGTGCGCCTGAACTTGAAGGTCTGCAGGTGTAGATGGGTGGTGGCTTTCCAGAGGCAGTCAGTGACCTCAGAGCAGAGGAAGCATGTGCTGCCTACAGCTTTGGCAAAATGTTACTATAGTAACCTGTCTTGGATGCTTATAATGTGCCAGTCTTGGAACCACCAGACCATAGTACCAGAGGAAATTGTCTGGCCATAAGACTTTCCTTCCCTCCTAGGACTTGACAGTTGCTAAGGGAGCCTGGCTAGGCTTACAAGGGAGAATAAGGACCGTGGAATGTAAGTCAAAGGGCATGCATCAATTCAGAAAGCTGGCTGCGAAAGTCACTCTCGTCTTACAAACTATATAAAAGAATATTCTTTCTTTATCTTTGAAAATCTCACAGTACCTTAAACAATGTTTATCCATTAGTAGAAGAGGGTAACATGTTTGTTCAATAGAATTGACTAGAGAACTTACTTTTTTTCCCAGGGTACAGAATCATTCTAACTCCTATAGAATTCAAATCCACTCTTGGCACATACAGACTATTCTACCTTATCTAGCCTATTGAAGATGAGAGAGGGAAATTGCTCAAGACATCCTGAAACATTTCATCAAAACGTGAGGCTCTTACAGGAACCTGGCTTTCAGGAGAAGGTTGAAAAGGGAGTATCTCTAATGCCCTACCCCTACTTCTTTCCATCCCACTTCAGTAGTTCTTGCCCAGAGCCAGCTTCCACAGAAAAGATTTGTTTGTTTGTTTGTTTGCTGAGTTTGCCATGCAAATAAAAATAATCCTCCCCTCTACAGTAAGCATTGTGGGATCTGGCAGATTGAAAAACAAAAGTTGAAATGAATAGTGGTGTTCTCTGAGCTGGGAGATGTCTATGCTCTCCTGATAGTTCTCATTTAGTCTGCACTTAAGAGTTGAAGGGATTTTTCCCCCCACATATCTGACCGGGTATTGGAAGCTGTTAAGATAGTGGTTAAAACTGGGAGGGTTGAGGGAACTTTCCTCTCCTATTTTTTAAAGTTTGGCTGTAGGTCCTTCTGCCTGCAGGCTACAGTCGCATTAGCAGTTGGAAATTGGATAACGACAGCACAATGACAAATCCAGGTTGCTTGCAATAAGTTGCTAATCCCTTTGCTTTAATATCGGAGCAGCGTGTAATGATGTTTGGACATCACTCCAGTTTACTGACGACCCCACTGGGGCCAGCAATAGAACCTTACAACTGTCTAACAAGGTGTCAGGTGACTCCCGTCGTCACAGCAACGGACACTGGAATCTAATCTTCCCTCCATCCCTTCTAGCACCCAATAACGCCTAGATTATATAAGTAGCCCATCATTGCTTGGTAACTTGAATCAATTAACGTTAATTCGCACAATGCTATGATGTATTGTGATCACTTTCATTTCAGGGAAGGGGGAGAAATTGCTATAAGTCACCTAAAATGAGGTTGTCTGTGGTGCTGAGGTATTAATTGGGTGTCCATATTAAATGCAAAAGGAGCCCCATCGTGAAAGGAAAGTGGATGAGTGACTCTCTTGGCTGCTATTGACCTATCAGAAGAAGACAGTGCCCTTTTCCTTTGCTTTTATCTATTACAGTTTTCCCTATTGTGTGTCAAGTTGATGTATTATAAAAAATTCATTTGGTGACCTTTCACCCCCTTAGCAGATTAAACAATTTCACTTCGATGGCATCATTAACAGGACCCTGCATTTAATGATGATTTCTCTAAAAGGCCACGGAGATTCGATTTTAAGCTAACAGATTTATTGCACTATTATAACATATCGTAAAAAACTGTACCACCTACGGTCAGGTTTTAGGATAGAAACTGCTTAAGAGTTTATGTGGAGCTTAAAGTGGTATTACCTTGGGATATGCTGCAGCAGCAAGTCTATGACTTCTAGTGAGATGCTGTTTACATTTAATAAGAGATGTTTGCTCACAATAAACCTTAAAGTGTGGCAGGGACGGGCCTCGCAGCGGGTGTTCAGGCAGTTGGCTCCCATTTCGTCGTCTCTAGACATCAGTGTACTGTGTCAGAAGCTTTGGACAGATCTCTCAGTTTCTTTAACTCAGACTGCTTGCTGGCACCCTAGCCCTCATCAAAAAACATTTAAAGAGTAGGTTAGGAGAGAAATATGATTGGTAATGATATTAGAATTTTCCAATAACTTGCGACCCACATAAAGGTAGAATTAATAGCATGGGTTTAAAAAATCTGATTTAGATTGTTGCTTTAAAAAAGGAAAGAAGCCTTAGCCACTCAGGCTAAGCGGACTAATAAATGATGATTGGACTCATATGCACTGGGTTGCCAGCAAGTGATTCTAGCATGGAGGCTGCGGGCTTTCGCTGGCCAAAGGGGATTCTTAGGACCACACGTTTCCCCTCTGCTTACATGTCCTAAGATTCTTGGGGGAGAGGAAAATTGCTTCCTATGGGAACTTCATGTTTCATGTTCCATTGTATTTGCTTTCCCATGATTTTTTTCCCTCTGTGAGAGCTGGTTTCATAACTTACCACCGAACATGTCCCTTCCCGTGGTAGGCAGGTATTCCTTCACTGTAACTTTTTTTTCCCCTGATCTTAATGGTGATAAAGATCTAAGTGAATAATTTATCCTTCTCTCCCTACCCATCCTTAATCTTTACTTTTTTTTTATGACTAAGAAAATATTGTCACCTTCATCTAACATACGCCCTCCATTAAAAATAAATACCTTATCCCTCCCTTCTTACACACAGGCTAGGGTTGGGGATTAGAGCAGGGACTTATAAACAACTGGGAACAGAGTTTTTTTTTTTTTTTTTTTTTTTTAGATTTTTCCATAGGGGACATGCACTTACCAGAGAGAGACAGAGTGAGGGAAAGTGAGAGATGACCCCAAGGGAGGGATGGCCACATTGCAGTCCCTTCTCTATTCTCTTCCTGGGATTTTTGAGAATGCATGCACATGTGCTGGCATGATTTTCAAGCCACCAGGTCCAGGACTTGAACCATGGTCAGCTATGTGGAAGTCTAGAACCTTAACCACCATGCCACCTGCTGCCCATCTTTTTCTTTTTCTTTTTTTTTCTCTTCCTTTTTCTTTCTTTCTTCCTTTCTTTCTTTTTCTCTTTCTTATTTTTCTTTTTCTTCTTTCTCTTCTTTCTTTCTTTCTTTTTTTTCTTCCTTTCTTTTCTTTTTTTTTTTTTTTAAAGTCTTGTTAGACCTGGTCAAGAAGGTTCTTTTAAAGATAAATACCCAAGGGATGCTTTCTGTTAGGGTAATATTTATGAATGTGATGTTTAAATATCTCCATTTAATTGGCACATTTCTGTCGCATGTCCATGCCTTATAATACACAATAGGCTGACTGAAACAATGGGTGCATTTTGTTTTCCCCAGTAAAGCTGGCATGGTCATTTAAAATACCAAAATTCTGAGTAAAATATGTTTTGTGGTATCATGAGTTAAGTTTTTTTTTTTTTTTTTTTTTTGGAGAGATTTTCGCTATAGGGCGCATGCACTCGCCAAATAGACAGAGGGAGACATTAGAGACAGAAAACGAGAAATCACCCCCCAGGGGGGATGGTCACGCCGCAATCCCTTCTCCTCCATTCTCCTCTCGGGATCTTGGGCACGCACGCACACGCACCCAGCATGAGTTTTAAGCCACCGGGTCCGAGACGCGAACTGCGGTGGACTACGTGGGAGTCCAGCGACATAGCCATTACGCTAACTGCTGGTTCCCAAGTAACTATTTTTTTTATGTGTGATCCATTGGGCTGCTAAGTCACATCATCAATTAATATGCTTGAACACGAGAGGTAATATGGCTCAGTGGTTAACTGCTCTAGACCTTCATCCACACTTAGTATTTGTCAGACACTTGGCAAGCTACTTAAGCCTTTTCTATCCTTGGTTTCTTCATATATAAATAAGAGTTCCTACCTCATTGTGTCACTTTAATGATGCAATGAACTTATAAATGAAAAGTTTAGAACAGTACCTGCAACTTAGTGAGTGTTCAGTACATATCAGTTATACGTATTATTCTCCCCAGGTGCTTCTTGCAATTAAAGTAAATTATTCAGGCGGCAGGACAGTGGTGCAGTGGTAAAAGTCAGTGCTCTCCAAGACTTACCCACTTGGAATGGTTCCAGGTGCAATGTCCAGAGACCTCCCTAAACTCTCCAGGCAAATATGTGCCCATGGTTGGGACTGATTGAAGCTAGTGGTGGATTGTGGAGTCAAGACCCTGTTGGGGGTGATGTTTCCCTGTCTCCCTCTCTCTCACTTGCTATCTTTCTTGCTTATGGAAGAAATGAATACAATTTTTAAAACTTTTAAAATTTGTAATTAGTCAATACTGTGGTTATTGAGCCTGTTTAGTGTAAGCACACTTGGCAAGGTTTGTTATGAAGATGAAATGAGTTCATCTCTGAGACAGTGGCAAGATGGAGTTTGCTCTTGCACATGGCTTCCAAATTGTTCAGTGATACTGTCTCAGTACCTCGGAATCGGCATTGGCGGGAGTGTTGAATTCCACGGAAATCAGAAAACACTACAGATCAGGACCTTTGGGGAGAGCTGGTTTAACAGCCTATCACTGAACACATCCCTTCTCTCACAGTGTTTTAGTCAGATAATTCCTTCTCTGTAAATTTTTTTTTCTGATCTTAATAGAGATAAAATTCTAAGTGCATAATTTATTTGTCCTTCTCTTCCTACCCACCCCCAGTTCACTTCTTAAATTATGGCTAAACAAGCATATCAAACAAATATTCTTTAGTATGAGATCTTATTCATTACACAATACTTTATTAAGTTATTAGAAATACAGGCAAATGCAAATATTTTCTCTGGTAATAATGTATTATGGAAAATAACAACTGCAGTAATATTTATAATCTTATGAATGAATTCTTTGTTTTTATATCTTCCAGAAATACAAGCAGTTTTAAAACTGAGAACTTGATATATATTCAGCCCCACAGTCTTTCAGTCTTGGTGCAGCCTTCCAATGGAGAAGTGGGGAAAGAGCTTCCAGTACAACCACATCTCGTTTTTCTGGATAAGCAGGTAACTTGTCATAGGCAACAATCTCGGCTTAAACTGAGCAGCATGTATTCAGCATATGTTTTAGATTTCCTCAGCATGGATAAACATTTACAGAGTGCCCACAGTGGGAAATTTGCTGCACTTAAAGCTTTTCACTACTTTTTTAAATCACTTTCCTTCTATTTTATAGTCTACCTTCTTTACATTTAAAAAAAAAAGTTCAGAATTGAACAAAGGGTAAAAATGAACTCTGGACACTTTTGCTCCCCAAGCAAATTTTTGAAGTAGATTTTTCATATCTTCTCTGAAATATAGCCTTCTCAAAGAAGTCTATCTAGGGACCAGCAGATGGCATAATGATTATGTCACTGAACTCCCACATAATCAACCATGGTTCAAGTCTTGGACCCAGTGGCTTAAAACTCACTCTGGGTGCATGTCTGTACATGCCCAAAATCCAAAGAAGAGACTAGGGGAGAAGGGACTGTTGCATGTTCATCCCTCCTGGGGAGTGATTTTTTTTTGCTTTCTGTCTCTTTCTCTCTCTATCTCTGTGGAGAGCACACACGCCCTATAGTAAAAATCTCTCTCTCAAAAAAAAGTATATCTACACCTGAAGAAGACTTTTCCCAAGCTAAGATGAATCTATGACACCACATATGTATTACATATGTTAAAATAACTCATGTTATCTTGAATTATCTCTTACATGTGGTTAAGTAAATCAAGAGGCCTCTGTGCTTAATTCCAATTTCAGGCTCCATGTCCTCTGATTCTCTTTTTTCTATATTTACAGAGCTCATGGTGGAATAAAGTAAACTATGATCATTAATCAGCTTTATACCATTACTTTACTACTGCTTCCTTTGACATATTTGCAGAGAGAAGTCAGTGGGGCTCAGGTCCACACCTGAGAAGCTGTCAGCTTTGTTTAGTCTGCCACTCATTCAACTCTCTCCTGCTTTCTTCTTTTAACCTTTCCTTCCTTATTAACCTTCAACACGTAATGCCACTGTCCTACTCTATAAACTTAGCTCTCCTTTCTCCTCTGCACACCCATGCACCAACTTTTCCTGAAGTAATCTCCCTTCTCTTTTTTCAATAAGTTAATTTTGATCTATTCCTAACATGAATAATAAAACATTTATTACCTTCCTTCCTTTGTTTATTTCTACTAATGTGTGATTTATGAATTCTCTTCTTTTGTGGATAACTTCACAAAATGTTTTTCCAAATCAAACTCTTCCCCATCCCCCTCATTTCTAGAACCGAAGAGTAGAGTCCTTGGGACCTCCCTCAGAGCCTTGGGTCGTTTCAGCTTCCCTGGAAGGGATATCAGACTCAATATTGAAAGGTAGGTGCCTGTGGCTTTTAGATACCTATTAATACTTTGTCTGGGAGCTGGCAGATGGTGTGGCAGTTAAGGCGCTGGAATCCCACATGGCCAATTGTGATGTGAGTCTCAAACCCTGTGGCTTGCTTTCTCACTTTCCCTCTCTCCCTCTCTGCCTTTCTCTGGTGAGTGCATGTGTCCTATAGCAAATAAAATAATAAAAATAAAATAACAAAATTAAATAATTCTTAAAAATACTTTTTCTGGGACCAGCAGTTGGCATATTGGCTATGTCACTGGACTCCCATGTAGTCGACCGCAGTTTGAGTCCTGGAACCGGTGGCTTAAACTCACGCGGGGCATGTGTGCGTACATGCCCAGGATCCCAAGAGGAGAATGGAAGATGTGGTGTGACCATCTCCCCAGGGGGTGATTTCTTGTTTTCTGTCTCTCTGTCTCTGTCTTTCTGGTGAGCACACACACCATATAGCAAAAACCTCTCAAAACAAAACAAAACAAAACAAAACACAAAACTTTATCTGTACAGAAAATGTTTGAAAGTATTAAGAATTCATACAAAAGTTGGTAATATTCAACTTTTTCAGTGATTTTTAAGGAATCTCCTTTATCCCTAGTCTGCAGTGCTGATATTTGTGAAAAAGATTAGTGAATATTTAAGGCACCACCTTTACTCCTCTTTTCCCTTGCATGATAAAGGAGCCCTTTCCTCATGTTGTATCCTCAGTATGGTGTTAAAAAAAAGGACATAGAAACTTTGGCTGGACCTCAAATCCCAGTTTTCTACACACTCTCAGTGCCCCTATGCCAAATACTTGTTTGGTACAGTATCATGGAATGGCCCAAGGAGCAATTCACCAGGTTATGTGATATCTATGGGGAAACAGAAACCCATGCTTTGAGTGCTAGGAGAAATAAATGCAATGATGAATGCAAAAGCACCCGACCCAGCGCAGATCCTCAGAGTTTGTTCTTCTCTCTTCACCTTTAATTGCACCCTCTTCCCTTCCTGTTCAAACTCAGTCCTACTGCTAGATTCATCTATTTGCTTGAAGCTTATGTGTGTGAAAATCAAAATGGGTATTATTGATATGGCCTAAAGTAGTTTGATTACATATTCTACAGAGAGGTTCAGAAATGCACATTTTAAGGCCTGACATAACATTTTATGGGAAAAATAGTTTCTGAATTTTGGTGTTTCTGTTTTTTGGTTTTTGTTTTGTTTTATTTGTTTTGTTTTTTTTTTTGTGTGTGTGTGTGTGTGTGTGTGTGTGTTTTTTTTTTTTTTTTTTTTTTTTTTAGAGTTTTTTGTGAGCTCACCAGAAAGGCAGAGACAGAGAGACAGAAAGTGAGAAATCACTCCCCGGGGGGATGGCCATGCCACAATTCCTTCTCCTCAATTCTGTTCTCGGGATCTTGGGCACATACACACATGCGTCCGGCATGAGTTTAAGCCACTGGGTCTGGGACTCAAACTGCAGTTGACTACAGGGAGTCTAGCAACAAAGCCATTATGCCAACTGCTAGTCCTAATAGTTTCACCTGCTATGTATCATCTTTATTTTGGAGTTTAAAGGGTACACATTATTTTATTATGAAATGGTTCAGTTATTGAATTTTTATGTTTTCAGATAGTACAAAATGTTTTAAGGAGAAAGAAGGCAAAAGAGGCTAATGACCAAGAGAGATAAAGGGAGGAAGGGAATTCAAAGAGGTGGGCTGGAGCCAGACCACAGAGGGAGGACTTTCTAGGCCATAGTGGGGATTTGGACAGTTCTCTCTGTGAGATGCAAAGCCATTAGAGGGTTTTAAGCCAACCAATGACAAGATCTGACTTACGTGTTTAGAAGACCTGTGTGCTCTGTGGAGGACTACAAAAGTCAACCTACTAAGCCATTTGGGAATCAATTGGAGAAAGCCAGGCAAGAGGTGATGGTGACATCAAAAGTGCATTGATTCGGAGTATCTCTTAGAAGTAGAATCAACTGAATTTACTGAAAATCAAAAGAAACAATGACTTAAGGATGACTTTTATGTTTTAATCTTGATATATTGGGTAGATATTGGTGTTATTTATGGAAACTGTAAAAACTAGAAAGAGCAAAATGCAAGAGTTTTACTGAGGATAACACAAAAAGGTAAGTCTAACCAACCACTAGTGTGTGTGCTCCCTAGCGAGGAGAGAGACAGAGGAAGAGTGAGAGGGAAAGCAAGGATTCGCCCTCCCCCCATGGGGAATGTCCACACTGAAACCCTTCTCTGATTCTCTTCCTGGGATTTTGGGCACACACCCATGTGTCCCGCATGATTTTAAAGCCACCAAGTTCAAGACCCAAACCACAATCGGCCATGTGGGAGGCCAGCAGCTTAGCCACCATAGCACCTGCTGACCCATGTCATTAATTATTAACCATTGTTCTCCTAAGAACTTGCTCTCTATTGTTCACAGTCAAAAGTGGCATTTCCCAATACTCAGATCTTTCCAGAGAGCCAGAAACTCCATGCACAGGGGTTCTCTCTATGTATGAGGAGCCTTGATATCATCATGTCAGCCTGGGATTCTTCAAGTAGTTACTGGTAGGGTTGTGTACTTCCTGTTCATTTGAATGAGTCCCAATTGCACAGTCCCAATTGTTCAATGCTGGGGCTTCACTCGCAGGTGAAGAGAAAGTCATTTTAGACCAATATCGGAAATAGGTGATTTCGTAGGACATTCTAAAATAATCTATGTTTGAATAAGAAGGCAGATTTTAAATCTAGGAAAAGTAGCTCTGTTAAGTCCTTTTAATCTCTCTAACTAGCTTCAATGAGAAAGTTAATATAATATCTCAAAGAACTAAAACTAATTAAAAATGATTTTTAAGGTAGATCATGGAAAATATTCTTAGAAAGGAAAGCACCCTCTCTTACCTCATTTTGAGAACTCTTCTTAAAATTCTGTGCTGGGGGGAAGAGGACCAGCAGATGACGACATGGTTACATCTCTAGATTCCCACATAGTCCACCACAGTTCAAGTCCCGGACCTGGCAGCTTAAAAGTCATGCCAGGCACATATGCATGCATGCCCAAAATCCAGAGAGAAGAATGAAGGAGAAGGGATTGTGGCATGGCTATCCCCACTGTGGGATTTTTCTGGCGTCCTGTCTCTGTTGTTCTCTGTCTCTCCAGCAAGCACACATGCCTTATAGCAAAAATCTCTCTCTAAAAAAAATAAAAAATTAGTACAGGGAAACTAATTAGAAAAATAGAGTAAATGGGTTTATCTTGTCTGTTTAGAAATATTGAGTGACTCTGACTGAGTTTGTACCCAAGTAAGTCTCTGAACTAAGCATTTGTATTGTTGTTTTAGATTAGACATTTTCTAAATATGAGCTTAGTTGTAGTTTGAAAATATTTTTTTTTCAAAATATCTACATTACAGAGATATATCAATATTGGTCAAATGAATGAAAGGAGTAACAGTTACTTATTTTAAGTACAGTGATTATTATCACCATGTTATTTGCATAAGGGAAGGAGCAGGAATCTTATCAAGTTTTGTAATCCTTATTTCTCTCTAGAAATAAGGATTTAAGCGCTGGCTATTTATACACGATTACTGATGTCATCATAATGATGTGCCCTTTGAGATTTGTTACTCACACATGAAATGAAGTTCTACAACAATGAATCACTGGCAACTTTAAATTGCTATGTTGTGTAATTTTTATTATTAGTCAAATATCTCCGTTCTTATACAAATTTGAGGATGTATTGATAACTATGTTAAAAATCAGATTTCTTATGTACTCCATAATTTAGCTAGCACATTTCTGTTGATTTTTTGTTGTCTGGAATGTTGTTTTCCATACTTGGAAATGACTCATATTCCAATCCAAATATCAGCCTTTCTGCAGAATTGCTCATTTCCAAGAATACGTTATGATTTAACAATTATTTCTTGCTCTGCCCTAGCTATGAATCTAAACTCATTATATATCTCCCCCAAAAGAGTGCCAAAATGCGTAAGGATGAGTGAATTATGAGCGCTAACTCTTGCACAGTTAGATTTATTTTTGGTCTAAAATTGTTCCTGTCATATGTACACAATACAATCTATCTGTAAAAAAGAAAGATGTAAAATTGGGACCACTTCTATAGCCTAGTCGTTAAGAGAGCCTGATCCCACATGGCTGGCTGCATGGTTCCAGTCCTGGCCCCGGTGACTTGAGGATAAACCAAGCATGTGTGCCTGTGTTCTCCAAATCCCAACAGAATAGAGCAGTGGAGGAGAAGGGCTAAGGTGTAGCCATACCCCATTTGGAAGTTACCCTCTTCCTCTCTCTCTCTCGTGAGTACACATGCCCTCTGACCATAAAAAAATGAGATAGAAAATTATTATGATAGAATTTCTGAGTTAATAATTCTCATTCAACATAGTTTTAATTTATTTTTTTGAGACGTTTTTGCTAGAAAGACAGAGAGAGACAGACAGACAGAAAGCAAGAAATCACCCCCTGTAGGGGATGGCCACATCACAATCCCTTCTCCTCCATTCTCCTCTCGGGATCTTGGGCACACATGTACACGCGCCCGGCATGAGTTTAAGCCACAGGGTCCGGGACTCGAACCACAGTCGACTACATGGCAGTCCAGTGACATAGCCATTACACTAAATGCTGGTCCCAACATAGTTTTAATTTATTAATCTCGGATTTTTTAACCACTTTATTTAGTTTATACATTTTGTTTCCTGCAGCACTACATCTTATCAATTCCAGAAAACAGAACTACCCACCTCTGAAAACTCTCGTGGGGAAGCAAATCAACATCTCATGATTAAACGTTTCATAGCTTGAACACCCTTACTGTTTAAAGCTTGTTTCATCTTGTCGTTTTCTCAATAGAGTTGTAAAGGTGCCCTCTAACTCTTTCAAGTTGCCTTTCAACTATTAATATTTTGGCCTGTAATTTTCTACTCTATCTATACTTACTTTTTAAGAAAACAAATCTTTCAGCCTGTCAACAAAAATAATTTCCTCCCAAACTTCCAAAGTCTTGTTCCTGTCAGCATTCTTTCCACTTTCTCTTTGTATGATTCAAAAAGTTCAGGTAATGCTGCATATTTTGTATGTCCTCATAGACTTCCTGGACTTCCCATACTTCCACTTACACAATCTGTCTTTGGTGAGAGGAACATTGACGTTGTTGACTCGTTTTTCTCTTGACCATTTCTTTACCTGAGCAGTTTAAAGTTCCTGGGTTTAAAATCTCATGCAATGAGGAAAGCTCCAAATATTTTCTGTACATATTTTCAGAAACAAGCCACATCATTAAGAAAGTAAGGTGAGCCAGCAGGTAGTATGGTGGTTAAGACACTGGATCCCACAGAGCTGACTGTGGTTTGAGTCCCAGACCTGGTGGCTTGAAAAATACACTGGGAGGGACCAGCAGTTAGCATAATGGCTATGTCGCTGAACTCCTATGTAGTCGACCCCGGTTCACATCCCGGACCAGTGACTTAAAACTCACGCCAGGCACATGTGCGTGCGTGCCCAAGATCCCGAGAGGAGAATGGAAAAGGGATTGCAGCGTGACCATCCCCCCCTGGGGGGTGATTTCTCGCTTTCTGTCTCTCTGTCTCTCTCCATCTGGTGAGTGCATGTGCCCTATAGCAAAAAAAACTCTCAAAAAAAAAAAAAACAAAAAAAAAACACTGGGTGCATGTGGGCAGATGCCCAAAATCTAGAGATAATAATGGAGGAGAAGGGTTTGTGGTGTGGTCATCTCCAACAGAAGAGTGATCTCTCTCTCTCTCTCTCTCTCTCTCTCACATAAGCATACATGCCCTATAGCACAAGCTTTAAATAAAAATAAAAGAAAGAAAAAAGAAAGGCAATTAAGCAAAACTATACAAGGTTGGCCAACATAAAAAGTAAACACACAAAATTGTAAATTGCATCACAAGATAGTTTTTGAACTGCCTGCTTTTATTTGCTTGTATTTTAATGTTTATTTATCTGTTTCTTCAATAAATGGGAGATACAGAGAGAGAGAGAGAGAGAGAGATGTCACCCCTAATGGGGTCTTGATGCTGTAATACACCTCTAGCTTCAGCCAGCTCCAGATCCCATGCCCAATGTACTTAGGGAGGTCTCTGGATGCAAATCTACAGCCTTCCCTCAAGGGTCAGCTTTGTAGAGCATTGTATTTTACTGCTGTGTGTTTTACCACAACTCGATGCTCAAGCTGGTTTTTAGTTTTGTTTTTAAGTTTTGTTTTATTCATAATAAAGAACATGCACTAGAGAGAGACAGTGGGTAAGATGTCCTCAACAGGGTCTTGTCATGCTGTGAGCCCCTTTCCCCAGCCTTCCCCCTTGTCAGAATCTTGGGCATATGCATGCCGCCTTGTGTACCCAAGCCCACCTGGGGATCCAAGCTGTGGTCAGTCATCTGGCCTCCAGCACTTTAGTTCACTTACTTTCTGCTCCACTAGACTGGTCATGAACTGCTTTGGTGCTGTCATCCTGTTGATTCTAAATGCCGTTTTGTCACTGCTGGTATTTTGATATGGAGAATGTTTAGAATATAACAGTAATCTAGCTTCTGATCTAAAAGAAATGCAACAATGTCAAAAAATTAATCTTAATCCTTTTTCTTCTCTAATAGTATTTACTGACTAGTGAAACTCACCTCAGTCTTTCACTCTACACATCACCCACAAAATATACTTTACCTCTCTTCCGTAAATGACGCATACCTAGGATCTTACTCACTCTAGACCTTATCCATGTTCCACCCCTTCTTCTAGACCACACCTTACTTAGATCCCATTCATTACTTTGTCCCCACTCTTCACACTTATCCCACCCCCATCTTTCGTTATTTTTCTTCTAATTATCCCGAGGATTTCATCACCAGCTTAGAATCATATTGTGGCTATGCAACATGAATGAGGCATGAAATTGTTTTCCATTATATTGTATTGACACCAAGTCATGCTCAGCCAATTGGCTCACCCAGATCAAGATTGTCACCATTGCTTTTCAGGTGATCCAATGGGAAAGAACGAGGAATGGGCTGAGGCTGTCTTCTTTACACATTTTAATGTGTGTGTGTGACAAAGCAAGAAAGAAATCATGTGTGTTTTTCTGTTTTTAGAATGTCCACATCACCAAAACACCTTATTTAACATGATTGAAAGTTTCTCTTGAAGCTATCATGAAATACTTCTCTTTGACTTCAGAAAGAATGGCAACAAAAGTATTTGGGATGGATTATCCAACTTACTTTAAGTATTTCCTGGAGAAAAACAAAATAACAACAACAAAACCGTATCTGTATGTCTAGTCTAATCTTTTAATCTGCAGTGTAACTTCATATTCTTTTTTCTTAGCAGACCATTTTCAGTGGAAACAAAGTTAAAACCTATGATGATAAAAAGTAGATTTATATATTCAAAAACAATTATTTTAGGGTCCTTCAGATTCTTTGAAATATAATTATAGATCATAGTTGTAAAAATGTTTTTGATAATCTTAAAGATAACAACTCACCATTAATGATGGAACATTTGCTAGTGTATGCAGCTAGGAGTGAGTAGGATATTTCCAGAGATGATTTTGGCTGCAAAGGTACTTTACAAACCATATGCCCTGCAGAGATACATTCAGGTAGCATTCCCAGGTAATCATGTAATCGATTTCAATCTTGCTTCAAGCTCAACACCCCACCTCATCCCACGTTCCCCAGCTAGTACATTGTTTATGCCAGCTTGATCAGGGAGCCTGTCAATGACATTTGTGTGTTTTATAATAGCTATTCCAAAGATATGATGAACCCTAGAGTAATGTACTGTACTTGGCAGCAACTGCCTCGGCTTTTGGGCACATATGCTTCAAATCTGAGAATATCATAGATATATATGAGAATCTTTGTAGAGATCTCTAAGGCAAGCTGGTATTTAACACAAAAGTAAACCCATTTGGAGCTAAAACACTTTCCATTAGGCAGTTTGGCGGCTGTTCTATGAGGCAGACTCACTGTGCTCGACGGACACATTTCGATTAAATGCTGCTTTGTATTCTTCCAAAGATGGGAACAATAAGGACGTTTGTCAAAGGAAAAACTGCAGCAAACGATTTCATGTTGAACATCTGTACTCTGCAGTTCATTGTTTGCAAGAGTTTATTGACCATAATTTTGATGCATATAGGTTTTAAAGAGTATAAACTGCATTTATCTTGGGCGCCTATCATTTATTTGAGTCTTGGCTTATTTATTTCCATTTTTGGGGGCATTTTATTTATTTTGGGACTCTGAAGAGATGAAGGAAACGATGTTTCCCAAAAAAGGAAGTTTTAGTTAGCTCTGCAAAATTGATGAGAAAAGACAATGTTTTCGCAAAAATGATTGAGCAATTGAATTGAGAAATGTAACACTAAGCATATTATATCTTTATGATACCTTTCAGCTTTAAAGATCTCAAACCAATTTATAAACTTTAAGACCACTCTCTTAATTCTTTGTCCATCATACAAATCACTGTGACATTTCTGGAGTGAAGTGTAGCAGCTGTTAATTAGCAAAGTAATTTAGAGGTAGTGAAGTCAAAAGGCAATTAATGGCATTGTGAATGTGATCCTGAGTTAAGTTGCCTTCCTCCACTTTAGAAATGGATGGCCTACTGTTATAAGATGTAGCTTTCTTATTTGTATTTTATTCAGGGAAAACAAGGCCCAGGCAATACAAGTTGTGAAATCAGAGTGGCTTTATCAGTCATGATTTGACTGACAAATTGCTGGGGTCCTGATCTATTGGCCTAATAGATCTCACCTAAACTACAGATCCCCGGAAGAGAAGAGAGAAACTGCTCACCTGAGACAATAACAAAATTTCTTTCTCAATAGACATTTAATAATGAAATAGTCGATATATAGTATAAGTTAAGAGTGTAAACTTGAAATCAGGTGGATTTGGACCATAACCCCAGCATCAAGTCATTTAAATTTTCACAAGCCTATTTCCTAATCTCAAGAACACAAATACTACATATTTTAGGAGGCTGTTGTGTCATTTGTATACTATGATATATATAAAGCACAGCGCGTGACATAATAAGCCTTCAGTTTATGTTAGCTTAAGTTATTATTCTATCTTGGATTTTTAGTTCTAAGGTTTGTCTAAGAGGAATTTAATAGTTTAGGCGCTTTAATTTTTGATAAGTTTTTCTTTATTGTCCAATTGCCTATCTTCAGGCAAGACGTGAAGACATTGCTCTTGGATAAATAACTAACATCTATATTTTGTTTTGTGTTTGTTTCTAGGGAGCACTGAGGCAGAAACTCAAAATGGTTATGTAAGCTTCTCCAATTTGGCAGTCTTAATCTCTGGGTCGAACTGGCGCTTTATTTTTACTGTCACTTCCCCTCCAGGTAATTACAGCACAGTATGCTTTTATTATCTGTTTCTTTGGGGAAAAAAAGAAACAATTTCTCCCTTAAAACTGGAATAACTTCTACTACCTATCGTGACTAAGAAGTCATAATCATTTAATAATAACTTGGCTGTATTATTAAGGAATGAGAAGAAAGAGCATGTGTCAAAATCAAACATCAGGAGACTCCTGTTAAGCAATAATCCAAATGTATGTTCTCACCTGAATATTAAATTTTACTTTGAGTATTCTATTCTTGTGTTTGTTTGTCTTTCTTTCTTTCTTTCTTTCTTTTCCTTTTTTACTTCTATGACATTTGATTAGGCATTATAGACATTTTAAATTTATAAAGGAAGAAAGTCATGTGATATTGAGTATTAGGAATCATCTTTGGGTCTTGCTATCCTCATCCTCCCACCTCCACGCCTCTACTCCCTCACTCACTCCCCCACCTCCACTAAAAACGGTGACAGTACTCATTAACATCCTGGTACTTTAGAAATACAGATAGAAGGTGTGAGTGAATTGTTTATATGACCAAATTCTTCCTGGAAAAAAAAAAAAAAACACTTTAAAAAATCTTCCCTCTGAATTATTAATTGTATCTCATGACAATATATAATAAGCACCGGTCAATAAGATATTTAACCCATTAATGAGGGAACCAGAGTGATGGCAAAACTGGTATAAAGAGCATCTGAAGAGTAAAGATATAAGCATGAATGAAATGATGAAATAAGTTTGCCAAATTGGATACAGGGCAATAAAATGGTAACCTTTGAGGCTGCATGCCTATTCACATCTTTACTGGACAAAAATCAACTCGAGTTTACTAATTTATAAATTAATAGGTCTAGGTCCTAATTAATTGCAATCAAAGAAAAGTGTATTTTAGAAAATTTGGTAAACCTTGGATGGGCCTGTTTAAAAATACTGTAGTACGGCATTGATAAGATATGAAATTATTTTTACCCTAATTCCAAGTTTTAATTTTTTTTCTTTTTTTTCAAAAACTATTTTCTGAACTCAGGTAATATTATTAAATATTAATTTTGATGGGAAGACCTCCTTTTAATATCTATGAATGTGTCCTAATATAAGTACAGATTCCTGGAAAACATATTCTGTATCTCTGACTATGGGATTCCCAGAGATTTTATTTCAACTTGAGCTTTTGCATGCATGTTTTAAAGGGCAATACAGGCAGGGCTGGATATTTTGTGCCAGTTTTATTTAATTCTTCCAAGGCTTTATCCTATAATTTCCTCAGTGGGTCACTAAGACTAACCAAATACTTCACCAAGATTATTTTAAGGAGTAAGTTATAAAATCAGTGTAAAATGTATTGTAAACGAAGACTTCTCACTAATATTTGTGATTTTGAGCTGGCCTATGTGCTCACATTAGCGCATTACTACTTAATTTAAGTTTCAACTTATAACTCAGGAAGTAAACCAAGGAATTATCTTGAAAGTTTTCCCTTAGTGTTATTTCCTAAAATATTCTTCATAATTTTAATAAAGTTTATTTATTTTATTTTGCCAAAGGACATGTGTGCTCACCAGAGAGAGAGAGAGGAAAAGTTAGAAAGCACCCCTCATAGGGAGTGGTCACAATACAATCCCTTCTCCTCCATTTCTCTCTCCTTTTGTGATTTTGAGCTCGTATGCACATGCACCTGATGCGTTTTTTCAGATGCGTGGTCCAAGACTTGAACCACACAGTCAGTCATGTGGATCCAGCTGCTTTAACCACCCTGCCACTGGCTGGCCCAATTCTTCATAATTTTCAAGACAAAAAGTTTATAAGGTGAAGCACTGTCAGAAGTGATTTATGAAAGTTTAAATTAGGAAAGATGAAAGATGAAAAGAAAAGAACATTGAACAGTCTGCATTTCTGTGACTAGTTATTGGAATCTTGGTAATTAATGGTGGAGAAGCTGAGAATAAATCCTTGTTTCCAAATATGTTAATTTCCAGTGCTAGAATGTTTAGAAAAGCAGCCTTTATTCAACATGCAGGCCAATCAATGAAATCCTTATTTTAATTGGCTTTGAAATAATGAGTTTAACAAGCATTGATTTGTTACTGTTTTTTCATTCATCTGTGAATCAAGCGTGAACTTGCAATTATTTTCATTATTTTCCCTCTTCTCCCTAAGATCTTAGAGAAACGAATCATTATTTTTATTTTAGAAACATAAAAATTAGAAATTAAATAGATCTGACCAATGTGTGTGAAATACTTATATGTCTTTCTTATATAGTAACAATCCATTTTGCTTAACACTTCTGAGCTTCCTGAGACAACACCGAGAGTTAAAGTTTTCTGTAGTTTATGTAACTGACTTCCTGGTACCCTTCCCGCATTCACTGCTATTACCATGGTCTATTATGGTTTTTCTGACCATTTTCTGGAGCCATGGAGTTCTCAGAAGGTCCTCAGGGTCTGCTGGCCTAAGAAAAGATTAAGGCAGGCAAGTATGCCCAGCCCCCACTGTGTGTATTAAAGATAATACAGGCAGGGCTGGACATTTTGTCCCAGATTTATTTAACATTTAAAAGACGTTGTCATTTAATTTCCTCAGTGGCTCACTAAGACTAAGCAAATACTTTACCAAGGTTATTTTCAGGAATACACACTTAATCCAGAGAAGTAATACTTGTAGTTGCCTTTTCTTTTCCTGGAGTGCTCTTCCTCCAGAAATTCATGTGGCTCACTCATCATTCACGCAGTTTTCTTCTCCCGTGTCACCTTCTCAAAGAGGCCTTTTCTGGACCACTTTGTCTATTTCAAAACCCTCCTCCAGCTCCAGTCATGCGGCACATCTCCTTACCCGGCATTTTTATCTTCATGTAGTTGTGTGCTGGGTTCTCCATTAGAATCTTATCTTCCAAGAGGCAGGAGTTATGCTTAGTTCAAAAATATATCCTCAGAGTGTAGAAAAGTCTGGCACATCGTAAGTGCAAATAAATACTTGTTTAGGAGTAAATAAGTACACTGAGATTATTTTTAAGACTATGTTTCTTGGAAACGTTCTGCTGCTAAAAATATTTGAAAACCAGCAACCTCCACACGTGGACTTAGGTTCCCACTCCAACTTAAAAAATGGTCTTCCTGACTTCAGCTTCTCTGCCTTTGGGTTCAACATACCGTTTGGGGCTTCGATTCTATTACCCTGGTGGTTCATGTCACTTCTCAGCTCAGGGTCTTCTCTTCTATGACACCTCATTGCCTTCAGCATGTCAGGGGCCTGTTGCTTGACTTTTAATGTCTACCAAAATCTATTCCAAGTGTTCTCCCACATTCATTTCCTAACTATCAATTGTCTGTTTCTCTTTTCTGGCTTTATTTATATATTTACTCAGCATTCAAAGCCTCACTCAGGTACTCCCTTCTCTGGGATGCTTTTTTAGATCATATCAATGAAAAATAACCTTCTAACACAATTGATTTGCATTATTCTGGTGGCATGTGTCACATTCTGATTTTCTTATGAACATTTGTTAAGTGTATTTTATTTCATTTACTGCCTTATAAATGTTTTTTTAAACCATCATGGGTATTTATTCATTTTACAGAGTAAATAATCACTGAGCAATCATTCAAAAATGGATAAAAGAGTGAATAATTTGGGTTTTAATTCTGTGAGTCCCCAGTGAAATCCATTCTCCCATCTCTGTGCCAGATTGAGTTTATTCAGATGTTCATGAAAAGCAGCTAATTGATAACAAGCCAAATAAGGTTCAAGTAGGAAATTATACAAAGGAAAACCATTCCTTGCTAATACTGTTATGGTGGCTTAGGGGTCAGGTCAGCCAGTAGTCAGGAGACAGAAGATCTGACTGTGACTTCCAACAGTATTGTCAGGGTCTGCACAAGGAAAGCACACTGAAGAGAAACAGGGCATTTCTTTGGGTTGAGGAAGTAAGTACTGTTTTTGCCTGAGCTATTCAGATGAGCACGAGATCTGAGTCAAGAGGAAGAGGGAGAGTTCTCACTAGGTATGCACCTGCTAAGTCTCTCTTGTCTTCCGTATTTATTAGGACAAAGGAAGAAGGAAAGTTATTTTTTAGAGAAAGTTGTTTTATAGAGAATCAGAAAATTAAAGGAGTTTCCCGAACAGATTGGTATCAGTATCGGTCAGCGGGGGGTTATGACTGAATGACACGAAGGCTGGACAGAACACCTTGGAATGTGGAAAATACATTTATCAGATCACACACCTGTCTCATAGCCTCCTGTTGTTTGCAAGGAAGAAGGCCACATTTTTGAGTATGCATTCACTCATCCACTCAGAGTTCATAGATACATGGTGTTCTAGAAGGATGGTGTTTCTGTTGTTCTCTAACAGAAAGGAGAAGCTTAAGATTTGTTTGTTGTGAATGAATTACTTTAAAAATGCTGACTGAGGGTAAGCAGATGGCATGGAAGTTAAGGCACTAGTCCCACATAGCCAACTCTGTGGTTCAAATCCTGGACCTGGTGGCTTAAAAAATCAGACTGGATGGATGTGGGTATGCACGAATGCCCAAAATCCCAAAAAGAAAATGGACCAGAAGAGATTCCAGCATGGCTATCCCCCCTGGTGGGTGATTTCTCACTTTCTCTCCCCATCTTTTTCTCTCTCTGCTGAGTGCATGCACCCTATAATAAAAACAAAACAACAATGCTGACTCTGACTAAATCATACTTATAACCACAGTTTTTGTTTTCCCTTTTTCTATTTAATTTTTTGTTTGGAAGCATAATTGACACATAATGAACTACACATATTTAAAGTTATTGTTTGATAATTTTTAATAAAATTTTGAGGTTTTTTTTTTTTTACTATTAAAGTCATGTGCACTCACCAGAAAGAAATAGAGAAACATTAAGCAAGAAATCACCCATGGAGGGGATGTCCATGCCCCAATCTCTTTTCCTCCATACTCCCTTGGGATTCTGAGCCTGCACGCACACATGCTTGACTTGAGTTTTAAACCACCCTGTCCAGAACTCAAAGTGTGGTCGAACACATGGGAGTCCAGAGCCTTAACTACTATGCCACTTGCTGGCCCCAATTTTTGTTAAAAATTTCTACTCCCATGAAATCATCCCCACAATTAAGTTAACAAATATTTGAGAGTAATTCAGCTTGTAGGAAAATGAAATTAAAGGATGATTTTATTTTGGTGCAAAAGATCTTGAAATTTATGCACAATTTTAGTCATAGTATGTATTTTCCATGAACTTTCAAATAGTTCTTGTATTTATTACTACTGAAATTCATAAGGTTTTAAAATTTTTATTTTAAATTAATATAGAGTAAAATTGACCTTTTTAATAGTTTTATTAATTCAAATATTAATACATGTATAGATTCTGTAAATCCTATAACAAACAGGATATAGATCACTTCCTTAAATCCCCAAAATTCCCTCATTCTATTTCTCCATCTAACGTATCCTCCTTTTTCCTCACTGTTATCCCCTGGAAACCATTGATATGTCTTTCAGCTTTAGATTTTCTGTTCTAGAGTGTCATATAAATGGAGTCCTACTGTGTGTACCCATTAGAGATAGGTCTTTCTCACTCACCTTAGTGACTTTATTGTTTGTCCCAATTAAATAGTTTATTTTTCATGTTCTCTTTTCCTTTCCTCCCTTTCCTATTTTTCCCTCCTTCTTTTCCTTCTCTTACTTTGGATGAGTAGTAGCCCACTGTGTGGATAAACTATAGTTTATCTATTGCCCTGTTGAAATACCTCTGGGTTATTCCTGGTTTTTGTAATTATGAATATAGCTGCTATAAACATTTGTGTGCAGTTTTTATGTTTATAGGTAAGTTTCTTTTTTTCAGATTCTTTTATGCCTTATTTCATGTGTTGAGAACCAAATTTTGTAATTTACCAAAAGGTGAGTGGATTCCGATAAATTCTAAGAGAGATGCACTCTTTCAATAGGAAGGCCCCATTTTGCCCCATCATCCAAGTCCAAAGTGATTCTGTCATTTTCTACTCCCGGTTTTCTAGACATGAGCTGACCATCCTTTATTTGAAATGCTTGGGACCATGTTTTGGGTTTTCAATTTTTTTAGATTTTGGAATATTTGCATATACATAGTGAGAACTCTTGGGAATGGGATCCAAGTCTGACAGAATTTTCATTTATGTTTCATATACAACTTATTTGCAAATACTAAACTCTGCAATATTTTTTATTACATAGTTTGTTTTTATTTGTATATTTTTCACAAATAAGACTTTTTATTTGTTAATATTAAAACTCTAAAGAGATTCTTGGACTAGGAAGTTCATATCTGTTTGACTTTAGTGCCTATCTCCTACCCAGTAGCTTTCCCAGAACTACTAACTTTATCATGAAGCTCCATGAGTTTTCCCAATCCAGACTTGGATTTCTTCAGCATTTTTACTTTGTTAATGAAGATATCATGGAGAGTATAGATACAATGGCAAGCCTTTTCTATATTTTTTTCATTGCAGTCTGCGATCAGTTCATTGATCATTTCTTTCAAGTCATTTGTCTGTACCTTTTGGTCATGACTTGCAGCATTTTGACTGTGATTCATCATGTGAGAATAGGTGTGGAATTTTCCACTAATGGTATAATGTCGACATTACATAGTTCTAGGTTTTGAATTTTCAGATTAGAGATGATTAACCTCTAATAAAATGATCTTGCATGTTAGAAAGTCTCTTACCACTATAGCTCGTTCCCTTTTGTCCCATGTTTTGATATTTTACATGACATATTTTAAGTAGACATATGTGTCAGAGGAAGTAATTTCATACATTCAGGAGCCAAGAACATTTTTGTTCTAATTAGGGGCTCATTTTGTTCTAATTAGGAGTGAATAAAGGAGGAACCAACAGGTGGCGTGGTGGTTGGTGTGCCAGATTCTTATATGGCCAACTGTAGTTCGAGTCCCAGACCTGGCAGCTTTCTTTCTCTCTCTGTCTCTCTTTCTCTCTAGTGAGCACACATGCCCTATGGTAGATTAAAAAATAATAAATAAATAAATATAAATTCTTCTTTAAAAAAAAGTGAAGAAGCTATCATTTTGCATTGGTGGGGGAGACAGGTCTGAGAATAAAAAGAATTGGGATAGTTCCCTCTCAATAACTGATAGAATTGGCAAATACTTTCATGTGCTATTGTTGGAACCTTTAGTTCTTCAGAAATATAAATCTTGGAATTATTATTGATTCATTTATTTAATCATTTAATTAGATAAATACTTATTGAGCAGTTACTATGTGCCAACACTGTTTTAACATATCTTCACAATATTTTATTATATTAGCCTTTAATTCATGCATTTTGGAATTTTTATTTTTATTTTTGTGACTACCAGGAGCCAATTTTACAGCTCGATCCAGGCCATTTGCTGTCTTGCCTGTGACTAAGGAGAAGTCAACTATCATTCTTGCTGCCTCCCTGTGTTCTGGTGTCTCATGGCTAGCTCTGAGCTGTCTGGTGTGCTGTTGGTTTAAGAAACACAAAAGCAGAAGTAAGTGGATTTTTTTTTTTAAATGAAAATGTATGGAAAAAGTACTCTCTCCAAAAAAAAGAAAAAGTACCCTCATGTATAATAAGTTAATTATTATTTTTCTTTCCCAAAAGACAATTTTTTATGAACTTCTGCAACATATAAAACTGCATGGAGTCAAATTGTTAATTAATACAGTACAGACAAGATTGCCTAAACTTAAATAATAATACTGACGCAAAAGTTCAAATTTGTTGAATAATCACTATGGACCAGGTTCTAAGTACTTTAGATAAATTAATTTATTATACTTTCCCAGCAGTCCAATCAGGTAGGTACTAAATGTTACGTCGGTATTATGGAGGTGTAGAACAGGCATAGGAATGGCAAACAGCTTGCTCGAGATCATCCAGCCCCAAACAAGCCAGGCAGTTTGGCTCCGATTCCACTCTCTGAAACACTATCCCCCTTTGCAGGGTGACCCTTCCAAAGGTAAATTAAAGAATCAGGGGGAGGAGACAGCAGGTGGCCTAGGGGCTAAGGCACTGGACTCCAACATGACCCACTGCAGTTCTAGCCCCAGACCTGGCAGCTGGAGAATCACACTGTGCACATGTGTGTGCATGCCCAGAATACTGAGAGGAGAATGGAGAAGGGATTGCAGTGTGACCATTTCCCCTAGGGGGTGAATTCTCACTTTCCTTCTCTCTGGTGAGCGTAAGTACCCTATGGCATAAACCTAAGAAAAAAGAATCAGGGGACATATTTTTCTTTTTCTTCAAAAGAGGAAAGGGAATATTTGATATATTTTTTCTCTGTAAGGAAACAAATTAAGTATGTTCTAGAACATTTTCTCAGAAGCTTAATCACTTTGAATATATTTCCTCATTTTTTCCTTGCCTGCATTGCTACTTTGTTTTTTTTTTCTTTCTTTTTTTGGACTGGAGACAAGAAGTCACTGAAGAAAATTGTTCTATAAGAATCTTCTATTTTTCTCCTTTTTTTTTTTTTAGAGTGAAGAAGGGTTGCAGACAGGGCAATGGCAATTCCCTATTCCACTCACATTCCATGCCCCAGACCTCTAAATGAATAGAATAAAATTTATGATACTAGGAAGTACCACAAGACCAAAGTTAAAAACAAGGGTGAATAAAAGAGAACAAAAAAGAAGAGAAAAAGTAAAAAAAAAAAAAAAGTTGATAAAATTATTATAATACACTTTAAATCAAATTAATTCTCTACTGATTCATCAAAGACATTCTTAAGTAAAAGAGGTCTTATTTTCCCCCTTGATAATTTTTTGTTTTGTTTTGTTTTATAGTGATTTCCTTTCAGGACATATCTTGCCCTGGTCACATCTGTACAAAAATATCTACTACTTCCTCTTTAACTCTTCTTTTCATGCCACAGTGTGGCATTACTTCACATTATATTACAAATTTATTTGGGTGTTCTCTGCCATATGAAAGAATAAAACCTCTACAGGGAAAGGGCCAGCTCTTTGTTACTCACAGTAGTCTTTACCATGCCTAGAATAGTACTTGGCATGAAGAATGAGAACAACATATAAAAAATGTAGATACCATTAAGTGCCCAAACATCTGGATAATTGGTATCACATAAGATGAAGGAACTAATAAGGGCATTGATAATCTATCTATTCCATGCCATGAAATCCTGGAAGAAAACTTTCTAAATCTTGAGAGACATTCAAAAATCCAGACCCAAGAATTACAAAGAATCCACATAGAATCAACCCAAGAAGATCTTCTCCAAGGCACATCATAGACAGATTGGCCAAAATCACAGACAAAAGACAAGATGCTAAAATTGAAAAGAGAGAAATGTCAAGTTACTTACAAAGGTTATCCCATAAGGTTAATATCAGACTCCTTGTTGGAAACAACGCAGGCAAGGAAAAAGTGAGGAAATATATTCAAAGTGCTAAATGATAAACAATTTCAACCAGGATTACTATACCCAGCAAGATTATTTTTCATATGGGAAGAAAAGATAAAAAAATTCTCAGATAAACAAAACTTGAAAGAATTTACCACCTCCAGGCCAGCTCTTCAAGAATTTCTGAAGAGAATGCTATACAAGTGAGACAGAAACAAAACAAAACAAAACAAACAAACAAAAGAAAAAATGCAAGAAAATGGGTAACTCAATGACAGGAACAAGTCTGGAAAAATTGATAATAACGTTGACTGTTAATGGCTTAAATTTTCCAATCAAGAGACATGGACTGGCTGAATGGATAAAGAAACCCAGAAACCCTCTATCCATTGCCTACAAGAAACACATCTCATGCATAAAGACATACATAGACTAAAAGTGAAGGGCTGAAAAAAGGTATTCCATGCAAACAGAAATCAAAAAGTCATGATACTAATTTCAGACAACATTGGCATTAAGACAAAACCTGTAAGAAGGGACAAATAAGGGCATGTCCTGATGGCTTCATTTCCGAATTCTACAAAACTTTTAATAAAGAGCTAACCCTCATTCTACTCAAACTATTTCTAAATATTCAAAAGGAAAGAATCCTTCCAAATTCATTTTATGATGCCTCCATCATTATCATCCCCAATACAGATAAAGACATGACAAAAAAAGTAAAACTACAGACCAATATCTCTGATGAATACAGATAAATATTCTAAACAAGATACTTGCAAATCATATCCAACAACATATTAAAAAGATTATTCATCATCACCATGTAGGCTTTATTCCGGGGATGCAAAGGTAGTTCAACACACACAAAGCTTGAATCAGAGAGGGGAACTCTTGTACACTATGAGTGGGAATATAAATTAGAACAGTCATTATGGCAAGCAGTGTAGCTGGTCCCCAAAACAACTGAAAGTAGAACTGTCCATATAATTAGCAGTCCTACTACCAGGAAGTCTTACTATTCAAAAGAAAGGAAATTGATATATTGTGGAAATTTCTTTACTGTTTACTGCAGAATTGTTCTCAATAGCAATTATATGGAATTAACCTAGGGATCCATTAGCAGATGATAATGAAAACACTCCCCCCTCACACACACACATAAAATGGAATAGTTTTTAGCCATTAAAAAGAATGAAACTCTGTCATTTGAGGCAACATGGACTAGCCTGGAAGACATTATGTTAAGTGAAATAACTGGTGCACGAAAAGTAAAAAATCACATGTTCTTACTTATATGAGGAAACTAAAAATGTGGCCTTGTAGAAGTAGAGAAAATAGTTTACTAAAGGCTGAGAATGGTAGTGAGAATAGAGATGACAGTCGACAGTTACAAAATTATAGTTAGATAAAGGGCTAAGTTCTAGCATTCTATATATCATATAGTGGGGTAACTACAGTTTAAAATAATTTCTTATATAGCTCAGAATATCTCAATAAGAAGATTTTGAATGTTCAACACAAAGTAATGAAAAATATTTGAAATGATGAAATGATGAATATACTAATTATGCTAATTTGGTCACTATACATTGTATTCAAATACTGAGAAATAACACTATTATCTATAAAAATATACAGTTATTGTACTTTGCTAAAAAATAAATCAAATGCATAATAAAAATGGAAATCAATAAAAATGTTATTACACCAGGTAATGAATAAAAGAATAGTTGATATTTTACACTTTTTAAAAAATTAGAGGTATATTTTATGTCATTCTCAATTCAAACTACTCCCATTTAAAGTATTCAGTAGCCACATACAGCTACTACTGTAGTGGACAGTACTATTTTATACTATAAAAGTGGTGATTGGCATAAGGTATTTTATGTCATTAAAAAAATTGTCAATGAGCATGTGCACTCAACAGAGAAAAGAGACAGATAGAGAAAAAGTGAGAAAGGATCCTCACCATGAAGGATGGTCATGCCACAATCCCTTCGCCTCCATTTCTCCTTCCTTTTGGGATTTTGAGCACACATGGACATGCACCTGGCCTATTTTTCAATTCACTATGTCTGGGACTTGAACTGCACAGTCAGCCATGTGGAGCCAGCTGCCTTAACTACAATGCCACCAAATGGACCTATGTCATTATACCTTAAGCTTTCAATATACTATTTGCTTCCTATTGCTTGTATGAGCTATCTTCCCCAAATCCATGGAAAAAATGTTAATTATAATAAACTGTGTAAAGTCTTTTTACAAGCAAAATGAGAAATAGTGATCGACTGTTTTAAAAAATAATTAGAATAATAATAATAATGATTGGGAAAAACAGAAAAGATATTGAATGTTGAAGCAGGGAGATTAATGTCTCTGTATTGACTGACATGTATAGCATTCCCTTTTGAAAAAGCAATGTAAGGGAATCAGCAGTTAGCGTAATGGCTATGTTGCTGGACTCCCACGTAGTCGACCACGGTTCGCATCCCGGACCCGGTGGCTTAAAACTCACACCGGGCACGTGTGCGTGCGTGCCCAAGATCCCGAGAATGGAGAAGGGATTGCGGCGTGACCATCCCCCCTGGGGGGTGATTTCTCGCTTTCTGTCTCTCTGTCTCTCTCTGTCTGTCTGGTGAGCGCACGCGCCCTATAGCAAAAACCTCTCCAGAAAAAAAAAAAAAAAGCAATGTAATACACTGTAAAGTTATATGTAATCCAATGTAATATAAAGAAGATTATATTGATAATAAAAATAAAAAAATAAAACAAACAACAACAAAAAAAACTGTGATAGATATCAGTTTTTTTCCTTACATCAAAATAAACTCCACAAATGATCTGAGGTCCCCTCATATGTCACGATCATGAGGTAGGGTGGGTGGTATACAAGGGAAACACCATAATACTTAGAGTTAATTATAAATCAAATATTCTTTTCTGGAAAATAAAACCTCTTTTTCCTTTTTAATTAATTCAGAAATGAAGCCTGAAGAGATTTCTGAATCTCAGACTAATGATCAAAAGAATCATATCCATGCCTCATCCAAACGCCGAGTATCACGAAAGACTGAAGAAGATGATACCATGATGGGAGAAGGTAAGCGTGGATGAGGGACTGATTCCTGCAGGAGAGATCCACTGTGGGAGAACTGTAGAATTCCTCTCCCTCTGGTAAATTTCTGAAGAAATTTAGTTCACAGCCTTTTCTTTAGTTTTTTTTTTTTTTTCTACATTTTGTGAAGGAAATTTTACCCTAGTGCAAGAATACACCGGTTCAGCTTATTTACTCATCTATTAACCAGTTATGTGATTTGACATTTATTTTTTTTCTAAATAGAAGATTATTGGTTTAACATTTGAGTTCATTACATAGAGAAAGAGGAATCTTTCCCTTAGCTATTGCAATGCTGCCAATTTGGCAACATTGAACTTGGAAAAGAAGTGTAGTTGCCAAATCCTAACTACACAAATTACATTGAGTATGTAGTCCTTAAAAAATAAGAAAATAAGTCAGTTTTGTTAAGCTCTGCATTGTTATTTAGTTGTACTGTAGGCGAAATGTATCATTTGCCTGCATTGTGCATAATTCCAGATGATTTTACTTGTACTGTTAAATTGCCTTCAGAATGGTGCCAAGCAGAGAAAAGATAAGCATTTGCCTCAGACCAATGCTTTGCCCTAGTCCTACTAAAAATGCAAAAAATAGGAAAACAGTGAGTGGGCAGAACACAAGGGGGCTTTGGAAAATGTAAATATGATATATGAAAAATATCCATATAATGTCCATGGGTCTGAGTCATATTGAAACATATACTCTAAATAAAAGAATATTTCTATTTGTTCTGAATCAATTATTGCATTTTGTAGTTGAAAAGGAATACCATTCTTCATGGTCCTTAGTACATATTTAACCAAAAAACAACAGTCCAATGCTACTTCATTTCTATGTTGTTGAATGAGCTCTGGTGTGTGTGTGTGTGTGTGTGTGTGTGTGTGCACGCTCACATGGGTGTGTGGGTGTGAGCCTGTGTGTCTGCCTGTGTGCATATGTATTGCATATATCAGGTTATTTGCTTGTTTTTATTTTTTCCCTTGAGTGAAAGGAAAGTTTTTAAACATATTTTTCCCCAAGTAAATTGGTAGCCATACACACTCCAGGACATGTATCTGTACCTAAAGGCAGTAGGGACATGAGGGAAGGTGGAGTGTTGGTGTGAAAACAATAGAGACAAAGAGAATGGGACAGGAATTCTTTTTAGATTTCATCTAAGGCTGTTTTAATTTTAGTTTCTAGAACCCTCTTGCCCACATTATTCCAGGAAAACTCAGGACAGGTGTTTGAAAACTGCAATCTGAATCTAATTCTTCATATTCAGCTACATTCTTCAGTGAACAACAGGAGTGATGTTGTTCTCCCTTAATCTAATATGGCCATCTACATGAATCTCAGTTGCCTACTTAAATTAACTACATTAAGCAGTCTACAATGCCTGGGTGTTTTATTAAGGAACATTTTTTATGTGGTGGCTTATTAATAAATGATCAGACATGAGACCAGGGACAGGCTCCTGTGGAAGAGTTCAGATTGAAGAGATGGGAGCATCAAAGAAGCCATTCTGTTAGGACATCCAACTTAAAAATAGAAAGACATGTTATCCGAATCCCCCCCTGGGGATCAGAGTGAATTTGTTTCCTTATCTTCTAAGCTTTGTCCAAATCTTAAGAGCATCATTTCCAAGGCAAGTAATGAGGCATCTCCTGCTTTTCTTTGGAAATTATTACCAGCTACAAAACACCCAATTATTGCTAGCTTTAAATACATTTGGTTTTATTCCATCATTTTCATGCTACTTTAGTTTCCCTTTTTCCTCTGTGTTTTTAAACTTTTGACATTTACTGATAAAGCGATCAGCTGTCTCTCTCATCAGCACTTTGCTTTCACTAAGCACTTCAATGGCACTTAAGACTAGTTAGCTAATGGAACTAAGAAGCATTTCTACTAGATTCAAATTGGAAATTCACCATGTGGCAGCTTTTTTAAAAAAATCATATGGATGCAATAAAGATGTTACAGAGTTGTGATGGGAAAAGAAAGGAGTAAATCGTATATCCTCCCTATTGTACAGTGCCAGGGTTTTAGATATGTAGTCATCTATATCATCTTTTAAATTTCATATCTGCTCATTCACTCTGCTATGACTCCCCATTGTCAGCTGGAGACACCGGAGAATATGACAGTTACAAACATGGAACCCAGGAATTAGATAGACTGGGTTTTAATCTGACTCTACTGTTTATTCAGAAGCCCTGAGCAAGACAAATAACCCATCTGTGCCTTTCATTTTTGCCCATCAGTAATAATATAATAATATTATATAATATAATAATATTATCCACACTTACAGGTAGTATACAAAGTGTATTAATATCAGTAAAGAACACAAAACCATTTCTAGCATATTGTGTGTCCTATATGTGTATAATTTAGTATTGTGCTTTTTTATTATTATTTAAAACTCAAAGCCCTCTAAGATGTGACTCTATCCTATCCTCCTTTTCTTTTTTTTTAAAAAAAAGGTTTTTGCTATAGGGCACATGCGCTTGCCAGAAAGACCAAGGGAGACAGAAAGTGAGAAATCACCCCCAGGGGAGATGGCCACGCTGCAATCTCTTCTCCTCCATTCTCCTCTCGGGATCTTGGGCATGCACGCACATGCACCCAGCGTGAGTTTAAGCCACCGGGTTCTGGGCTTGAACCGTAGTCGACTGCATGGGAGTACAGCGACATAGCCATTATGCCAACTGCTGGGCCCCTGTCCTGTCCTTCTAATCTTATTTTTGATTTCACTCTCCTGTTCCTGCTCACACTCACCAGCCTCCTCATTCAGGACTTGCCTAAAATCTTCTTGCTCGTTTGCTCTCAGTCTCTTCCATTTGGATTAATTATCTTCACCTGATGAACCTCCACAGGGTTTAAGCATTAGCTGAAATGAATTTTTCTTCATAAGACTTTCTTCAGTTCCTTCTTCCTCAATGAAATTGAGTATTTTTTTTCTTGGGTTCAAGGAATACTGAATGTGTGCCTCTATGGTAGTACCTATAGTCTTTGGATGTCATTATATACAATGCCTTTCTGTTTCCACAGGCCGTGGTTCCAGAACAGTTTTGCTCCCTAGGTAGGGCCATTGATTTATCTTGGTTCATTCAAAACAATCTCAGTTTTAAAACGGAAAGTCTTGCATCCCAGAAATTCTTTCAGTTTCAGACAAATCAGGACAGTTGGTTACCCTACCTCTAGAGGACTTTTACAATTATCTGGAGTCATTTTTGATTCCTCAGCTTAGAAGAGAGTGAATACTTTTGGCATCTCTATTTAGAGATCAAGGATGTTCTGAACATCTTAAAATGTGTAAGACCACTGCACAACAAAAATTATCTGGCTCAAAATGTCAGTAATGCCAAGGATAAGTTACCAGGCAGAAACTATTGATCACCTTTTTTAATATTCAGGCGAGAGGTTGCTGGAATGACTTAATGAATACAATTAGATTTTTATCCCCCAATAAATATTAAGTACTTATTTATCTTCCTGATACTTACTTGGTACATTATAAGGTCCTTTCTGTATAGTTACAAGTTAAAGTCTGATACCCTGTCTTTTTTGAATTTCCAGTATGGTTGGGATATGAGAATAATATTTAGGGGGGAAATTCCAAGCATAAGCAATGAAGTGTAAAGCAATCACAACAAACATTATATATATATATATATATATATATATATATATATATATATATATATATAATTTAAATATGGGAGAGAATGCTGCTAAAGGAGATAAAAATATATTATCCTTAGTTACATGTTTAGCCCCTCTAGCTCTTAAATCATATCACACTGTTTCAAATCCTATTTGCTAAGGGCTTGGTTGTCCAGTCTGTACAAATTCAGGTTCACAGAAATGCCAAGGAAAGAGTCCTGCTCTGCTCTGTCAGTTTGCATCAGTTTGCATCACTCCTCAGCTATTCCCTTGTTGCTCTCGATTGGTTAAAATACCCCCCCATATCTCTTAGGCTACACACCTCCAAGTTATTGTTTTAAATTTCTTCCATGATAGAGAGAGAGAAAAGCATTTTTAACAGGGTCTCACACATCACAATCCAGCCTCCCAGCCTCTTCAGCTAGCCATAGTCATAAGTGCATCCACAGGGCATGTGCAGGTCAACCAGGGAACTGAATCCACCATTTCTATGTGGATCCAGCAGTGCTACTGTTATTCCACTTAGCCAGCCCATCTTCAGCGTTACCGTTAACTCATAGCTCTCTTTTACCACCCTGCTCTCTTGCTTCCAAATTTGATCAATTTTACTGCTTCAATGTCTATAGTTTTCCTCTCCCCATCTCTGCTTCATTGCACAGATGCGTCTTCAGTTCAATCTCATTGAATATATTCCTTACAGGTGTCTGCTCTTCCACTCCCTATCTCTTTCTGCCCTCCCAGGGCAGTATTCCCCATATGCAAGATAGTCCTACCTATTTCAAAATATCCTTCTCTTTTGTACACATATATCTAAAGTCTCCCATTCCTTCTAGTCCCAAATCAATACTACTTTGCTTTTTCAAATTCCCTTATCTTGAAAAAGTAGTTCCACCTAACTTTTTTTTGTTTATGCAACTGTTCTTTCAGTTTTTAATTAATTTTTAAAATTTATTTTTCTTTTTTTTGAGAGAGGTTTTCACTATAGGGCGCGTGTGCTCGCCAGACAGACAGAGAGAGACATAGAGACAGCGAAAAATCACCCCCCAGGGGGGATGGTCACGCTGCAATCCCTTCTCCTCCATTCTCCTCTTGGGATCTTGGGCACGCATGCACACGCGCCCAGCGTGAGTTTTAAGCCATTGGGTCCGGGACGCGAACCGTGGTCGACTACGTGGGAGTCCAGCGACATAGCCATTACATTAACTGCTGGTTCCCAATTTTTAAAAATTTTTTATTCCAATTTCTTTTATATATTCAATCACAAGTTATTTAGCTTGCAAACTGAATATTCCAACATGTGTACATTTCTCACCAGTCCAGTTAATACTATAAAGTTATCTTCAATAGATAATAACCCATTTCTTTGTCCCATAAATTACTTATCTCTCTATTTTTCTCCCTAATGTCCTTTCTCAGAGTCTACTCCTTCACCCACCCTCTTCCCACACTGTATCTGGTATTCACAACCATTTACTATGTTTCTGTATCTTTTAGTCCTTTAGTTTCGGCCATAGAGTGCAGACACTCTATGGTATATATTAAGTGGATACATACAATGTCTCTCCTTAATAGCCAGGCTTGATTCATTCAGCAGTAAATCTTCCATATTCACCCACTTTTTGTCAAAATCCAGGGTCTTTATTTATTTATTTTTGACTGAGTATTATTGCATAGAGTATATGTGCCACACTTTTTCAATTCATTCATTTGTTCACGGGCATTTGAGTTGGTTCCATGTCTTAGCAATTGTGAATAATGCCACAATAAATATCAATGTGCAAGCACTTTTTCAATTATAAATTCTTCTATCTTCTGGGTAGATCCCAGGGAGTGGGATTGCTGGATCGTATGGTAGTTCTATTTGTAGATCTTTGAGGAATCTCCAAATTGTTCTGCATAGTGGCTGGACCAATTTACAATCCCCCCAGCAGTGTAGGAGAGTTCCTCTTTCACCACACCCCTGCCAACACTTATTTTATTTATTTATTTTTTTAAATCTTAGTTATTAGGACTGCAGTTTGATCTGCATCTCCGTTACAATGAAGAATGTTGAGCATTTTTTTCATATGCATTTTGGCTATTCTTTTGGCTATTCGTATGTCTTCCTTAGAGAGTGTTTTTTTTTTTTTTAAATCTTTTTTTTTTAGAGGTTTTTGCTGTAGGGCATGTGTGCTCACCAGAAAGACAGAGACAGAGAGAGAGACAGAAAGTGAGAAATCACCCCCCATGGGAGATGGCCACACCACAATCCCTTTTCCTCCTTTCTCTTCTCAGGATCTTGGGCACGCATGCACATGTGCCCGGCATGAGTTTAAGCCACCAGGTCCAGGACTTGAACTATGGTTGACTACATGGGATCATTACACTAACTGCTGGTACCCTCCCAACTTTTAATAGGGTTAATCATCTTTCTTTGGGACAGCTGCTTGAGTTCTCTGTGTATTCTGGTTATCAGTACCTTATCTGATACATAGTTTACAAAAATATTTTTCCATTTTGAGGGCTTTCGATTCACACTAATTACTGTGTCTTTTGCCATCAGAAACTTTTTAATCTGATATAATCCCACTTGTCTATTTTGGGATTATTGACTGTGCTTGTAGGTCTTATTTAAGAAGTTCTGCCTACCCCCATTGTCTCCCAGAGTTTCCCCAGTGTTTTACAGCAGCAGTTGTATAGTTTGAGGTCTTAAGTTTAGATCTTTGATCCACTTTGAGTTGATTTTTGTCAATGGTGGGAGGTAGGGGTTCAGATTCATCTTTCTGCAGGTTGGTATCCAGTTTTTCCAGTACCAATTGCTAAAGAGGTTTTCCTTTTTCTACTGGATTTACTAGTACCCTTTGTCAAAAATCAATTAGTTGTATGTTTGGGCATTTATTTCTGAGGACTCTATTCTGTTCCATTGGTCCACCTGTCTGTTTCCATGGCAATACCATGCTGTTTTGATTATCACAGTTTTGTAATATATTTTGGGGATAGGGAGTGAGATGCCATCCACTCCACTCTTCTTGTGCAGGATTGCTTTTGCAATACAAGGTCTTCTATGATTCCAGGCAAATTGTATAATTGTCTTTTTTAGATCTATGAAGAATGTCTCTGGCACTTTGATTGGGATTGTGTCTAGTATGTAGATAAATTTGGGTAGAATTGACATTTTGATTATATTAATTCTTCCAATCCAGGCACATGGGATGTTCTTCCACTTTTTGCGTCATTCTCAATTTCTTTTTTTTAGCTTCTCATAGTTTTCCTTGTGGAGGTCTTTAACTTCTTTGGTTAGATTTATCTCTAGGTATCTTATACTTTTTGTGGCTATGGTAAATGGAATTACTTTTTTCAGTTCTATCTTGGTCTGCCAACTCTGGGGCCAGGGCCAGTTACTGGCCCTGCCTCAGTGTCCCTTACAAGCCACAGGACCAGAGATGGATCTAGGCTCTGCTGGAGAGCTGGGGGCTATCCTCCTCTTAACTTTTATAACACGTCCCTGTGTTCACTTAATGTCTTTTACTAGAAGAGTCCTCAAAAACTTTGTAGAATACACATAATTTGAAAAAACCGTGCGTGGATTTTAAATATTTTTGCATTAAAATAAATTTCTACTTTTATTCTATCTTTCCACAAGTCTTTCAAAGTCCCCTCATATATGTACTGTGTTAATTGTTTTTTATCTTACCGAGATCCTTTGGTTTACATTCTGTATGTTTTCTAATTTCAGCAGAACTTTCAACACATAGTTTCTTATATTAGACCTATTGGCCATACTGTGGATTTTGTGTAAAGTAAAAGAACCCTAAACTTGTTTCCGTATGTACAAATCTATAAAAATAACAGGTAGAGGGGATTTGAGGGATGGCCTCAAGATATCTGGTAGCAGGGAAGAGCAAAACAGTTGAATTCCTAGAAAATTAAAGCTACACTTGGAAATTATTAATAAATAGCATGTACATGTAATGCAAGAAAAAGATATAAATATGTCCTACTTTAAAACATGAATAAAATCTAGCACTTGGGACCAGCAGTTGGCGTAATGGCTATGTCGCTGGACTGCCATGTAGTCGACTGCAGTTCAAGTCCCGGGCCCTGTGGCTTAAACTCATGCCAGACACGTGTGCGTGGGTGCCCAAGATCCCGAGAGGAGATTGAAGGAGAAGGGATTGTGGCATGGCCATCTCCCCTGGGGGCTGATTTCTCACTTTCTGTCTCTCTGTCTCTTTCTGTCTTTCTGGCGAGCGCACGTGCCCTATAGAAAAAACCTCTCAAAAAAAGAAAAAAAGAAATATAACAGAATAAGTACAGAATATATGATAGTGAACAAATGGTAAGTTATCTTAGAAAAAAATCATAAAAGATATGATGGAGCTACATGAAAAACAAGTATATTATACTGAATCATTTAGTTTAAAATGACAATTTGAATATATAAAACATTGCAGTGTGTTTTTCATCAAATTGACTAATATTGAAAATATCCTATGTATTCCCAAATTAGCTTGGCTTAATGAAATTTTTATCATTTGCTACAGTGTAGAACATCATAAGATTATTCTGAAGTGAATCAGAAAATATAGACCAAAGATATATAGAAGAAATTTTCTGAAGAAATAAATTTCATAACTGTGCTATGAAGTTATTTTGATTGTTGTTTCTAATGTTTTTTCACTTGCTAGATATACAGAGAAAGAAAGGATGGGAAAGTGAGAAATAACCTCCCTGAGGGGAACCTCACTTCCTTCTCAGGATTTTTGAGCACACTGCATACACACACCTGTCATGATTTTCTAGCTTCTGAGTCTGGGTTGTGAACTCTAGTTGGCCATGTGAGAATTCAGTTCCTTAATCACCATACCATCTGCTGGCCTAAGAGTTTTTGTTGTTGTTTTGTTATTTAATTTGCTAAAGGGCATGTGCTCTTGAGAGAGAAAGAGAGAGAAGGAGAGAGAAAGAAAGAATCCCCCATAGGGCATGGCCACAACACAGTCACTTCATTTCTTCTTTCAGGATTTTGGGCATACACACACAAGTGCCTGGTGTGTTTGTCACACTGCCAGGTCTAGAACTCAAACCATATAGTCAGCCATATGAGATCCAGCTGGCTTAATCACCAAGCCACTGGCTGGTCCATATGTTACTTAAGACACTGTGATACTGATACAGAAAATACGTGAGCATCTTAGCTGAAATAGTCCCAGTTAGACTAGATATAGATGTATAGATATAGATATTGCAGTTTTACATATGATAAAAGATAAAGTAAAAATGAAAATAAAAAGTCTTATAAATGAGGCTGGTAAATTTGACTATTTAGAACATTTATCAATCTAGATTTATACATCAAAGGAAAATTCTGGGTGGATTAATAAATTAAATTAGGTTTATTAAAACATATCCAATGCTAGAGTATTACAAAAACAATAAAATGGAGATCGCTTATGATACAGTGTGGGATCAAAGGAATGTTTTCTGCGTTTCATCTTCCTCTAATTTTCATACCTTCCTGACTAGTCATGCATTGCTTATTAAAAATAAAAAATAATTTTTACTTAAAGGCATAAATAATCCAGACAGGAAACAGACAATTGTATTTATTAATTGCTGTATATATATTCTCTAATATGTGGCAGGACTATTGCCTTACTTGGCAAATGAGAAACCAAGGTGGTGAATTTTCTTTTTGTTGGCTGAGCAGTTGGCCATCTCTCTGGTTCAGACCCTGTGGAGGTTCAAAGGTCCAGGCAATGATATGGATGGGGTCAGGTCACCCAGCACTGAATGCTGCACTGGAACTGGGCTAAGAAAATGTAAACAGGGTGGGGCGGGGAGAGGTCAGGGGAGAAAGGAGATTTACTGTTAATGTTTTCATTGCAAAATAAGCCAGTGACTAGTACTCACATAAAATTTTTAAAATCACAAGCTTAGTGTATATTTGTTGCTCAAGAAAGTCTTGGAAGCCGCAAGAGGTTAAGGCTAGCTGGGGAAAATTATAGCTATCGGTGAACCTGGAAGGACCCCACACCACTGAGTCCTTTTCATAAAGAATGAATACATATTCCCCATGTTTTATCTCTTTCTCCTCAAACTTGATCATATCCTCCACTGGGACTCTACGAGGCGTGGAGGGGCAATTTGAAATCTCATCTTTCCATTTTAATGGGGGCTCATCAACAAGGCAGAGGTGGAAAGGAGGCATGCCAATTCATGTGTTTTGATACTCACTATCCTTCCTTCCCTAAAACCCAAACATTCAGCTGAATGCCTTAGGACATATATCTGCTATAAATTCATTTTTTATCTAATTTGTCTGAGATCTAAGCTTCCTGTGGAGGTCCGAGATCAAAGGATCTGATTCCTTCTGATGTCGGCGCTGACACATAATGTGTGCTGACTTAGTTCTGTCTATAACCTCACAGTGGGAGGCGACCAGCCTCCCTGGGCACCTTTACACAGTGAACTTTCATTTCGGCTAGGGAATCTGTCAGGTATGCTGCTGATTGGAGCTGCCATGTAAATAATTCATGGGAGATTTTTAAATGTTTTGGGTCTGCAAAGGAAAGCTACACTTGTGTTAGTCTTTTATGAATAGATGCAGACTTGAAGAACAAGGGGAGACAGATTTCCAATGAAGGTCTCTCAAAAACAGGATAACAATATCTTCAATGGATTGAAATAGGTGACTTGAAGTGTTTGATTCCTCTTATGTGAAGTACTATTGGTTTTACCAAGGGATTAAAATTCAAAGCCTTTTTTTTTCTCCTTTTTTTAAGTTCACTTCTACCTGACAATTTATTATTCTTGTTCTCTAGTTATTTGCTGATCCTGATAAACTATGTCTTTTCTTCCTGGTGAGAACAATGATTATGAAGATGATACCAAGCTCAGTGCTTGGCATAGGACTGGGCATAATTACGGGACAAGGTTGATAGTACAGAAAAAATTCCTTCCCTGAAGGAACTCAGTGTCCTAAGAGGAAGATGAGACTGTTGCACAAGGACAGGTGACCAAGAATTGAAGCAGCTTTACAGGTCACAGGAGAAACTCCATTCAACAAGTATTGAGGCATAAATCAATGTAGTTTGAGCTGTCAAGAAACATTTCTGGAAGAAGGTTCAGTCCCATAGGAAAGCTAGTATAAGCTGAAAGTTCTCATTGCTCTAAGCAACAGAACCATCCCATAGTTGTGTGGCTAGGGCAGACACATGCTAAGCCAAAGGAATATGGAAAAGGAGAGAGGCAATATTACTAACATGGGCCAAAATAGTAATTGATGTATTTTTGAACCAATATGAACGTGATTATCTCATGTTATTGCTCCAAATTGAAAAGATTTTACATAAATTTATATTATGTTTTTACTTCATTTCATTCTCACCTCATTTTCCATACATTCGTTCAATTAAATTGAAGTAGTAAGTTGGTACTCTATCTCAATACTGTTTCTTACAGTAGATTACTGTCTTCTAACTCAAACCAAGACAGCCATCAATAAACTGAGTGAGGAGTAAAGGCCACAGGTTATTAAATTAACATCTACATTGTCTACAGAAAGAGTGGTTAATGAGTTTGACAGAGAGATGTGAGAAAAGCAGGAATAAAAAATGTAGATGGTGCATTGCCACCTATGCCCCAAGGCTTTAGGACAGATTTTTTTCACCGTAAGACACGTGAAAGATGACTTTTCCTATATGTATCCAAACAAACTTTCTTCTTAATTACCCATTGCTGTTTTTAATATTACACAGTATTGTATGGAGCACAAACTCTGGAGCCCAAAATCTTGAAGTCTTTAAATCAGTAATCCCCAACGTTTTTGCCAAGAGAGACTAGTTTTGAGGAAGACAATTTTTCCACGGACTGGTGGGTACAGGTGAGGAGATGGTTTGGGAGTGATTTAAGCGCATTAAATTTATTACATTTATTTATGCTGCCACTGATCTGGCTGGAGGCAGAGCTCAGGTGGTAACATGAGATGGGAAGCAGCTGTAAATGCAAATGAAGCTCCTCTCCTTGGCCAGCCACTACCTCCTGCTGTGCAACTCCCTGTCCTAACAGTGTTCAAGATTTTGGGAAGTTAATCTCTCTGAACCTCAGTCATTTTCCCTAAAAGGAAAACAAGGTTGTTATGAGGACTAAATTATCTATCTATCTATCTATCTATCTATCTATCTATCTATCTGTAAATAAAATACATATATAATTATATATAATATTATTATACATTTATTATATATATTTTGTATTATAAATATTATTATACAGATATATAATTTATATTATATATGAATTATAGCAAAACATGTGGTAATTGCTATATAAATGTTACCTTAAATGATTATTTGCCTTTCTCTGAAATAACAAATAGTAAAATGCAAATATCATCTAATAAGGGTACTTCAAGAAGTTCATGGAAAACTAAAATTAAAGCAAGTTTATTTTGACTCAGTTTTCTTAAAAATCAATGCATGGGGGCCAGCAGATGGTGCAATGTTTACATCACTGGACTCCCACATAGTCAACCATGGTTTGAGCCCAGGACCCAGAGGCTTAACAGTCACGTCAAACACGTGTGCGTGTGTGCCCATAATCCTGAAAGGAGAATGGAGGAGAAGGGATTGTGGCATGACCATCCCTCATGGAGGGCTGATTTCTCTCTTTCCATCTCTCTGTCTCTCTGGTAAGCACACGCACCCCATGGAAAAATCTCTTTAAAAAGAAAATCCATGCATAGTTTCTTTATAGTACACATTTTTTCATGAACTTTTTGAAAACCCCTTGTAAGAATGCCAGTAACATAGAAATAATCTTGAATTTCCCTTAATTTGAAAAAGCTGTAATAAATAGACCATTTTAATAATTGAACTATAATACCTAATCATTTATAAAAAAAAGTCCTATACCCCTCAATATGCAATGTGTTATGAAAATGAAAAACTGAGTTATGGGATACTCTCTGAAGGAAGTGAGATATTTTTCAAGATGAATGAAAGGAAGCAGAGAACTTTGATGGAACAAAAACACTTCAGGACTAGGGTGGGTTTTAAGATTATTATTCATTTTGAGAGGTGGGATAATTACAGGGAAGAATTTTTAAAACTCAGGCTTCAAGTGAAATGCAGCTAGAAACTAAAGCTCTATACACATGTAAAATAATTTAAAGGAATTATACTTGGTCACTAGTTGATAGTATTTTAAATATTAAAAGTTGGGAGGGCCAGCCAGGTGGCATGGTAGTTAAGGCACCTGGATTTTACATGGCCAACTGCCTGGTTTGAGTCCTGGCTCTGGAGGCTTAGAAAATACACCAGATGTATGTGAGTGCATGCCAAATCCTGAGGAGAATGGAGAAGGGACTGTGGTGTGGCCATCTTCCCTGGAGAGTAATTTCTCACCTTTTCTCTCCCTCTCTCTCTTTCTCTCTGGTAAGCACACATGCCCTGTAGCAAAAAAAAACAAAAAAAAAAACAAAAAAAAAAAAAAAAAAAGAAAGAAAAAGAAATTGAAGTTGAAAAGAAAATACTTTAGGAAAACAATACTGTAATGTTTAGCCATTATTTACACAAAATTTTCATGAAATACTGCTGTGAAAGGTCCTTTCCTTTCTTCCCCTCAGTAGTGATTGTCATTACTATCATCATGATGGTAATTAAAAAGTCACAGCAGGACAGCTGATCTTCATGGGGTCCTTCATAGTTTACAAGGTGCTTTAACATGTAGTTCATCTGTTCTCATAAAGACTGTATGAGATAGCAAAGCGGATTATTCCATTTTACTGAAAAGGAAACTGCAATTCAAAGGTCAAATTACTTTTTCTAGAAACTCCAGATATGGGTTCAATAGTTTGTCAGATTTCAAAATCTTTTTACCCTTATTATTATGTATGAGCACTTTCTCTTCTACCCACACGCTCAACCACCCCCTCCTCACACACACCATGCACACACACACATGTACACTGATGCTGAGCACGAGGCAGAATGTGAAGATAGAATGGTTCTCTTCGCCTTTCCCCTAATGCCTTTGTTGTCATGAAATGCCTTTTTAGATATCTTGTCTAAAAAGTGTCCTACTGAGCTGGCCTTGTGGCCTGGTGATTACAGTGAGCTGGATCCCACATGGCCAATCTCACTTTGAATCCTGGCTCCAAGGGCTGGAAAAATATTCCGGGCATGTATGTGTTCATGCTCAAAATGCCAACAGAATGGAGAAATGCAGAAGGTATTTTAGCTTGCCCATGCCCCATTGGGGGATGCTTGCTCCCTCTCTCCCACTCTTCACTCTCCCTTTTCTTCTTTGGTGAGTGCATGTACTCTTTGGCAATAATAATAATAATAATAATAATAATAATAATAATAAAATAATAATAATAACATTTCCTACTTTCTTGACACCATTCTCAACATAAAAGGAAAGTACCTCATATTGCTATCAGTTACCAGTGAGATAGTTGCTATAGTAGATAAAAGCAGAGTAAGATCAAGTTACTGTTTTAAGAAAGTTATAATTTGAGTGAAAAAGATAAAATCCTATCAGATCCCTCTGTTATTTTATAGTATATTCAACAAATATTCATGAACATCCACAACCACCACGAAGTTGTATAACCACCAGTACAGCATGGCCATCCCCTCTGGGAGGTGATTTCTGTCTCTGTCTCTCTGGCGAGCCCACATGCCCTATAGCAAAACACTCTCTCTAAAAAAAATAATAATTATGCTAAGTGGTCAATGCATGTGTTTGAACAGAATAGCTAAAAGATTTATGAGTAAAGCAAGTGACTTAATTCTCTGTACCTTTGTTTCTCCTCTGTAATATGAGGACAATATTACTAGCCTCATGGGGTGGCTATGAGGATGAAATGAGTGAATGTGTTATTAGAGCTTGGCAAATAAATGTAATGTAAAGCACCAGTAATTTAATAACCATGGTAAGTGTAATGCAAAGGCCAATATAATGAGAGTCTTTACTGTAATTCAAGCTCTGAGCAGTGCTTTGCATGTTTCCTCTTAACCTTCGACCTTGAGGTTGATGCTATCATTATTGTTGTCTTACAGATGAGGAAACAGAGAGGTTAAGTACAATTTATACACTATTCAGCACATAAGGGACCAAGCAGGAAGTCTAACCACATATTTTCTAATTCTAAGTTTGTACTATTTGCTGCTATGCTATATAGCTTCTCAAGACCATCTTTCACATATTTAATAACACAAACAATTTTTCTGGTAAATTTTATTTGGGCCTGCCAGTAAAATTCTATATTCTCCTAGTTTATTATCATTTATCATTTCAGCAACATGAAAGGTTAGTGAGCTCATTTACATATGACATGATCACATTATTAGATACTTCTATAATACATTCTTCAATGAATTGGGACAGATTAGGACAAAGATGTTTAGATTATCTGTTCACCAATGCTGTACTCTTCTGAGCTGATTTTTCTTTCTTTTTGAGAGAGAGATTTTTGCCATAGGACCTGTGTGTGCTTTCTGGAAAGTCAGAGAAAGCAGAAAAATCATCCCCGGGGACTGGCCACGCCTTAATCCCTTCTCCTCCATTCTCCTCTCCGGATTGTGGCCATGCATGCACATGCTCCCAGCATGAATTTCAAGCTGCCAGGTCAGGGACTTGAACTGTGGTCAACCACGTGTGTGTGTGTGTTTGGGGGTTGCCCAGCACCCTAACCACTAGGCAACCTGCTGGTCCCCTCAGTTGATTTTTAATAGGAAAATAACACATAATGAAATGTCAAGGGAAGAAAACGATAATTAAAATAAGATTGCTAAAATGAAATATGTTTTAGTAAATGGCTAAGAAGCACCTAGGAATTATATCAAATTATACAAACCAGACTGGCAGGTGGCTTGGTGATTGAGGCACTGGACTCCCACAGGGCTGACCATGGATTGCTTTCTCCCTCTTTCTCTCTGTCTCTCTCTGGCCAAGTAGAAGAATAATAAAAATAAATAAAATTAAATAAATAATTCTTTAAAAACTAAATTAAAAATTATACAACTGAATCCCAGAGAGACTAAGTGACCAGATGAAAGTCAGGCCAGCAGGTAGGAGAAGGGGGCACGTGAGAAGGGGTACTCTTGCTACTCAGGTCTGATGTGCCTTCTATCCTTCCACAGTTACACAATATACCTGTACACACTCACGTAGATACAGTGTTTTTATGTATTCACGTTATCTCTGCATATGTCTGTATTCACATGTTTATAAAATCAAAAATACTTAACTTGTGAGTTTGGCATAAAATGCAAAGTATTAGTTAAGACTGCTTTACAAAATTCACATTTATTTTCTTTAGAATTATTTTTTTATTTAACTTTATTTATTTAGTTAGTTTAATTTGACCAGAGAGGGACAGAGTGAGAGAGAATAAGAGGGAAAGGGAAAAAGCAAGCCACCAGGTCCAGGACTTGAACCGTGTTCGGTTATATGGGAGTCCTGCGCCCTTAACCAGCCAGCCCCCACATTTCATAATATAGATGTGAGTTGACCCACTGGTAAGGCCTGATTACAGTCTGCTTTTTGTATTTAAGCCTTATGTTTTCAATGGAAAACCCTGGTTGACTCACATCGTGCACGTGTTTTTCTGGGAAGCAACATTACTAAACTTTTATTATATATTTAATATTAATTACAGATTTAGCATGGTATATAGTAATTTTAAAAATATGTTTTGTCACAAAGGTGCTTGGAAATGAATGAGCTGATATAACCTAATCTTTAATTAGTTGACGATGTCTTGTTGGGAATGATGAATGGGCAAGATGCCCATTTATCTGACTAAGAACTACATCCATTCTTTCACCACAGATATGAAAAGGAAGGTCATACTGGGCAAGCTGAACCAGCATCCCCATCAGCCACTGAACGGAGTGTCCCGAAGGAAGGTTAGCCGCCGCACTGTGGGAGAAGAAGAGACTGCCGGGCCCACTCCCAGTATTACCAGCATCACTTCCCACTGGCCCAGCTGCACGCCAGGCTCTCTGGCTCAGCAGGTGAACCTACAGGAGACTGGGGACTGGAAGGAGACCCAAGAACAGCTGCTCAGATACCAGCTGGCAGGCCAAGGTCAGATGCTGATGCTGTGCCCAGACCTCAAGCAGCAGAAGCAGCAGTTGCAGAGGGGTCTGTGCAAAGACAGCGGCGGCTTGGGGCTTTCCCAGGAGAAGACAGCCCCCTGCGGTGACACTGAGGCATTCTGTCTTCATTCAGTGCACCCAGGGACGGTTCAGGAGCAGCTGTAATCAGGGAATAGCGTGAGTGCCTGGGCTGAAAGGCAGAATGTTCAAAATGTTTTTGGATAATAAGCGGGCGAGGTGAGGCTTCCCTGCAGGGACAACAAAGAAGGCAGATTGTGAACTAGGAATCCCTTTTTCAACTTTAAAATAGAAGAGTCAAATAGTTGCTTGTAGACTGAAACAATGTCTGGTATGGCTTTTGTATCTAATATTGATAGTAGTTCAATGCTAGGAAAACAACATATTGTCAAACATTTGGTTTTGGTTTTTCTCTTGTTTTGTTTTGTTTTTACTTGAGCTGTTTATTTCTGATTTAACCCATTTAATCATGGTGTAGGGGATGGACAGTGTCAATGGTAAAACAGGACACCCCACAAGACTGACCCACATGGTCATTTGCTGGGTTTGCATCCAGAGACCTTTACGAATACGAAGGGCACCAACGTGCCCATTATCTGGAACGGACTGAGGCTTTAGTTCTTCTATGGAAAAAAATAAAATAAGTAAACTTTTAAAAAATGTAATACTTATCTCTACCAGAAGGAGTTGTTATAAGCTTCTTCTGGGATGACCACCCATAGCACTTTGGGCTTCTCTTAAGGAAAGGATACAGCTACAGTTAGTTCTTCAATGTTACAAAAGAATTCCTTTATTTTATAGGAACATTTGAAGGACAGGAGAACACCCTGTTCGCTGATCTGTCAGACTTTACCTGCTAACCACAAGGCAACTTTCTGTTTGTTTGTTTTTCCCATGGATTTTATTTTATGTTTTAAATTCAGTCATTATTGAGAACCCACAGTAATGCAAGTATATCAAGTTTGAATGTCATGAGCATTTACACATGAAAATTGATATTTTTAATGGGCTTTGCTGAGATTTTAATAAAGGACAAAAATGTAAAAATATCAAGTTTGGGGAAGAAAATTGTCCATAAACCACAGTTATATTTTTCAATGGTTCTTCTAGTAACTGGGTCAAGTTTACAACTGGGAGAAAACTGTACTGGGAAAACAGATACATAAGTGTCCAAGTGCATTATCAACTGACTTCCTCATCAAATACCTACTCTTTGGGGAAGATAATGCACAGAGCTGTTCACAGAAGAAAGTTTCTAGCGTGTGCCACCTCTCTAGGCTGTGCTAGGAGTTCTAATGAAGACCAGAAGAAAAGATCAACTGATATGTTGATAAATTGGGTAAGGATGATAAAGGAAATCTCACCTGATTTGTGCATTTGTGCAAGACCCATCTCTGCTCAGTCTAAAATACTTGGAGCAGCTTGACCACATTCTTGGTGCTGGATCAAGAAGGCTTCATGTTCCAAGATTGTAAAGCAAAGACAGCAGAAGTGAGAATTTCGAGAAAGAGATTGTGCTTGGTCCTGAAATGTAAACCAGGGTTTTCCAATCTCTGAAAGGTTAAGAGACTGTCCTTTGTTTGGGTTGGATCAGAGGAAGGAAACATACTGTTGTACTGCCGAGTTTTAAGTAGTGATTCCCTGAAGTTCATCTCACAGGACGTACTGGCAGAGAGCCATCATTTTCAGAGCTTCAGTGGGAAAGTACATCTTCTCCTACCGTGAGTTCTCAGCCTCCTCTGTACTTCAGGTGTCTTGTGGACTTTTAGTATTGTAAGACTGCCTCTGAAATGTAAGCACTATTGTCTGTGGCACCATGTTGAATTGAAGGGGAGATATAAGTAGATATTATGATGCTCTCCAAAAGATTTCAATCAGGTTATTTTTGTGTAGGAAGGGCATGAAAGGGCAATCTAGCTTATAGAAATTTACTTGGAAGTACAAGCTAGCTGCCTACAGGGTAAATCCTCTTTATAAATGTATTTCATACAGGCACCAACAGTGTTTAAAAGTATTTTAAAAACAGATAATTTGAATTACTTAGGCAGACCATATCTTCTCTGGTTTCATTAGTCCCTGCAAAAAACCAGTTCTTTGTCTTATTTTTTAGCTTCCAGGTCTACAGAGTTATATACCTTCATAATCTCAAGTATAAACCTTGGATCCTCAACAAGCTGGAGTCTTTATGACAAATATTTCAGAAGTTAAGGCTTTTGAGTATAATATGGTAGCAGTCTTAGTCTTTGTACTACCTTCTGCAAGCAGAGGATTTCTCTACTCATTTTCCCTTCCACTCTAGTGACTTCTTTTACCAGTTTGAAGTCCAGCTCAGATAACTTTCCTAAGCTCTGTACCACCTACTTAGTTGCGTAATGATAACTTCCAGGAGGATATGCCACAACCACTATGATGTTGACACAGCCCTGAAACCTAAAACCTGCCTGTCCTTGTTTTCCTCCTCCCAAAATAGGAGAACTGGAAAAAACACTGAGAGCAAAGAGAACAGCCCTTGGTTCATTAATATTTAGAAATCAGTTAATTCGATCCACTCCTGAACTTATTCAAACCATGAACATGGGTTACCCAGTAAATATTTTCAAGCAGTGAAAAGCTGTACCCTTTATCCAAATAAATGATTGAAGATATCTCTTATTTTCCTGTGTTATTTCAACAACTCTCTCGTGTCTCCTATTTCTGATTTTCTCTAAGTGATGAATTCTTTTCTCCCAGAAGACTGACATGCTAATACTCTAGAGAGTTCAAAAGTGTTTGAAAGCAGATTGTAAGTGTTCTCACCACAAGAAAAGGTACGTATTTGAGGTGATGCATATGTTAATTAGCTCAATTGAGCCATTCCGTAATGCATACATATTTCAAAACATCATGTTGTGCATGATAAATGTGTACTATTTTTGTCAAATAAATAAATAAGGAAAATGTTTATAAATATTTATGGATGGCAAAACCAAGAGAGAAGTATAAAGGAACTTAGGATAGTTTGGACTGCCTCTTCATGCTTTTGGAATAGTGGTCAGAAAAGGTGCCAAATGGAGACAGAAAGAGTGAGAGACTAAACCAATCTAATCAAGCTGTGCTCCCAGCCGTCCTGCCCATGTTATAGCTCAGTGCGTCTTCCAAATACCAAGAGCCTTGAGCTCTCTCAGGCCACACCCCTTCCAAGACTGACTCAGTTGGCCCAGCTACAGTGGTGAAGTAGTAGCGCATTACTCTGCGATGCTGGAGCCATCCGGAAGATTGGGATTTGGTTTCCTAGTTGACCTGTACTTGTTGGTCATGCATGCATGTGTCATGATCTGAGATGGCTGGGAGGGCTGAGGGGAAGCTCATGATATGCGATCCTATTGTGCACACTTGTCTTTCTCTATTTCTCTTTCATGAAAAATAAAGTTTTTAAAAATGAGTTATTTGTTTGTATGAGTCCCTCCTATGTAGCAGTCTAACTCCAAATTTATGAAATTAGTATATTGAAATGCATGCAAGCTATATGCAAAAATGAGTATGGGGAAATTTAATGTAAATCACATGCAAATATTATTCAACCAAGTTTCTATAAAATTGTATATGTCAATAACAGCAAAGAATTTTAATTAATTCTGTCATTTAAAATTCATGAATTTATTTCATATTTTGCTCCTAGAATTTATAATGTATTTAATGTCAATTTTGAAAAAGCCATAAGCAGAAGGAATGAAACATTACTGAGTATAGAATAGCTGATTTCAACCTACACTATAGCACTATGACCAGTTACAGGTATGTATGAGAAACACATCACATTTCTAGGATGTAATTTTTTAAAAAAAAAGAAAACATTTTTAGTTAAATGATGTTTAAGTGATAGAATACAGAGATTTGATTACTAACAAATATTCTCCTAGCAATGTTTTCTTTTGTTTTAAATACTAAAAATGACTAGCGATTTCTTTGCTTGGAATAATTAATCTGATGGTATGAGACAGAAGATTTGTTTAATGCATTTGTAGGACCTTCTAGAACTTACTGGGCTTCAAAAAATTGATTTTTCCATATTATTTATTATTTTGGTCTCAAAATTATTTCATTTCTTATCAGATCTTTTATTTTAAATTTAATAACAATGACAAGGTAAAAAAGAGTTGATTTCCTTTGAACAATGTGGGAAATGTCCACTCTCCTCTTCATTTTATAAAAGAAAAAAAACATCATTTGTCATCCCTATTATAGTCCAAGACAAATAATAAAGTTTGTTTGGACTGACTGTACTTGTTTTTTGTTATATTCTCTCAATTTAATTGTACATCTACCTGGTAGAATAGCTTATGTAGAGTATTATTCAAGTTATTCTAAAGAAAAGAAAAAGAAATCAAGTTTCAAAACAATGAATAGCATGCTTTTACTTTTAGTGTTTATGTGTAGAAAAATCATGGAAAGATAGCAAAGAGAATTTCAAGAAATAGTTACCTCAGGCAAGTATATGCATGGTGGTTAAGGTGGCTGGATCCCACATGGCTACCAGTTCAAGTTACAGATCTGGCAGCTTGAAAAACATGCCAGGGGGTGCATACCCACACACTTAAAATTCCCAGAGGAGAGGAGAATGGAGAGAGGAGATTGTGTTGTGGCCATACCTTCTGGGGGGGGGGGTACTTTCTCTGCCCCCCTGGTGAACACATGTGCCCTATAAAAAAAGTTATCTCTGGGCAATAGAATGGGTATATGGGTTGATTTGCACTTCAAAATTTATATCCTTTTTGCATTTCAATGTTTTTATAAATACATATTGCTATTAAAATAAAATTTAAAATATTTACCCACTGTACTATTGGCCAGAGATTGGTGATGTCACCAGATCTTAGCCAGTGGGTAGGAAATATTTACAGAAAATGTTCTTCATCTTTGAAGGAGGAGTAAGGTGATGTGGAGGAGAAGCAAAGAATGTGAAGGGTGGCAGATGACTGGCCTGGAAATATAGGTTGAGAAAAAATAAAAGGAAAGTATAAAGTCTATAGGTGAGGAAAAGAATGTGCTATGGTAGATTGGGATTAGAATATGGCCTAATCTGGGGCCAGCAGATGGCCTAAGAGTTACATCACTGGACGCCAACGTAGTTGATCGCAGTTTGAGTCCTAGACCTGGAAGCTTACAGCTCATGCTGGGCACGTGTGCATGCGTGCCCACAATCCTGAGAAGAGAATGGGGAAGAAGGGATTGAAGCATTCTCACTTTCTCTCTCTCTCTCTGTTGCTCTGGTGAGAGAGCCTACCTAAAGCCTACACATATTCTATAGCAAAATCTCTCTCTTAAAAAATAAAAAAAGAATATGGCCTAATCTGTTTTCCCACTGTAGCATCCCCAAAATGTTATACAAGGCATGCCAACAAGGGCTCATCTGTCTGAAGGACCCACAAGGAAAAAATATATACGACTCTGGCCTCAATATCTCTCAATAAGATTCAGATTTAATCTTTAAACCATCACTCATATGGAAGACACACTGGGGAAACAAATGCTCGCCCTAGGTCAAGTGTCTCACTGTGGTGACCATAGCTCTGAGAAGTGCTCACCTGGGGCAAGCCTTCCTGCCCCAGGTTAGTGCTGCACTGTGGACTTTATCTTGTCTAACTCCACAAGAACTTATTCTAAACCTGTGCCAAGTGGTATTAAACCCTGAAATCGAAGGACTGACTCTCAGTAGCAGCTATCACTGCACACTTATTAGGGAGGTTGAAGATAAGCAGATACTTGGGGAGAGACTAAAGTCAATACACTATGGGCCTTAATTTTCAAATAATGGGTGTGGCCTTAAAAATAAGAGGCTCCAAAATATTCTTCAATTTTCATATGAATAAATAATCCTGAGTGCTTATTTACAGTTTTGACAGCTCTAGAATTGCTATACATTTGTACTATGAATGTACTAATAGTATATGTCTATTTTTCCTCCCTTATATTTTTATTCTGTTTTTAAGGTTATTGACTTAATTATCTTTATCCAGCAGTATCTTCAACAGTCTCTCTACATCTGGTGGCTTATTCCTGTGACTAGAAATGATTCTTTGATTGAATAAGTCCCTTCAAATCTATTCCTATATTTTCTATTTTCATTCCAACAAAATTGTGTGAAAGACTCTTGTTCACACATTTTATTATATTCATGGTTTCCATCATTGTACCAAGCCCTTCAATGTGTCATTTGATACCTCCATAGAACAGAGATTGCCTTGAGGCACCATAGTGCTAATTCTTTTATTTTTAAGAATTATTTTGAGGAGAAGTGAGAGGCAGGCCTTCAGGAGAAGATTGCTCATGGCTCTTGTGAAATAGGGATTTCAGGGTAAAAGAGAAATGAAGATTCCCTACTGATAACTCAGCCTCCAGCAAACAAGCTAGCATGGTAGGAGAAGTGAGAGGCAGGCCTTCAGGAGAAGATTTGTCATGGCTCCTGCGAAGTAGTGATTTCAGGATTGAAAATCAAGAATTAGGAAGAAACAAACCATCCATCAGATGACTAGAAATCACCACAGGACCACAAGACACAGAGGAAAGCAAGAAAATACCTCTCCTGCAAGGGAAAAGAATAACTACTCTTCATCCACAGGCAGTTCAATGGAAATTATGGAAATGTCTGATAAAGAATTTAGAACATTCATAATGGCGAAGCTAACAGAGATGGAAGAGAAGAGAGACAATGAACTGCAGAAGAAAAGGAGAAATAAGCTGATGAGTTCCAGGAGGTGAAAAAATTCATGCAAGATCTAAAAGAGAAATTACACACTTTAAAAAAGAATCAAACGGAACTGTTAGAGATGAATGCTATAATACAGGAAGTCAAAATCTCCATTGAAAGTATTAAAAGCAGACTAGATCATACAGAGAATAGAATCTCAGACATAGAAGGGAAAATTGCTGCCCTAGAAAAATCCACCATGAAGACTGAGAAAATTGCCCAAAAAATGAGAATAATATACGAGAAGTACTAGATACCATCAAATGTCCAAACATCTGGATAATTGGCATTCCAAAAGGTGAAGAGACTCATAAGGGCATTGATAATCTATTCCATGAACTCCTCTAAGAAAACTTTGCAAACCTAGAGAGGCACTCAAAGATCCAGTCCCAAGAAATACAAAGGACCCCAAATAGAATCAACCCAAGAAGATCTTCTCCAAGACACATTATAGCCAGGTTGACCAAAACCACAGACAAAGACAAGATACTAAGATTGGCAAGAGAAAAACATCAAGTTACCTACAAAGGGTATCCCATCAGGCTAACAGCAGACCTCTCATCGGAAACAATGCGAGTGAGGAAAGAATGGGAAAATATATTCAAAGTGTTAAGAGAGAAGCAATTTCAGCCAAGAATACGGTACCCGGCAAGATTATATTTCATGTGGGAAGAAGAGACAAGAACATTCTCAGATAAAACCTGAAAGAACTTATCAGCACCAGACCAGATCTCCAGGAAGTTCTCAAGAGAATGCTATTATCAGGAAAATTAAATACAGACACACAGAAATAAGAGTTCAAAAACTAAGAAAATGGCCAAATTAATCATAGGGACAAGTCTGGAGTTGAATATTATATCCCAGAATTTAATCGGGAAAATTGAACCACAACAGAAGATAAAGTACATGAGACTGAATTGGTCAAGTATAATTTTATGACTTTGGACTAAAATATTGCTTATTTTCTTGTAGACTTTGTTATCTGATTGTAAGGATTTGTGTCCTGTCTGGATAGGTTCATGTACCTACCATTTGAACAGAATCCAAACCTGTTTCCTGGCTTTAAGTTTTAAGCAAAGTTTCTTAGTATTTCTTTGATTTAACTTAAAACTGGTTTTCTTAAAAGTACCAAGTGAACTTGCTATTGAAAGTAGTTAGATTATTTAAGAAATTGTATGATCAATACAATGTGGGGAGGAAAGGCATGGAAGACAACTGTAGACACCAAAGACAGTGTGAGAAGAGGGTGGGAAAGGACAGAGGGTCAGAAATAGGGGTAAAAAAATACTAGAAACTAGAAATGGAAAATTTTTTATAATAACATGCATGATTAAGTCACTATGCAGTATATTCTGGATGGGAAATCACATTTTATATGCTATGACAATGCTAGGGAATGAATGTAAATTAAGTTAAAAAAAAAGGTTCCGAACAAAAACCTAAAACTGTTTTTCTTGAAACTAAAAAAAAAAAGCATTAAAAATACCTATTTGATGACTACAGTAAGATATATAACCCCAGCTAGGTGATACTTTATAGGATGCCATTCTACTCACTGAGGCTTATGCCTAAAGTTGGACTTGTGTTCATGGAAATGTATATATCCGCTGTGCTTGCTATAAAATATTTAGAATAATTAAGATTTTTAGTGAATCAATAAAATGTGGGGGGAAAAAAGTATAGAAAGCAAACATAGATACCAGAGACAGTGTGGGAGGGGAATGGGAGATGGCAGAGGATAAGAGATAGGGAATCAAGGATGGGGAAAAAAAAAAAAAGGCAAAACATACAGGAAACAAGAAATGGAAAATAATTTGTTGACAATAACATGTATTTTGATGCACTTGATTGAGCCAATATACAGTGTACTCTGGATGGGAAATCTCACTTTGTATGCTGTAATGTTGTACAGTGAATGAATGTAAATAAATAAATTTAAATTTAAAAAATAGAATTATTTTAACTTCATTTATTTCATTTTGACCAGTGAGAGAAAGTTTGAAAGAGAGAGAGAGAGTGAGAAAGCAAGCTGCTGGGTCCTGGACCAAAACCACGGTCAGCCATGTGAGAGTCCAATGCCCTCAACCACCACACCACCTGCCGGCCCTCCCAAATTGCTAATTCTAAAGAACGATTCTCTATCTTCACCTTGTATGACCTCTCAAGAGCTTCTAACCATGCTATTCTCTTTATATGTCTCAGATCTTTCTTGACTTTTTCTCTCTTGGCTTTGTACTCAATTTTGTCATGTATCACTGGATATGTCTTCTCAATAAGCAGTGGAATGAAGGCTCAAAATTTAGTCTCTGATTCTATATTTAGATTTTTGGCTAGTCCAGACTAGCACAGTACTGTAGAAAAAACATTTTTAAAAAAGATGAGGACTTCCTCCCCCACCAAGGCAGAAATTTTATTTGGATAATGAATAAATAGATAATCCCAGAAGGCTAGAAAACCAAAATACTGAGCTTACTTTCAAAGGTCTCTCAGAATGAGAACTCTGGGATTAATCTTTAGTTATCTAGATATATAATTACTTCTTTACATTTTTTTGTTAGCTTGTTTGTTTATAAATTAGAGGGCACATGTTCTTGCTAGAGAGACAAAGAGAGGGAGAGAAAGCACCCTCCACTGGGCATGGTCATGCTATAATCCCTTCTCCTAGATCCCGTTGGAATTTGGGGCATGCATGCTCATGTGGCACACCACTAGAGCTAGGATTCTAACTGTTTGGTCAGCCATATGGGATCCAAATCCCTTAACCACAAGACTAAGGGACCAGCCTGATATAATTACTTTTTTTCTCTTTTTCTAGAGAGATTTTTGCTATAGGGCACATGCACTCACGAGAAAATGACAGACAGGGAGAGAGAGAGCAAGAAATCACCCCTCAGGGGAGATGACATGCCACAATCCCTTCTCTTCCATTCTCCTCTTGGGATCTTGGGCACACGCATGCACCCAGCGTGAGTTTTAAGCCACTGTGCCCAGGACTTGAACTGCAGTCAATTACGTGGGAGTCCAGCAACATAACCATTGCGCCATCTGCTGGTCCCATGGTAAAATTACTTTCAATGTAGGTTGTCACACAGTCCTCCATGTATGAACTGAGTATTCGTGTCTCCTCAAAATTCATATGTTGAAGCACTAATTATTAATGTAATAGTACTTAGCAGTAGGGCCTTTAGAAAGTAATTAGGTCATAAGGTAGGACTTCTTGATGGTATTAATCCCATAATAAAATGAGGAAGATTTATAATATTCTCTGTCTCTGCCATGTGAAGACACAATGAAAAGTTAGCAACCCAGAAAGATGGCCCTTCACCAGAAGCCAAATCTTCTGGCACTTTGATTTTGGACATTTCAGCCTCGAAGACTGTGAGAAATGAATGTTGCTGTTTAAGTCATTTGGTCTATGGTATTTTGTTTTAGCAGCCTGATCTTCATAAAATGTGTGCTCACATAATCAGCACACAAACATGCCATTACCCTATATTCTTGCTACTATATATTCTGAAGATTAGAAATCTTGAAATACCAGAGTCTGAGCAAGGACATTAAGGAGAAAAATAGAGAGGCAAAGCATTAAAGAGACAAAAAAATGGGATGTTATCTGTTGAAGATAACTTTATAGTATTATCAACAGGACTGGGAGAAATGTACACATGTTGGAATATTCACTTTGCAAGCTAAATAATGTGATTGAATGTATAAAAGAACTTGAAATAAAATAAAATTAAAGAAAATTTGAAATAGCATCTTACTACTATTTCTGATGCATTCAGTTTAATGTATTTTTACTCCTATCTCAATTCACTCTTATATATATGCAGTTTTTAATAACTAGTATGATCAATACTCTCAACCATAAATTTTATTAATGAAGTCACCTTATTATTTTAATATTTGTATTTTTCCTTCAAAAATAATTTTAATAATTACATTTCACTTCATAACCAAATGTACAACCACTAAACATATCATTATGTCTAATTTGCTTCATAATTTGTCCATAGACAACCTTTTATATCATGGTTTACCCATTTATAATACAGTACGTTATTTTTTTCTTAACACATTGAAGTGTATCTTCCAGTAATTTTTTCAAGGAAGTTATAAGGCTATATCATTTCTGAACCTTTATGTGATATAAAATGGGTTTCGTATATTGAAAAGTTGGCTGAGTATAATGTATTTTAATCACAACCTTTACTTTGAGATATGCTGGAAACACCATTCCAATATTTTCCTACTTTAGTGTTTTAAAGATGTCAATTACCAATGTGGGTTTTGTTCCTATTCAAGAATGATTGGAAAGATATACCTTTTTCTATATCATTTTAATTTAAACATTTTAATTTTGATTAAAATTTTGATAATTTTGTCTAGGTAATTCTCTCTATAGCCTTATCTTTTTGTATACTTGGTAATAGTAATTACAAAGAGGGGGTAATAATATTTGCCATAAAGAAAGAAGTCTTCACAGGAAAGGAAAAGTTAAGTGAGACTTGGGAGGGTAGGTAGGACTTCAATAGATAAAGAGGACATTCTAGTTAGGGGAAACTATAGAACTATGGCTAGAAGGGTTACTCATCCTAGATCATGAATTCTTTCATGTCATTGCTGTTGTATATAGGAAATAAAAGGCTGAAAAAGTAATAACTACATTGAACATATGAAATTATATATATTTTAAATGGTAGGAGTAGTTTTGACTTACCTCGGACCAGATATAAGAATATCTACTGTAACTGAAGAGATTAGTCATTAAGAAAAAAATTCTGATGGCTTAGAAAATATTGTCAGTAAGTATTACGAGTATTTTAGCATCCAACTCTTGAGATTTTTTTTCTTTTTTCGGAGAGGTTTTTTGCTATAGGGTACGTGCGCTCGTGAGAGAGACAGAGAGATAGAAAGCGAGAAATCACCCCCAAGGGGGGATGGCCACGCCGCAATCCCTTCTCCTCCATTCTCCTCTCGGGATCTTGGGCACGCATGCACATGCGCCTGGCGTGAGTTTAAGCCACTGGGTCCGGGACTTGAACTGCGGTCGACTACGTGGGAGTCCAGCGACATAGCCATTATGCTAACTGCTGGTCCCCCAACTCTTGAGAATTTTAAGGCATGTTTAAATGCTCCTTCCGTGGCCTAAATGTTACACTGGAAGATCATGGAGTAAATGACCTCTAAATCTTTTCATTTTCTCATATGCTGAATAAAAGCTTGTATCAGACATTGATGGTGCCCAGCCAATACTACCTTTAGATAAAATCAGTAGGAGTTTCTGCCTCAGACCATGTGCTCTAGAGGGCTTTGACTTCACCCTCAGCCATTCCTCCCTTTCAGAGAGAGAATGCTTAGAAGCATACCATGCCCACTCACTCCATGAGACCACCCATTGAGTACCTGAGAATGAATTTGCTACCTAATGAGCCCTGAACTTCCCACCAGGGCTTGCAAAGGCTGCTTCTCTAGCTTCCACTGCTTATCTATCAAGTCAAGGAAGAACCCCCTTAAGTTAAGTAGAATTTTGAAACATACCAAACTGTTGTCAAACTGTTGTTGGTACTACCTTTCTTTCTATATATATATATATACACATATATATATTTTAATTGAGTTCTTGGCAAAAAATTTAGAACACCAATTTGTGAGGATAAACTCCATTTGTAAGGGCAAACACGGATCTCAGGTAGCCCTGGAGCTGAGGAACAGCTTTGATTTTTGGTAAAATTTGCGAGTCCACAGCTTTCTGATCATCCTTTCACTGCTCTGAAATCTCGTATTTCTCCTTCTCTGTCTCCTGGTGTCTGGGCTTCCACAGATTTTTTTTTGGAGAGGTTTTTGCTATAGGATGCGTGTGTTCGCCAGGCAGACAGACAGAGAGACAGAAAGCGAGAAATCACACCCCAGGGGGGTTGGTCACACCCCAATCCCTTCTCCTCCATTCTCCTCTTGGGATCTTGAGAATGTACGCACACACACCCGGCGTGAGTTTAAGCCACCGGGTCTGGGACTCGAACCGCGGTCGACTAAGTGGGAATCCAGCGACATAGCCATTACGCTAACTGCTGGTCCCCAGATTTCTTTTTTTTTAAAGTAAGCATCGGTAAGGTGCTTTGGGATTTTTACTTTGCTAATATCAATTTTCGTGGAGGTGGTAATGACAAATTTCTGGTGTGTTTTACACAGTGGAACTTGATTGAGAACCAGCGGTCCAGTTATAAGTAGCAAGCCTCTACTCAGCTGCTTCAGGAAAACCCCTCTCTTGCGTCTGTGGCGTCCAGTGAGGATGATCATATGGTCCCGGGAGTGATGCGGGCTCGCAGCTTTCTCACACGCTGACTGAAAGGTTTTTCACCATGGCTCAACAGCTTTTGAGGCACATCCTCAGTAAGATAATACCTAGCCATTTTGCACATTTTAACCACCTGGGTATCACCATTTTTGTCTTCACCAACTGGTTTTGTGACAGTCACAAGAACCTTCTCCTTTTTCTTTTCGATCCTGGATTTAGTGGCCAAGTATTTCCTCTTGTACACGGCCTTCCTGGAATACATGGCAGACCGCGAGTATCTGCCGATGCCCCAGACTAGGACCAAGTTCTGGCTGCAACAGGGCTTCCTCTTCTTGGAGTCACCCTTTTGAACCTTGCCGCTGGCATCAGCCTTCTTGGCTTCAGGTTTCTTCTCCTTAGTATCCTGCTTCGCAGCTTTTTCACCTGCCATCTTGTACAGTGGGAGATAATACCTCTCTGATCAATGGAAAGTAATTATAACTTTGAGAACTCATTTTGTTCTCATGAAGAACATAGATTAAGACATTTGTAAATCTGTAACTCAAATATCTTCTGACTCAATAGACTCTCACCTGCTTAATAGGACCTTAGCTCCCCTGACAAATAAACCTTATTTTTTCTGAGGTTCGACATACAGAGAGCTCCAAATAGATTCTATCTGGATTTCATAGTGTCTATATCTTGTCTCAATTTTCAATCTCAACCCTAAAGAGAACCTTATTAAATGCCTTACCTTCTAGCTTTCTGGATCTCCCGGCTTCTCAAAGTTAACAGGTAACTCTATCAACAGGAACCTCTCTCCTCTGGGCTGGGACTCATGAATCACACATAGGACAATGAGGCACACAGAATTTTGAGGGAACCCCCATCATCTCAGCCACCTGATTCCACACCCATGATTAGATTAAGTGGCAAAAGAGTATTGTACATGTGATGAAACTTACTAATCAGTTAACTTTGACATAGGAAAAGTATTTGAGTGGGCCTCACCCCATCACGGAAACCTTTCAAAAAAAGGTTTACTCTGGCTTAAGGCAGAATAGGAAGTCAGAGTATTCCAAACCTGGGAAGAAGGATGTTGTGTGGCATTGCCGCTTTGAATATGGGGGAGGCCCATATTCAAGGCATGCAGGTGACTTCTTTTTTTTTTTTTTTTAATCTACTTTTTCTTTCTTTCTTTTTTTATTTACATTTTTTTATACATTCAATCACATTATTTAGCTTACAAAGTGATCATCTTAACGTGTGAACATTTCTCCCCAGTTGAGTTGATCAAAATATAACAACACTACTTCCCTGTCTCAACAATGCTGTCTTCGTATCCCTCCTTCAAATGTTTTTCCCCAGGACCCACTCCTCCACACACACCACATCTGGCATTTACATCCACCTCTTGTGTTTGTACATCCTTTGGCCTGTCCGTTTCAGCTATAGAGTGCAGACACTCGGTATATATTAAGTGGGGACATACAGTGACTCTCCTTCATAGCCTGGCTTGCTTCACTCAGCAGTAAATCTTCCATATTCTTCCACTTTCTTCAAAAGCCAGGGTTTTGTTGTTCTTAATGGCTGAATAGTATTCCATAGAGTATACGTGCCACAGTTTTTCAATCCATTCAGCCGTACGGGGGCATTTGGGTTGGTTCCATGTCTTAGCAATCGTGAAAAGTGCCGCAATAAACATTGATGTGCAAGCACTTTTCCAATGAGAAATTCTTCTGTCCTTTGTGTAGATGCCAAGAAATGGGATTACTGGATCATATGGCAGTTCTATTTGTAGATTTTTGAGGAATCTCCAAATGGTTCTCCACAGTGGTTGGGCTAATTTACATTCCCACCAGCAGTGTAAGAGAGTTCCCCTTTCACCACACCCCCGCCAACACTTATCATTTTTTGTTTTTTTAATCTTAGCCATTCTGACTGGGGTTAGGTGGTATCTCATTGTTGTTTTGATCTGGTTATCAATTCCTTATCTGATGCATAGTTTACAAAAATATTTTCCCATTCTGAGGGCTGTCGATTCATACTAATTATGGTGTCTTTTGCCATGCAGAAAAATAGACAAGTGGGATTACATCAGGCATGCAGGTGACTTCTAAGACAAAGAGTGGCCACCAGAGGACAACCAGTATATAAACAAAGACCTCAGTCTCACCTCTACAAGGAAAGGAATTCTGCCAGTGGCCTAAAAGAGTTGGGAGGATAATTCTTCCCTAGAGGCCCCAGACGAAAGCCCTGTCCAGCTAACATCTCCATTTCAGCCTAGTAAGACCCAATTTCTTCATTTCTTAATTAATTAAGCCCGGCAAGTCTTCTGACTGAGATCTAATAATAAATGGGAGGGGTTTTATGCCACCAAATGTAGGTAATTTGTTACACAGAAATAGAAAACTAATACAGACACAATAGTTTCACCCAAAGAGGGGGAATGTCTTCTCCTCTTGTCTTCACTTGAATGTGTTCTGATCTCATTTTCAACTGATATCATCATCTCCAGTCCCCCAGAAACTTCAACTCCTCATTCCCTTCTGACTGCACAACTCTCTCCTCTGCGGCTGGCCAGGGCCAAGGTTTCTTGGGCTTCCCACTGGCACACCTGCTTCTCCCAGAGTAGAGATGATCAAGCTTCTTGTCCTTCAGTCTCCATGGGTTTGTTTCCATCTCTGAAACCACAAAACAAAAACAAGCCCTAATGTTCTCTCTCCCCTGTCCTGTCTTCTCATTTCTAAGTCTGTTTTCTCAACTAGATTCTGACCAAAGTTATTTGCAGCGTTCCCATCAGTTCCATGAGTGACAGGAGACTGGTGTCAAGTGAGAAAATGAAATGTAAATTTTATTAAACACCCCTTCTCATCTCTGCGTATCAATCCAGATTCCAGGCGAACATAGCAAATCAAATCCTGTCTATGCCGGGCCTCAGGGCACACAGAAAATCATTTCTCCTTAATACCATTCCCTTCTAGTAAAATATTTTCCTGTTTGGTAAATGCAAATTTTAAATGCAAACCCTGTTTGAATCCCAGCAAAAAGTATATCTTCAAAATGAACATTTGCAGAAAGAAGCAGAAAGAAAAGGGGGAAGATTTGGGGGGCGGAAGGGGGAGAGAAGGGATTAGGAAAATGAAATTGTATTTAACTGTGTCTTGTGTAGGCTTGTCTGGTCACCATGCAGGGACTCCTATCCATGACATAAATGGTAACAAAAGCTTGGACTATTAGAACAGTTTTCTACATGCTCTCCTCTCTCAGAATAAAGATCTTAACTTGATACACCCTATTGAAATAGCGTTAGAAACATAGTTGCTTCATTCTGGGTGTGACTGATATGTGTAATTTTTAGCTTGTTTGGGAATTTGACAGGTGCTATCTGTGCATAGAGAAAATTTTAATTTGGAACCTTAAACATGTGATTAACTTAAGAAGGAACAAAGCACATTTTAACTGCACATCAGAGTAAAAACAAAATTTTAGCCAATAATTAAATTGACATTTAAGATACCAGTATGACTTAAGACACATACTCTCTAGATACTAATTAATTAATTTAAAAAAAAATTGTAGGGACCAGCAGATGGTGTAAAGGTTACATGACTGTACTACCATGTAGTCGACCGTGGTTCGAATCCCAGACCTGGTGGGTTAAACTCAAGCTGGGTGAGTGTGTGTGTGTGCCCAAGATCCCAAGAGGAGAATGGAGGAGAAGGGACTGTGGCATGGCCATTCCCTCGGGGATGATTTCTCACTTTTTGTCTCTCTGTCTCTCTCTTTCTTTCCAGCAAGTGCACACACCCTATAACAAAAGTCTCTCTTAAGAAAAAAGAGAAAATTGTAAATACTGAGTCCTGTTTAAAAAGGAAATAATTTATTTAATGTCATTTTGAATTTTCTCATTTTAAGTGGGTAAAAACATTTTTAAAAATGACTTTTTGCCAGGAATATATTTGAATTTGGAACTTTTGTCCTAATTTGCCTGAGACTAAGAGCTTCTCAGAATATAGGACTTCCATTGCTAAAACCAGAAAACCCCAGAAAGTCCTGGGGAAACAGGGATGAGCTGGTCACCTTAAAATAGTAATTCCTTGTACTTCGATAAATTGTTAATATCTGAGACTATATATTTTTGGAACATGATCTTGAGCCAAATGCATTTCTAGCCGTGTATGAAAGTGATCAACCTGATTTGGTCACACTTGAAAAACACAGCTCAAGCTTCCAAAAGACATGAGGCACAACTCAGGTGTTACTTTTTTTTAAAGAAGTCTTTGCTATGGGGCACGTGCACTCGCCAGAAAGAGAGAGACAGAGAGACAGAAAGCGAGAAATCACCCCCTAGGGGGAATGGCCATGCCACAGTCCGTTCTCCTCCATTCTCCTCTCGGGATCTTGGGCACACATGCACATACACCCAGTGTGAGTTTAAGCCAGCGGGTATGGGACTCGAACCATAGTCAGCTACATGGGAGTCCAGTGAGATAGCCATCACTCCAACTGCTAGTCCCAATTACTTTTGATATTTCTGGAAACACTGTTCATATCCTCTCCTGTCCTTGACTTGTGCTAAGCTTAAAAAAAAGTTCTTCCTGATATGGTTAGAAATAAAATCATCGATATATAAGAACCTGATTTTTTCTTTTCAGATACTTAAGGATCTAATGTCTCTGAATAAAAGCTAGAACCCAGTGTAGACGGATTTTTGCACTTAAGATCTGAAAACGTAGCTCAAGCTCTGGTTAGGCAAAACAGTGCCTTCATTTCACAGAAGAGCATATTGCTTTCTTTCCTAGTGGAGGGCTGTCTCCTGAATGAGAAGATGTCCTATTTATAACTTTAAAATCAGGTTATGTACAAGGAGAGTGTTTACACAGTTATAATGTAGTTTCGCTTTTGTTTTTGTTGCCATCAGAGGGCTCATAGGCTCACCAGAGAGAAAAAGCGCTCCCCGAATGGGACATCTCACTGCAAGCCTTTTTTTCTCCATTTCATCATCTTGTCAGGATGCGGACATTCAGACACACACCTGGCATGTTTCTCAAACGAGGACTTGCGCTGTTAGTCAGTCATGTGGAGTCTGGCTCCCTGTGTGTAAAACGCAAATGCTGCACCACGGGGTTGGCTCCATGATATAGAAATTTTAACTTAAGTCATTGTATGTGGAATTCATAGTCCTTTATTGTGCAATTAGATATATCTGACCTAAGCTATTCTTTCTTTTCAGTATTTTTATTTACTAAGTAAACACAGACTGCTTTGCTTGAAAGTTGGGTCAAGATGACATGTATAAAAAGCATAAAAACAGGGTTAACTCAGGACCAGCAGTTAGTGTAATGGCTATGTCGCTGGACTCCCATGTAGTCGACCATGGTTCGTGTCCTGGACCCGGTGGCTTAAACTCATGCCGGGCGCGTGTGAGTGCGTGCCCAAGATCCCGAGAGGAGAATGGAGGAGAAGGGATTGCGGTGTGACCATCCCCCCTGGGGGGTGATTTCTCGCTTTCTGTCTCTATGTCTCTCTCTGTCTGTCTGGCGAGCGCACACACCCTATAGCAAAAACTTCTCCAAAATAATAATAATAATAATAATAAATAATGAATAAATAAACAGGGCTAACTCAAGGCAAAATTGGGTTTGTCTATGAACTTTGCCCTGTTTTAATCTTTCCAATTACAGTGTCCAAATCTCAGGTGCTCAGACCAGATCATTTCAGATGTATCTTGATCTCTCGACCTATTCTTTTTCTATCCTTTCCATCAAACTCACCTACCTGTTTGAGAATTTCTGGATAGTTTCATAGAATAACTCATACTAATGTAATGTTGTGTATATCACATCTCCCAGAGTTATATTCATTTTAACAGATTTCTTAAGCCATGCTCCAAAATACTTTATGGATAAATTGCGAGAGAATGCTCTTTTAGAAGAGGTACCCCAGATGATGTGCTAGCATCCCATTGCTGCTATTACCACCAACTTGATGCCTTCAAACAATGTAGTTGTAGTCTTGGAGTTTTAGAGGTCAGAAGTCTGAAATACGTTTCCCTGGGCTAAAATCAAAGTTTAGTCAAGTCCAGCTTCTCATTGTCTGTCTATATTCCTTGGCTCATTGTACCTTAATCTATCTTCAAAGCACATAATTCTAGTGTCTACTTCACTCCAACTTCTTGCATCACATCTCTTACTGTTTTTATGATCTTCTTTTTTGTCATTGTAAGGACCCCTTTTATTATATTTAAGACAGTTTGAATACTCTTAGATAATACTGTCATTTCAAGAGTCATAAATTAGGACCAGCAGATTGTGTAATGGTTATGTCCCTGAACTCCCACTTAATTGATCACAGTTCGAGTCCTGAACTCAGTGGCTTCAAACGCACTGGGTACATGTGCATGCGTGCCCAAAATCCCAAGAAAAGAATGGAGGAGAAGGAACTGTGGCATGGCTATCTCCCTAAGGGATGATTTCTCATTTTCTGTCTCTCTGTCTCTCTCTGTCTCTCTGGCAAGTGCACATGCCCTATAGCAAAAATTCTCTCTTAAAAAAAATCTATAAATTAATCATATCTGCAAGTCTCTTTTTCTATGTAAGGTAGCATTCACAGGTTCCAATGATTTGAGTGGGGATAGCTATAGAGTGGCCATCATTCAGCTGACCACAAATGACATTCTTTCTGGCTAGTTTTATCTATGGCTGAGGTTGCCTTCATAAGAAAAAAAAACATTTATCTTAATGACAGACCTTACCTTTCCACACAACCAAGCATGTAATTTGGATATTGAGGAGAAAGTCCTTCATTCTGGTAGCCCACCACGATCATCATACACCTTGTTCTTGTTGTGGGGAGAATGGAGAGTGAATGGGACTCTTACATCTCCTTTTCTCCCAAGTGCCCTCGCAGGGCTGCTGGGGGGTAGGTACAGGAGTTTAAGTGTTAGTACCACAGGCACAAGGGTCAGTCGCTGACTTGTTGGATCTTGAAGTAAATGTCATGTTTTAAGCTTGGGAAATACAAGAGAAACTATTTGTCTTCTTCTTTATAATACAACTTGCCCTTCCACAATTCATGTCCTCTGTATCTTTTAAGGTCCTGACCAGACCTACTTCTGTCTTCTCATGTCCCTGTGATCTTTTCCTTGTTTGAGATTGTCTACGCTGACATTGATACAGTGCAAGCTGAAAGTAGTTACTGACACGTTACAGCATATATCTGTTTCCCGAATTAGATGACGAACATACTGATCATTTCAATGGCGGGGACGGACACCCATGCGACATTGCGCTCCTAATACAGTGACTTAGTAATACGGTGATTATGAGTCTTGCATGAGTGAATAGAGAAAACATTATTTCTGAACTCTGAAGGCAAGAACTGTGCTTTGAATGAGTTTGTAAATAAATATTTCTAAACATTTATGATTCTTCCAAGCAGAGAAGGAGAACAAGTGCTCCATAAATAGCTGTTGATAGATTGTTAACCTGAAGTCTTACAGTGAACAAATAATTCTTGGTTTCACTTTCTTTTTCTTTTTCTTCTTTTGGTTTTTGTTGTAGGGCACAGATATTCACCAGAAAGAGAGAGGGAAAGTGAGAAATCAACCCCCAAGTGGATGACCCCACCACAATCCCTTTTCCTATATTCTCCTCTCAGGATTTTGGATATACACACATACACACCCAGTATGATTTTCAAGCTGGCGGGTCTGAGACTTGAACTGTGGTCAGTCATGTGGGATTTAGCACCTTAACCTCCATGCCACCTACTGGCCCTGTTTTTCTTTTTCTTTGAATTACCAAAGGAGAAAAACAATTATATCAAGATTGATACACCTACAACATTAAGACTTTGATTTATTAAATTTAGGCTTCCAAATAATAACAGAACAAAAACTCTTATCTTTAAATATTAAGTAAACATAAAGGACGATCTCACCCAAATTTGTATGGGTGTTTGTACCCATATTGATATTAATAGGCATTGTTTCTGAAAGACAATTTTATTTGTGTCTTTCATTTTCTCCTTTGTTTTTACATTATTCAGAATTTCAATAATTTAACATGCTACCTTTTAATGTGACAAAAAAATCTGCTCAGTTCTATTTAAACAAAGGCTAGAAACCCTAGTGTCTGTACTAATATATCAATCTCCCTGATGCTAATTCTGGAAACTCTTACCTGTACAAATTCCCTTTTACTGGCTGATATGCTATGAATCCTGTGGGTAAATCAGCTACAGGAAACTGAGGACAATCTGTAAATGGAGAAGACTTGGGGGACATGACGGTCTTGAAGAGGTAATGATATAATGACTCCTGGACAAAGTTCTCTCATTCTCTCTCTCTCTTTTTCTCTTTTAAATTTATTAGAGAGCCTGTAGACTCCCAGAGAAGGACAGAAGAGGCAAAGGGAGTGAGAAAGTCCCCCCCCCCCAACCACACACACACGCATACACAACTCCCATGAGGGATCGTCACGCCACAATCCCTTCTCCTCCACCTTTTCATTCCTTCAGAATTCTGGGCACATGTGCTTTCACACCCAGCATGTGTTTTAAGCTGCTGAGGCTGGGACTTAAACCATGCAGTTGACCATGTGAGATCCAGCTGCCTTAACCACCATGCCACTAGCTAACCTAAGGTTCGCTCATCTGCTGCTTTTATTACTCTTCATTACAGCAGCCTTTGTTCAAAGTTGAGATGAACATGATCTTCTCATCCAAGTACAATGAGAGAATTTCCCATTTTTCAGTTGGGGAAACACTATTCTTATACTCCTCTCTAGACAGTTGCCTGCTAGGAAGGGATGGAAGAAGTATGTGTTAATATGCAGCCAACAGAGGGTGGAAGTGGTAATAAACACAAGCATTGACTAGACCCAATATTAGTGATGGTGCTGGGAAACCATCCTGGCTTTGGGCTGCCTGAAGGCAGTGGTGATCCCCTGCTTGTCCTATCTGTCAGTCTATTTGATCTCCAAATGAATTGCTTTTGATAACAGCTATATAAATGCAGAACTGATCCGCTGGGCCTTCTTAAATGAGACTCCTCGCTTTCATCTCCCAGTCATTTCAAAAAGCAGATAGACTTGTTAGAGGTTTTAATGCAATGATTTATGTTTTATCTTGCCTGGTTTGAGGCAGCATTTATTTAGCACTAAATTCTTCTCAAGCTTCTATGTGAGGAGAGAAACGTTTGAACACACAACATTTGGGGTTTCTTTTCTAAAAAAATAAATTCAATAATATATGTTTTTCTGACTTTTTTTTTTTTCAGAAAGGCAATAAACTTTATTTTAAGAATGGAGAGAGAAAATGGAAAAAGTTGCCATACAAAATATTTTCATTTTTGCACCCGTGGCAATGTTAGAACTGGGAAAGAGAAACATCTACAATACAAACAATTAAACCCCACCCCCTATAACTCTCAGAAAAGGGAATTACAATTATTTTATTGAAATTGAGGAAGACAAGCTTGCATATGGTTTCTCACATGCTATTTGCATCATCTATAAGGGAACAATTTATGAAAGTTTTAACTGTTTCTGTCTCATAATTTTATCTCTTGCCCCTCAGTTTCTGAACTTTTTCTACTTTCTCCTTTTCTTATGCATCAATGAAGAAAATTCTCCTACTGAAGAGAGTCGGGCATCATTCATAACAGTACTCAGGTCTTTTCTAAGCGGTTTGGATTATTTGCCTCTCATATGATATAAGTAACTTTACTTAAGAAGGTATACTTAAGACTGAAAAACATCACTTGAAACCAGAGAGTGAAATAGAACTTGATTTCCCTTTTATTAGAGAAATATCACACTTGATAAAATCGTTGTTATAAAAAGTACAATGCAAGTTGTACATGGATATATAAATCAAACCACCTAAATGAATTTGGACAACTTGCTATTTTAAATTATGATTTTCAAGTAACGCAAAACATTTGAAATTTTCAAATCATGTTTGTTGAAAATGAGATTATTCTCTTATGATGAAACATCTATTGTGCCAACAATTGATTTCAATTAGTAATACAATTGGCTTTCTTATTGTTTTTTGGGTTTTGTTTGTTAAGTTTTGCTACAAGGCATGTGTGCTCACTAGGCAGAGAAAGAGACAGAGAAAGAACTCACAGTGGGGGTGGGGGACGAGGTGATAGCCATGCCTCAATTCCTTGTCCTTCATTCTCCTCTCAGGATTCTGAGCACACATGCACACATGACTGGCATAATTTTCAAGCCTCCAAGTCCAAGACTCAAACTGTGCAGTCATGTGGAATCTAGCTGCCTTAACCTCTGTGCCACCTGCAGGCTTCAACCTGCTTTCTTAAAAATGATAAATAACAGTGCAGAGAAATAAACAAACAAAAACCCACATGGCATTAAATGTGTCATCGCTAATAGATAAAGTTCACTTTTTGAAAGGTGGGAGGCCTCCTAATTTGTAAGTGTCAAGATTAACTGGAGATAGGTTGAGATTTTTTTTTCATATGTGGTAGAAAAAATTTTATATCTTACATAGGGCTTTTACTTGAATTTCCTTTTGAGTCAAATGAAAAGATCAAAGAAGCTTTAAAATGTTTGAACATTTGGTTAAAGCAGCCTATATTGTGGTCCCAGCGTTGAAAGCAACAGGTTACAGCTGTTAGTGATAATTAGATTGCCCCTATGGAATTTTTTTTCTCGTTACTCTTTCTAAATGTTTATATAAAAACTTAAGTTTTCTGAAAAAATGTGTAAGTTAAAAGAGAATTGACAAGTGTGTAGTTTTCTTAAAAATGCTTTGTAATAAAAGTTGTAGAAATAATAGCAATGATATCTTAGTGATAAAATTATTTTCCATTTAGGAAAATATGGTAAAGAAATAGCTTGATTCTTTTTTTATTTTTTATTTTTTATTGTTTTCAGATGAAACAGAGTTTACTAAAGGCCATGCATCTTTTTTGTCCTTCATTTTCGAGGCTTTTGTCTTACGGTGCTTGCTAAAGAGAGAGAAACCACCACCCTCCTTGGGGGTCAGGGGGCGGGATGGCCATGCCACAATGCCTTCTCCTCCATTCTCTTGGGTTCTTGGGCATCCTGCACAGCATGAGTTTCAAGCCACCAGGTCTGGGACTCAAACTGTGGTCGGCAACGTGGGAGTGCAGCCATGTAACTGCTACACAGTCTGCTGATCCTAAGGCCATGCATCTTAAAAACTGTTGGTCAGTTCTTCAGAGAAACAGAACCAACAGAGTAAATATATATGTAAAAGAAGAGATTTATTACAGGAATTATCTCACATAATCACAAGATGGAGACATCTAACCGTAGTCTTCCTGAAAGCTGGAGAGATAGCTGAAAGACTCTGAAGGAAGGAAGTCAGTGCAGTTCTACCTGAGGCCTGAAGAGGGACCTTTGGAGGCCTGACCACTCTTGGGAGGCAGCATTATTAAGTCCAGAGACCAAAGATGAAAGAACTTGGAGTCTGGGACCATCCAGGGGGGTGTGTTGGTCAAGACAGCTTGATCCCACATGGCTAACTGAGTTGTTCAAGTCACAGACCTGATGACCTGAAAAAACATGCTGGGTGCATATGTGTGCATGCCCAAAATCCTGAGAGGAGAATTGAGGAGAAGGAACTGTGGTATGGTCCTCCCCCTTAAGAATGCTTTCTCACTTTCTTTCTCTTCTCTTTCTCTTTCTCTGGTGAGTGCATGTGCTCCATAACAACAACAAAAAGAACTTGGAGTTTGCTGGATGAAGGGGTACAGGGATCAGGAACAGTCAGGAACAAATGTAGTCAAGGTCTAAGTGGAGAAGCCTTGGTGGAGGAGCAGGCAATGTATAGGGATGGGACACACGGCATGCTCTGGAAGGCTAGAGAGAGAGAAAGACAAAGGGAGGGGAGAGAACACAGAACTCCTCTTCCTCTCTTTGTCTCTCCCATGCTCCCAACCATTGGGTGGTGCCCAACCGTAGTGAAGGTTAATCTTTCTCTCTTAGCCCACTGACTCACCTGCAAATCTTGTCTGACAACACTCTTGAAGACACACCTAAATGCAATGTTTCACCAACCTTCCATAAATCCTTCAGTCCAGTCAAGTTGACACCCCAAATTAACCATTACAGAAACAAAATTAAGATGATTATGTCATAATATTCACTTTAATGCCTTTCTAATAGGACACAAATGGTTTACATGTTCCTTTCTTTCTTTTCAAGTTTACTTATCTATGTCTTCCATGATTAAAAGAGAGATAGAGAAATACAGAACCCTCACTTGACACTCTTGACACTGTGATCCACCTCAGTCGACCACGGGCAAGTATGTGTCCAGCATACTGAGTGAGGTCTCTAAACTGGAACTGGAAATTTTTCCATGTGGAATTGCCTCACAGAATTGGCCCTTATACTTTCTTTTCAATGCAAGTATCTTATCTTTATTAAATAGAGTGCCATATAAATTGCCTTTTGAAAGTACATTCTTACAAAGTACAGTGTCATTTCATAGTCTAAAAGGAGAAATCATGATAATAATTTATAAAAGCAGCATAAATTAAAATACCTAAAGTTATCCACTGTAAAAATAAAACCCATTTGACAGATAGAGTGCTTATTTTTAATCCTAAATTATACAAATTATGAAGTATTTTATTGCTGTAATTACAGACAGTGCCATTATTAATTTTTTGCTCTTGAGAATATTGAAGCTCAGAAATGTAAAGCTATTTGCCTAATATTATAAGACATATCGTTACTTCTGAGTTTTAAATAAATTTGAGTCTCTTGGCATTAAGACCATGAACCTTCCAAAACATCAATGCTCTGGGTAAAGGAAATTCAAATCATTCTCAAGACTAGCTTTTCTGTTGTGGCTGGTATAATGATGATCCATTTGGTTCCACTGTAGAAAGTTAGGCTTCGGGTGTTCCCATAGCTCCCTCAAAATATAGAACCTCAGACTTCTTAAAACTGTAGTCTCATCCTTTTGATTTGTGTACATAAGTCTCACATGATCCAAAATTTATTTCTGGTGGAAAATGTCATGAATTTTATTAACCAAATATATTTCCAAAATGATATCTATTTGGGATAAGAGCATATCTCAACTAAAGTCTATTTTAATCTTCCTGGAGCCTGTACCAAATTTTTTATTCCATAGCATAATACCACCATTTATGTAGCTGAATATTTATCTCTTTTTATGGCATTTATCTAAGTATATTTATTGCTCACCTTTTATCTAGAAAGTCTGAAGATCATAGGTGTCTTCATTTACCTTCGTAGATTGACAGTGTAAGCCTAGTGGATGTATAAAATTATAAGAGACTTAAAAATTCCTCCTCATTTAATGTCCTTTATCTTAGAGATAAGAAATAAAATCTAAATAAACTAACTCATTAAATTCCACCAAGAAGCCGAGACAGTCTCAACATTTCTGATCGGTGAATTTTCTACTTGTCCATTCACAGACTCAGGGGTGCTTTCAAAACTCGTGAGATGGCTTTTAAAATTTTATATGAACATGAGCCAATAAAGTAACTTGGCTCCTTCCTCATCTTCTCCAATTTACATATTTGCTTAGCTTAATACAGTCAGATGCTTAAATCAGTTTAGTGATTTGAAAGGGAGTCTCTGGAGTCAGCTCTTGGGGTTTGAGGTTTTACCACTTACCAGCTCTGCAACCTTGGGCAAGTTGGCATAATTTTCTTTTTTCTCATTACTTATTTATAATTAACAAGTTAAAAATGTATACATTTATGGTGTACAACATTGTGTTTTAATATATATGTACATTGTGGGATGGCTAAACAAATTTAATTAACATATGCATTACCACACACATCTTTCTGTATGTGTGGATGTCAAAAATGCTTAAAATCGCTCTTCTGAGTTTTTAGGTATAAATACATTGTTATTAACAGTAGTCACCATGATGCACAATGGATCTCTTGAACTTATTTTTCCTATCTAACTGAAATTTTATTTCTTTTGGCATTTAAATAAATATCACTCTCCCCACTCTCCCATTTCTCCCCACCCCTCAACCTCTGGTAACCATCATTATACATTTCTTTCTCTTTTTTTTTTTTGAGAGAGATTTTTGCCATAGGGTGCATGTGCTCGGAGAGACAGAGAGAGACAGAAAGATAGAAAGCAAGAAATTACCCCCTTGGGGGATGGCCACAATGCAATCCCTTCTCCTCCATTCTCCTTTCAGGAATTTGGGCACACACACACACACACACACACACACACACACTTGTCATGAGTTTAAGCTGCCAGGTCCAGGACTCGAACCATGGTCAACTATATGGGAGTCCAGTGATGTAACCATTATGCCATCTGTTGGTCCCCATTTTACTCTCTATGTCTATAGTTTGATTTTTTTTTTTATTTTTTTACAATCTACATATAAGTAGATCATGTATTGTTCTTTGTCTGGCTTATTTCTTTTAATAAAGTGTCCTCTAGGTTCTTCCATGTTGATACAAATGACAGAATTTCCTTCATTTTAAGGCTGCCTGGTATTACAGTGTGTATACATACAGTACAATTTCTTGAGGGTACATGCACTTGTTGGAGAGAGATTTGAGAGAGAGAGAGAGAGAGAGAGAGAGAGAGAGAGAAAGTACCCTCCTCCACTTGGGAAATGATCACACTACAATCACTCCTTCTCTATCTCTTTTTGGGGATTTGGGGCTTGTATGCACATGTGCTCAGTATACTTTTCACTGGGTCTGGGACTCAGATCTTGCAATCAGCTATGTGGGATCCAGCTGCATTAACCACCACACCATCAGCTGGCCCCACCACAATGTTTTTTTTATTCATTTATTCACTGGAAAATGCTTGGCTGGGGTGAATGATGCTGCAGTGAAGATGGGAGAGCAGAGAGCTCTTTGACATCGATTTCAAAACCATTGGCTAGATGCCTAGTAGTAAGCTTGCTGATAACTTCTCTATGCTTTGGTTTCCTCTTCTGTTAAATGGATATAATATTAATAATTGCAACTGCTGTACTGGATTAATATGAGGCAAAATCAGTCTATGTAAAGGAATAAGATGGTGTCTGAATCACAGTAACAGACCAGGTAGGGTTTATACCAGGGATGCAAAGCTGGTTCAACATACATAAAACCATAAATGTAATACACCATATTAACAGAAAGAAAGATAAAAACCATATGGTTATATCAATTGATGTAGAAAAAGCATTTGATAAGATACAAGATCCCTTCATGATCAAGACTCTCAGCAAAATTGGCATAGAAGGGTCATTTTTCAACACAATAAAATGTATCTATGAAAAACCCATAGCGAACATCATCCTGAATGGAAAAAAAGTTGAAACTTTTTCCACTAAAAACTGGTACAAGACAAGGATGCCCACTTTCTCCACTCCTTTTCAATGTAGTACTAGAAGTCCTCGCCAATGCAATCAGAAAAGAGAATAAAATAAAAGGCATTCAAGTAAGAAAAAAAGAGGTGAAATTACCTCTATTTTCAGATGACATGATGGTATACATAGAAGACCCAATGCTATTCATGAAAAAATTCCTAGAAGTAATACATAAATACAGTAAAGTTACAGGATACAAATCAACATACAGAAATCTATAACATTTCAATATAGGAGCAGTAGGCAGACTGAGATAGAACTGAAAAAAGTAATTCCATTTACCATAGCCACAAAAAGTATAAGATACCTAGGAATAAATCTAACCAAAGAAGTTAAAGACCTCCACGAGGAAAGCTACAAAAAGCTAAAAGAAGAAATTGAAAATGACAAAAAAAGTGGAAGGACATCCCATGTTCCTAGAAGAATTAATATAATCAAAATAGCAATTCTGCCCAAATTATCTACATATTTCATGCAACTCCTATCAAAGTGCCAGAGACATTTTTCACAGATTTAGAAAAGACAATCATAAAATTTGTCTGGAATCATAAAAGACCTGTATTGCCAAAGCAATCCTGCACAAGAAGAGTGGAGTGGGGGTATATCATTCCCTAGTCCAAAAACATACTATAAAGCTGTGATAATTAAAACAGCATGATATTGGCACAGAAATAGACAGGTGGTCCAAAGAAACAGAATAGAGTTGCCAGAAATAAACTCCCAAACATACAGCCAACTGATTTTTTTTTTTTTTTTTTTTTTTTTTTTAGCTTTAATGAATCCACTTCCTTTATTGCAGTAACCTCTGTACAAAGGCCAACTGATTTTTGACAAAAGGTGCCAGCAATCCAGTGGGGAAAGGAAAAACTCTTTAGCAAATGGTGCTGAAAAAACTGGATGTCCACCTGCAGAAAGATGAATCTGAACCCCTACTTCTCACCTTTGACAAAAATTAACTCAAAGTGGATCAAAGATCTAAACCTAAAACCTCAAACTATAAAACTGCTATTGAAAAACACTAGGAAAACTCTGGGAGACATTGGGTAGGCAAATACTTCTTAAATAAGACCCCCTCCCCAAAGCACAGTCAATATTCCCCAAAATAGATAAGTGGGATTACATCAGATTAAGAAGTTTCCGCATGGCAAAAGACACAGTAATTAATCGACAGCCCTCAGGATGGGAAAATATTTTTGTAAACATGGGGAGATATTTTTGTAAACTATGCATCAGATAAGGGACTGATTACCAGATTATGAAAGGAACTCAAGCAGCTGTTCTGAAAAAGAAGATGATTAACCCTATTAAAAGATGGAAGAATGAGTTGGAAAAAAAAAAAAATTCTCTAATGAAGACATACCGATAGCCAAAAGGCATATGAAAAAATACTCCTCATCCCTCATTGTAAGGGAGATGCACATCAAAACCACAATGAGATACCACCTAACCCAGTCAGAATGACTAAGATTAAAAATTAATAAATAAAAAAAAATAGAAAATGATAAGTGCTGGTGGAAGTGTGGGGAAAGGAGAAATCTACACTTCTGGTGGGAATGTAAATTGGTCCAGCCACTCTGGAGAACAATTTGGAGATTCCTTAAAGACCTACAAATAGAACTGCCAGATGATCCAGCAATCTCACCTCTTGATATCTACCCAAAGAACAGAAGAATTCTTAATCGGAAAAGTGCTTGCACATCGATGTTTATTGCAGCACTATTCACGATTGCTAAAACATGGAACCAACTCAAATTCTCATGAAAAGATGAATGGATTGAAAATCTGTGGCAACATATACTCTATGGAATACTACTCAGCCTAAAAAACAACAGACCTTGACTTTTGACAAGAAGTGGATGAATATGGAAGATTTACTGCTGAGTGAAGCAAGTCAGGAGATGAAGGGAAGACATTGTATGTCTCCACTTAATATATACCAAGTGTCTACACTCTATGGCCGAAACTGAATGACTGAAGGATATAGAAACTAAATAAATGGTTGTGAACACCAGATTCAGTGTGGGAAGAGGGCAAGTGAAGGAGTAGATGAAGATAACTTTCTAGTAAGGTGAACTGAACTGGTGAGAAATGTACACATGTTCGAGTATTCACTTTGTAAGCTGGGTAGCATGATTGAGTGTATAAAAGAAATAAAAATAATAAAATAAAATAATAATAAATGCAGTAATTATTTTTTTTTCTGTAACCAATAAATAGAACAGCATGGAGCAGGGTATTAATAAAAACATAATTAATGTTTGTCTTTCAGCACCCTTTTAAACTTTATGGACTGGAGAAAACCTTTTCCTTGCCATCAGATGAAAACTTGCCTAACTGCATGATTTTTTTTTTAGTCCTTCCATACATATTTTATTATGCTGTGTTTACTTTATGATACACTGGTAAAAACAGCTTTGATTCAGAAAAAAAAATATATCCTGTTCTAGTCTCTACTTAAACTTTATTGAAGAGTAAGATTCTTCACCTATAGCTAGATTGCCTTGATGAACAGTTTGCTTTGGAGAAAGGGAATGCAGTTAGTTTCTACTTTCTTCTTCATTTTAAATGGAAAAGTGAAAAATTAGATACATTTATGTTATACACCATGGCTTCTGCTCTCTCACTCTGCTCATCCTTTCATTCCCTTAAGAGCTTCTGGTGTCCAAATGCCATTTTACAGAAAGCACAAGAAACTACTTATTTTCCAGTTAACAGAGACACTACTAGAAATATTTTACTCTCCCTTGCAGATTTTTAAAGCTTATTGCTTTGTGATAACAGGAGAGAATTTTTGGTGGGTCTCTTCTGTTTCTCCAAATCTCATAGCAGAGGCACTGACTGCTACTTTTCCTGACTACCTTTTCAAGGCTGTTTTTGTAGGGAATAACCTAAAGGAATAGTATCTACTGACAAAGAAAATGATAGGTACATTTGTAGTACAATATAAAATATTTAGATTTCATTCCTCTTTTGTAATGTAACCCAGTGTTTATACCCCACCACCTGATCCTTTTCTCATTGTCCTGTGGGAATTGAGGCTTGAGGAGCTAGTACAAGAAAATACTGATGGGACCAGCAGTTAGCGTAATGGCTATGTTGCTGGACTCCCACATAGTTGACCGCGGTTCGAGTCCCGGACCTGGTGGCTTAAACTCACGCCGGGCGCGTGTGCGTGCGTGCCCAAGATCCCGAGAGGAGAATGGAGGAGAAGGGATTGTGGCGTGGCCATCCCCTCTGGGGGGTGATTTCCTGCTTTCTGTCTCTCTGTCTCTCTCTGTCTGTCTGGCAAGCGCACGCGCCCTATAGCAAAAACCTCTCAAAAAAAAAAAAAAAAAAAAGAAAATACTGATGCTCTGAGTATTGCTACTCATATGAGTAACAAAATCCTTGATTTTTGATCTAGAAGTCTTGGGTCTCGTGTAGAATCTATACAGCTGTGAAAAACTAACTCATTGGTTTATAAAAAGTTAAAATTTCAGGACCAGTAGGTGGCACGGTGATTAAGGCATTGTATCCCACATGGTCAAGTCTGCAGTCTGAGTTTCAGACCCAGCAGCTTAGAAAACAAGGGGTATGAGTGTGTATGCCCGAAGATCCAGAGAGTGGAGGAGAGGGGATTGTGGCAAAGCCATTCCCTCTGGGGGGAGGGGGTGATTTCTCACTTATCTTCTCTTTCTGTCTTTAGGGCAAGCACACATGCCCTATTGTAAAAAATCTAAATACATTTTTTAAAAAAGGTAAAATCTCAGACTTAGTACAATTCTTGAAAATGGAGCTTTCTTTGGCTCCCAAGAGTCCTGTGCTTAAGGAAATCTGTTTCCCCTTCTCATAGGCATTGCATTCCCTGTGTTTTTTATTTGTCAACAACTGGTTCTAACATTTACAGAATACTCTTTTTATAGAATGTATATGTATAGAATTTATATTTGACAACAGAAAAATGTATATTTTAATAACTTGCAGATATAATACTTGACAAGATGGATCATAAAACTTTTCTTAATAACTGTAGGGGTCAGCAGGTAGCATAGTGGTTAAGGTGCTAGACTGTCACATGATCACCCATGGTTCAAGTCTTGGGTATGGTGGCTTGAAAATCACACTGGGCATGCGTGTGTGCATGACCAAAAGTGCCAGGAGGAAAATGGAGGAGAAGGGATTGTGGCATGGCCATCTCCAGTGAAGAGTGATTTCTCACTTTCCCTCTCATTGTCTCTTTCTGTCTCTGGCAAGTGCAAGTACCCTATGACAAAAAGCTAAATCAGAAACAAAACAAAACAAAACAAATATAGAAATACTAAAATCACAAAAAGTGTGATCATGGGACCAGCAGTTGGCATAATGGCTACGTCACTAGACTTCCATGTAGTCAACTGCAGTTCGAGACCTGGACCTGGTGGTTTAAACTCACGCCGGATGTGTGTGCGTGCATGCCCAGGATCCTGAGAGGAGAATGGAGAAGAGATTGAAGCATGGCCATCCCCACGGGGGATGATTTCTCGCTTTCTGTCTCTCTGTCTCTCTCTGTTTTTCTGGTGAGTGCACACACCCTATAAATTAAATTAAATTTAAATTTAAATTTAAATTAAAAATAAGAAAGTTAACAGGAAAATCTCCAAAGACTTATAGTATATTTCTAAATAACCCATGAACCAAGAAATTATAAAATTTGAACTGAATAAAGTTGAAAGTAAATGTTAATGAAATTTCTGAGACACAGCTAAAGTAGTGCTTAGGAAATGTAAAGAGTTAAAAGCTTATAATATAATAAAAAAAATCACTAATCTAAATTTTCATCTTAAGAAATTTTTTAAAAAAGAAAATAACTCCAAGTCAAGTAAAAGAAAATAATGAGAACATAAGGCATTAAAGTTTAAAATAAAAAAAAATAGAGAAAATAATTGAAAGCAAAAACTAATTCTTTGAAAAGGTTAGTAACATTGATAAACTTGTAAGACTAAGAGAGAAAAAAGGAAAAGGCAAAAATATGAATATCAGGAGCAAAAGAGGAATGCAACTATAGACTTCATTGTATTACGTTGCATTATTGTATTGTATTTATTGTATCATATTATATTGTATTATGAAGTTTAGTAAGTAATAGTACAAACAACTCAATGTGCACAGACCTATTGAAACTATTTCTTAAAAAAACACAGTTCCTTTAAATATACAGACTACCACAGCTTACCTAAGATAAGCTAGGTAACTTATATGGTCTTATGGTGATTTTTAAAATTGAATTTTTTAAAAAAAAATTTCTGAATAAGTAATCTTACGTCCAAATCGTTTCATTAACAAATTAAATCCAACATTATATAAAAAGAATGATATACTATGGCCAAGTATGTTTTGTTCTAGGAAGGTAGGGTCATGTAAGCAAATGAATATTCATAAGCAACTCCATATAATTTACCATATTAACAATGTGAATAAGAAAAAACATCTGATTATATCAACTAATCCAGAAAAGACATTTGATAGAACATAGTATCTATTCATGATGACAGTTTATAACAACCTAGGAATAAAATAACTTCCTCAACCTGATAAAGGTCATCTAGGGAAAGCTACGGGAAACACCATATTTATTACTGAAAGACTGAGTGATCCACCCTTGACAGCAGAGAAAAGGATCTCACTTTTGAAACTTCTACTCAACATAACACTAGTGTGGGAGCTAGTTCAATAAGACGTAAAACAAATAAGACACAGTAAAGTAAACTAACGGCATACAGATTACAGTGGGGGTAAAAGTGTTCCTATACACAGGAACATAATTGCTTAAGTGGTAAAACCCAAAATAGTTTACAAAATATCCTGGAATAATAGTGATTTTTAACAAGATGGCAGGAGATAAGGTCAGTATGAAAAAAGTCAGTTGTGTTTCTATAACTAGCAATGCACAGTTTTTAAAACACAATTTAATAAAAACAATGACATTTAAAATAGAATCTGAAAAATTAAATATTTGGGTTTTCTTTTCTTTGCTTTTTTTTTTTTTTTTTTTTTTTTTTTTTTTTTTTTTTTTTTTTAGTTTCTTGCCATAGGGCACATGTGGTTGCTGGAGAGAAACAGAGAGACAGTAAAAGAGAGAAATCACCCCCAGGGAGGATGGCCACACACACTTCTCTCTCCTCCATGCTCTGCCTGGAATTTGGGGCATACATACATGTGTACTCCGTGTGATTTTCAAGCTGCCAGGTCTGGAACGCGAACCACAGTCAGCCATGTAGGAGTACAACACCTTGATCACCATGCCACCTGCTGGTTGTTTTAAGAATAGTTTTAACAAAGCATGTACAGAAGCTATGTGCTGAAAACAATAAAATGCTGATGAAAGAAATTAAAAGAGACAAATAAATGCAGGTACGTGGACTGTTCTCAGTTTGGGGCACTCATTTTAATAAAGTGTCAATTCTCCACAAATTTATCACAGTATCAGTCAAAATTTTCAGAAAGATTCTGTATAGATATGCACAGGATGTTTTTAAATTTATATGGAGGGGCAAAAAATATTGAATTGCTAAAGCAGTTGAAAAAGAAGAAGGTAAAAATAAATCACAATCATGTACTATCAAGGGTATGGTATCATCAAAAGTAAAAGTACATAGGTTAATAGAATAAATCAAAGAATCTAGAAATAGATCCAAAGAAACATGGCATCTGCTTTTGTGAACATAAAGTCAAGTCGATCAAAAAAATTAGTTCTTGATATTGGCAAGATGTCAAAATAGAAGGCTCCTGACCTTCTCCTCTCTAACAATTGCCCTAAGTAAACAGGCACATATAAATCAATTTCACCTGAGACAAATCCAGAAACTGAGAGTCTTCATGCTCTGTAACTGATAAAATACCCACACTGAAGTAGTCATGGAAAGCTGAGACACACTCGTGCCCAGCACTTCACACCAGTCACAGCGCCTTAGAACTGAAGGGCACTCAGCTCCCAGTTTCTCCCTGAGGAATGAAGGGTGTGGGCCACAGAAACAGCACCCCAACTCCAGTAACTCCCAGTGGATGGACTGGCTCCCGAATCACCTAGGCTGACATTGAGGGTTGGCATTTGCCAGTTCTCTGGGACCAAAGAGAACAAAAAGACAATTTAAAATAAATACATGAGCATTTTCTGCTGTAGTTCCTCAAGGCACGGCAAAGACTGAGCAGGCCAAAATTCCCAGCTTCTCAGTTTCTCCCTCGATGGGGTTTGATTACACGTTTTCTCAGTTACTGTCCATAGAGCAGGCCTCTGAGTAGCCTTCATCTGGGAGCTGATGGAGATCTTATTAGTGAGATCTCTGGGAGCCCCAACAAGTACAAAAGCACTTCCTACACCATCTTTGCTTAACTCACTCCAGTGATAATAAACTTTCCAACCTTTCACTAGACTTTAAACATTCCAGCTATTACAGCTCCAGTCCAAGACACTGAATTCTAAATCACCTTGCTCTGGGAGCTATCCGGACTCAGAATTCATGAGCTCCTAGGGCCACAAAGAACAAAGGTGGTTTTAGGAGAGCATGGAAGCACCATGAGTGGTTCTTTTCCCCAGCTCAGTGCAGAGTGAGCAGATAAAAACACCCAGTTTCAGGTTCTTACTAGAATAGATTTGACTGCATACCTAACATCTTGACGCTCCTGACTGTTGTCTGGGTGTCAGGCTTGTAAGTAGCCTACATCTGGGAGCTAACGAGCAGGCAATTAAGAGACTTCTGGGAATCTGAATGGGGATGTGGGCACTTCTGTAGCTTCTTGCCTTGGCCTGCTCTAGAGATAAAAACCAAGCCTTCAGCTAACCTCATTGTCTCTGAGAGCTGATGGGACCTGGCATTCACTATGCCCCTGGCAACAAAATGCAAAACAATGGTTTGAAAGAGTGTGTAGTCTGAATAAGAGCACAATAGCCACAGATCCTCTACCTGGCTTAGTCTAGAGCTAGTAGAAGATAAATACCAGCTCCCAGCTTATCCTTGAGGTGAAATGGAATGGGAGCACACTTCTAGCACCTTAATTTACCTGGCTGCTTCTTTAGGGACTTGCTTTTACTCTCTAGTCTTAGGGTACTGATGGGCCTTGACATGCCCTGATCTTCTGGGGACCACCAGGAACAGAAATAGCAGTTTGAATAAGCACAGAGACTTGAGAGATACTCAGAATCTGCTTGGGCTGATTGGTGAGGTTTATCTCCTACATGAAGCCAATATTTCCAGACTTGGAGAAGTGGTTGTTTCATTTAATGTGCAGAAGCCAATGCAGACAGTCAAGAAAAGTGGTAAAATTGGAAAATTTGTTCCAAACAAGAGGACAGGATAAATTTCCAGAAACCACCACTACTGAAAGAGGTGATTTACTCAACTGAGAGTTTAAAACAGTAGTTGTAGAGTTGCTCACCAAGATCAGGACAACAATACACAAACAATGTGAGAATTTTTACAAAAAGAAAATATTAGAAAGTACCAAACAGGTATCATTGTGCTGAAAAAAAAATACAATAATTTAAGTAAAATTCACTAGGAGCACTCAGTGATTAACTAGATCAAGCAGAAGAGAGGAGCAGCGAACTCAAAGTCAGGTCACTAGAAATCATTCAGTAAAAGAAGCAAAAAAAAAAACAAGGATAGAAAGGAGTGAAGATAGTGTAAGAACCTTCGGGACATGAAATCTGAGCAATATACATATTATGGGAATCCAAGGAGAAAATAATAAAAATTTACTTAAAAATTCATCAGACTCCCATGTAGTCTAGTCCTGGACCTGTTGACTTAAACTCGTGCTGGGCATGTGTGCGAGCGTGCCCAAGATCCCAAGAGGAGAATGGAGGGGAAGGGATTGTGGCATGGCCATGCCCCCTGGGGGTGATTTCTCACTTTGTATCTCTCTGTCTCTATCTCTCTGGTGACCACACACTCCCTATAGCAAAAACTTCTCCAAAAAGAAAAGAAAGAAACTGGGTTTAAATCCTTTTTTTTTTTTAACATTTAGCTTTTATTGGTGATTCTAAGTATATGTGTTTATAACAGTTGAAGTGTGATAGGTGAATTTGACATATTAAAAAAGGTCTATAGCATCTGTTCAGAAAAGATTATATACTATACAAACTATTCAAGTCATACAAAACCATTTTTCAGTGTCTTTTCCACTGAGAAGGATCCTATTCAGCATGCTTCTCCTCCTGAGGTGGTTTGTACTGAGCAAGCTTTCTTTCAGTTTTTTAGTTTCTTCTACTATGGCTTCATATTTCTCTTTCACTTCTGCCAATTCTAGGAGAAGCAGCTCTTTTTCTGGATTTTCTGGGGTAGCAGCTCCTAAGTGATGCTTTAAAAAAATCCAAAGCGCTATTAGGTGTCTCTGGTTCTTCATATAAGGCTACCAGCACCTTGGTCAGCGTGTCCAGCACCCCTGTTTTCTCTAAGACCCTCTGGAACTGCCCTCGCTTCCAGTTGGGAGCTTTGTCATGGGCCATAGTGACAGCAGCGGTGTAGCTGGTGCCCAAGAGCATGGCTGGGAGGCTCGGAGCAGCACTGCACAGGACCAGCAGTTGGTGGTGGTTAAGGCGCTGGACACTCCCACATGGCTGACCATGGTTCAAGTCCTGAACCTGGTGGCTTGCTTTCTTACTTTCCTCTCTCTCTCTCTGTGTCTCCCTCTGGTTAAACTAAAATAAATGAATGAATAAATAAAATTGAATAAAATAATTCTTTAAAAAAATTCAACCACTGTGGAAAACAATTTGGAGATTCCTCAAAAGTCTACAAATAGAACTACCATATGATCCAGCAATCCCATTCCTTGGCATCTACCCAAAGGACAGAAGAATTCTTCATTGGAGAAGTGTTTGCACATTGATGTTTATTGCGGCACTTTTCATGATTGCTAAGACATGGAACCAACCCAAATGCCCCCATACGGATGAATGGATTGAAAAACTGTGGCACATATATTCTATGGAATACTATTCAGCCATAAAAACAACAACAACAACAACAACAACAAAACCCTGGCTTTTGACAGAAAGTGGAAGAATATGGAGGATTTACTGCTGAGTGAAGCAAGCCAGGCTATGAAGGAGAGACACTGTATGTCCCCACTTAATATATACAGAGTGTTCACACTCTATAACTGAAGCTGATGGGCTAAAGGATGTACAAACACAAGAGATGGGTGTGAATGCCAGATGTGGTGTGTGTGGAGGAGTGGGGCCTGGGGAAAAACATTTGGCGGAGGGATATGGAGACAGCATTGTTGAAACAGGGAGGTAGTATTGTTATATTTTGATCAACTGGACCGGGGAGAAATGTTCACATATTGAAATGATCACCTTGTAAGCTAAAGAATGTGATTGAATGTATTTTAAAAAATGTAAAAAAAAAATAATAATTTAAAAAATCACTTTTAATTCTACTGTAAGTGATAGAAGACTAATGTATTAAAAACAAGTACTAAGTTGTGCTAACAGTCTCTCTCTTTCTCTCTCTCTCTCTCTATCTATCTCTCTCTCTCTCTCTATATATATATATATATAAATTTATATATTTGTGTGTGTGTGTGTGTGTAAAGAAACATCAAAACCATATGATGTGGGGTCAGGCAGGGCACAGTGGCAAAATATGACAATATTTAAAGCAATCTCACATGCGAAGTTTCTGGTTCAAATCTGGAGATCTCTCTGAGTACCCTAGAAATACACTTGCTCATCATTCTGTGTTAGCTGCTAGCCGGGGTGGGGATTGGACTGTGGTGTCACCATCCTGTTGGTGCTGTTTCTACTTTCTCTTCTCTCTCTCTTGCTCTGATGCTTATGGGAGAAATAAACAAATAAGCTTAACAAAAGAAGAACTCAAATAAACAACTTTATATCTCAAGGGACTATAAAAATGACAAACAACCTAAAGTCAGCAGTTCGAAGGGAATAATAAAGATCAGAACAAAAATGAATAAAATAGAGAAAGGGAAAAAATGAGCAAAAATAAGATTTAAAAAAAATTAAACAAAATTAGCAAACTTAAAGCTAGAATAAGAACAAAATGAGAAAGAAGGGTCAAATAAAAAAAAAGAACAGATAAAAAAATAAGACATTACAATGGATGCCTCAAAAATACCAAGGATCATGTGACTATTTTGACCAATTATGTGCTTATAATTGGATGATCTAGAAGAAACGGATAAATTCCTAGAAACATGCACTCTACTAAGGCTGAATCAAGGCAATAGAAAGCATAAACAGACCAATAATAACAAAGGGGATTGGTGGAAATCAAAACAACTTTCCAACAAAGAAAAGTCCAGGACCAAATGGCTTAATGCCTGATTTCTACCAAACATTCAATGAATAATTAATACTAATATTGATACTTCTTTTTTTTTTTTTTTTTGAGAGGTCTTTTTTGCTATAAGGCGCATGCGCTGGCCAGACAGAGAGAGAGATAGAGACAGAAAGCGAGAAATCACCCCCCAAGGGGGATGGCCATTCTCCTCTCGGGATCTTGGGCACGCACGCACACGCGCCTGGCGTGTTTTAAGCCACCGGGTCCGGGACGCGAACCGCGGTAGACTACGTGGGAGTTCAGTGACGTAGCCATTACGCTAACTGCTGGTTCCTCATATTGATACTTCTTGAGGCCATCTCACCTAGCTATAAAAGCCAGATAAAGACCTCACTGGTAAAGAAAGCTACAGGTCAAAATCCCTGATAAACAAAAATCCTCAATAAAAAAGTAACAACCTGAACTCAACAGCATACCCAAACACGTAGGATTTATCCCTGGTTTGCACTGTTGAGTTTGCACACACAAATCAATCCATATGACACACCACATTAACAGAATGAGATAAAAACCACATGATTATCTCAATAAATTCAGAAAAATAAAGTGACAAAGTTTGACATCCTTTTATGATAAAAACTCTCAAGCAAATACACACAGAAATAAATTTCTACAGCACAATAAAGGTTTTATAAGAAGTCCACAACCAATCTGATAGTCCATGAAGAAATTTGAAAACTTTTTCTCTAAGAACCAATAGAAGTCAAGGATACCATGGGGCCGGCAGATGGCATGGTGGCTAAGGGCGCTGGACTTCCACATGGCTGACTGCAGTTCAAGTCCTGGACCTGGCAGCTTTCTCTCTCTCTCTCTCTCTCTCTCTCTCTCTCTCACTGTCCCTTTCTGGTCAAATTAAAAAAAAAATAAACAAACAAATAAATAAATAATAAATAAATAAAGTTAAATAAAATACTTCTTTACAAGAAAAGAAGTCAAGGATACCAATTCTCCAACTCTCCCCATTTCTATTCAACACAGTCCTAGAAGTAGCAAGAGCAACCAGACCAAAAAAAAAAAAAAGAAAACAAGTTGGAAAGGAAAAATTAAATCATCTCTTTTTTCATATAACGCTATCTTATATGTAGAAAACCCAAAAGACTTCACAAAATAACTCTTATAACTAATGGGTAGAGGGACCAGCAGATAGTGTAATGGTTACATTGCTGGACTCCCACCTAGAAAACCATGGTTTGAGTCTGGGACCTGGTGACTTAAAACTCACACTGGGTGCATGTGCATGTGTGTCCAAGATCCTGAGAAGTAAATAGAGGAGAAGGGACTGTGATGTGGCCATCCCCCTCTGGGCAGGGGAGGGGGGGAGGTGATTTCTCACTTTCTATCTCTCTGTCTCTATGTTAAGCACATTCACCCTATAGCAAAAATCTCTCAAGAAAAAAAAAAAAAAGAGTTAATGAGTAGATTCAGCAAAGTTTCAGGATACAAAATCAACCTGTAAAAACTAGTTGAGTTTCATTTTACCAACAATAATCTAACCAAAAAGCAAGTTTTAAAAACCTCTTTGATAATGACATGAGAAAGAATTAAATACTTAGACAAAAAATTTAGCCAAGGAAGTGAAAAAAGTCTGTACTTTGAAATGGCAAACTTTCACATAAAATTTATACCATACACAAAATGTAACTCCAGATACATCATAGACCTGTATGTAAAATGCTAACCTATGATACTTTTAGAGGAAAACTTAAGAGAAAATATTCAAGACCTAGATTAGAGGAATATTGCTTAGACATGACAATGAAACACAATCAAAAAAAGAATGTATTGATAAATTGAACTTCATAAAAATTTAAAAAATTTTCTCTGTCATTCTATTAACATAATTTTAAAAACAAATTCCAGGGCAGCTGCAGTGTTTCGGCGGTGACCTAGTGCTCTGTGAAACTGAGGCCAGATGGGAGGGTGCCAAGTTTATGGGGTCTCCCTGTAAACACTAAGCATGAGCACTTAGGCCTGTGAACTGTGATGTCTGGGTGTGGAATATAGCATGGGGGCTTTGTTAAGGGTGCCATTCTCTTTCTCTCTCATACAAAAAAAATACTTAATAAACTATTTAAAAAAAAACAAACTACAAATTGAGAAATATTTGCAAGTTACATATCTAACAAAGGATATGCTGTGTTCAAATATAATAGAGAACTCTCAAATCTCCATGATAATAATACAAAAACCCTAATTGAACAATGGGCAGAGATAAGTCAGCAGGTGGCATGGTGGTTGAGGCTCTGGATTCCACATAGCTGACAGTGGTTTAAGTCCTGGTCTGCTGGTGGCTTGCTTTCTCACTGTCTCTCTCTCTCTCTCTCTCTCTGTGTGTGTGTGTGTGTGTGTGTGTGTGTGTGTGTGTGTGTCTTCCCTCTGGTGAGCACATGTGCCCTAAAACAAATTAAAAATTAATAATAATGAATAAATAAAATTAAATAAATAACTTTTTTTAAAAGTAAAATAAAAATGGCCAAAGAGCTTGATTAAACATTTCAATGAAAAGGACAGAAGGGTGGTAAATATTGTTAATAAAACCACTCTGAGATACCACTTTACATGCAGTTGGGTGGCTAGAGTGAAAAAAAAAATGTCACATAATACCATGTAGAGGTAATGATGTGGAAGAAATGAATATTTCATACATCAGGGCCAACAGATTGAGGTGCTGAATTCCAACACACTTGACCATGTTTCAAGTCCCAGACGCAGCACCTTTGAAAGTGACAACAAGAAAGAGAATGAAAGAGAGAGAGAGAGAGAAAGAGAGAAGAAAGAAAGAAAAATAAGAAAGAAGATGAAAGAAAGAAAGGAATGAAGAAAGAGAATTTTTTTAAAAATTATATATCAATGAAAGGAATAAAAATAATTTATCCACTATGGAAATGATTTGACAATTTCTTATAAAACTTAGCATACACTGACTGTATGATTCAGTCATTTCTCTTCCTTGTATTTGTCCTAACAAAATAAAGACTTATGTTTACTCAAAAATCTGTACATGAATATTTATAGCAGCTCAATTTATAATTGTCCCAAATTGTAAAAATAAATAATAACATCAAAATGCCTTTCAATGGATGAATAGTTAAATTGTGGTATATCCATACAATGGAATATTTTTCAGGAATAAAAAGGAACCAGTTCTTAATGCATGCAACATGAAAGGGTCTCAAGAATGTTATGCTAAATAAGAGAAGCCAGACTTTCAAGGTCTCATACTGAATGGTTCCTTTTATTTGACACTCTCAAAAAGACGGAGCAATGGGAACCAGCAGTTAGCGTAATGGCTATGTTGCTGGACTCCTACGTAGTCGACCGCGGTTCGCGTCCCGGACCCGGTGGCTTAAAACTCATGCTGGGCGCGTGTGCGTGCATGCCCAAGATCCCGAGAGGAGAATGGAGGAGAAGGGATTGCGGCGTGACCATCCCCCCTGGGGGGTGATTTCTCGCTTTCTGTCTCTATGTTTCTCTCTGTCTGTCTGGCGAGCGCACGCGCCCTATAGTGAAAAACCTCTCAAAAAAAAAAAAAAAAAAAAAAAAAAAGACAGAGCAATAGTATTAGAGAATATATCAATAGTTGATAGAGGATGGAAGAGGGTGTGATCTGAAAAATAAAGAAAGAGGGAGCTTTGGAGGTGATGAAACTATCCTGCATCCTGATTATGGTGGTGGTTATACAAACATACACATGCACACGTGTTAAAATTCATAAAACTGTACAAAGAAGCTTGATTTTACTCCACAATAATTTTTAAAATAAAATAAAATGTAAAAGGCAATACTGTGTTTTTATTTTAAAACAGTACTTACTTTATAAATTGCTTGTTTAAAATGTTTTTAGACCATTGGCACATGAGCCTGATTGTTTTCAGAGTTGAATTGAAGGCTGTTACTTCCGCTTTAAAAATGAGGATTTTTTGATATTAACAAACTTTTATTGATAGTTTACCACTCACATACAAATTCCTTTATAATAACTAACCCAATAGTATCCACATCAAACAAAACTCACATCTTAATTTACTACTTTGAAATCCACCTTTTACTAAGATAATGAAAGTAACATTCTTGACAACATTTAGTGTTACTGAATATTCATTAAATATTAATTACATCATGTAGTTTTGCTTGAGTGTGGAAGCTAGATTTGGGTTGTTAGTACCATATGTCTTCAAGCCTTGCCCATATCTACTTCTAAGACCCTCTTGGTTTTTATTTCATTTTGTTTTGTCTTGTTTGTTAATTTTTTAAAGTTTTTTTTCCCCCTAGAGATGTTTGCCTTAGGGCACACACACTCTCAGGAGAGAGATAGAGACAGTGAGAGGAAAAGTGAGAAGTCGCTCCCCCCCCAAGGGGCGATGGCCATGCCACAATCCCTTCCCCTCCATTCTCCTCCTGGGATCTTGAACACATATGCACATGTGTCCAGTGTGATTTTCAAGCCACTGGGTCCAGGACTCAAACCACTGTTGGCTAGGTGGGAGTCCACTACACCATCTGCTGGCTCCAAAAAGTTTGTTTCGTTCTTGAGAGAAAGAAAAAGAGAATGAGAGACAGAAATCCATGATAGAATTTTGTCACATCAAGATCTGGCCTCCACTCCCATCAGCCAGCCAGGATTATAGGAACACTGCAGGCTTAACTGGCATGTTCAGTGTAATCTTTGAGCCCCAAGCCTTCCAATAAGTCTTCAAAATCACACAGCGAAGTCCATCTTCCTTTGTCCCTACAGATGGGCCATAAATCTCTTAATTTCAAATAACTTACATTACTGAAGCTCTGAAATATATATATGTATGTATATATTTATACTCAAAACAAAACAAAAACATAGAATCTACCTATTAGGCTGAATAAACCTGAATACAGGGGTAAACTTGACTTAGGACCAAGTTGATAGTGAAGTTATTATATTCTGAAATTTCATTTATCTTATAAATCATAAACTATGTTCTGTGATATTGTATGATTTTTAAATGAATGAATAAATTTTATATATATATATATATATATATATATATATATATATATATATATTGGAGAGGTTTTTGCTATAGGGTGCGTGTGCTCGCCAGACAGACAGAGAGAGACATAGAGACAGAAAGCGAGAAATCACCCCCCAGGGGGGATGGTCACGCCGCAATCCCTTCTCCTCCATTCTCCTCCTGGGATCTTGGGCACGCACACACACGCGCCCGGCGTGAGTTTAAGCCACCGGGTTCAGGACGCGAACCGTGGTCGACTACATGGGAATCCAGCAACATAGCCATTACGCTAACTGCTGGTTCCCGAATAAATTATATTTTGATGAAATTTTTCTGTTAAAATTATTTAATAGTATGATTCAATATGTTTCACATTTTAATTTTTATCATAGTGACAGAGATAATTTTTGCAACCAAGTACTCAAGAATATGATGGATTTTTCCAGAGACTTCTTTAATATTTTTGAAGGCAAATCATTCATTTTGGATAGTCGATGGCATCATCATTGCAGATCTTTTCTTGCTTTATCTCGTCTTTCTCTGCTAGATTTTCACTAGTAAAGACATTTGACCTGAGCAGTTCTCTGTCATCATCTTCATTAACTTCATAAAATTCTGTATTGATCATGAGTCAAGCTCAATGCCAGCAAATGCTTTTTATTCTCGTAGATTCTTTAGGGATTTGGGTGGCTTAACACCACAGAGCTACTCTCTGCTCTTGAAGGCTAGATTAGGCTGTTCTTAGGCTATTTCTGGTCCAATACACAAGAAACTCTCACCAACATTTCAATTTTCCCAAGCACCATCCAAGAAATCTTAGAGCAAAAAGTCCCATTCCTCCATTTATCCCTGCTTCTTCCATATCTCCTTGAAAATTGCCCTCTTGATGTTTAAGATTTTGGGACTCAATCTTAATAGATCCAGAGAAAAGGGGGCTCATATGAGCTGGGCAGGCTATAAACAGAATCAAGACTCTGACCAAAGTGTGAGAATCATTCTCAGTTTGCCTGGAATGCTCTGTGTTTTAGCACTGGGAGTCTTGCATCTCAGGAAACTCCTGTTTTTGGCAGATTGGGATAGTCATCTTAGAGGGATTCCTACATTTTCCTGAACTGGGCCAGTAACACCCCTCAAACTTTCCTCTATTTTTTCAAGTCCTTCTTCCCAAATTACAGATGATCATCTCATCTTCTCACCCATTTTTATAATGCTGTTCCTGAGCGGTGGGGGAGGGAATGCAAATAACCAGAAGAGTTGACTTAGAAAAAAAAACAAACTCTTTCTCAACTGTAAATATATGCAAGAGAATGAGAAGAAATGTAGAAATCAAATACTGAATACATCAATCTGCCTCACTTCTCAGATGTAAGTAAAACCTGTAGTGACTTTAATCATTGGAGAAGTAGAAGAAACTTAATACATGGCGGTCAATTTAGACACAATCCAATATTCAAGAGACCCGAGTTGGGGGCGGAGGGTGGAGAGTTTAAAACAGAAGTTTTTGGGTAGCCTAAGTAGTTTGTTCAAATATGTTATCAAGTAAGTGGAATATCAAAATATTGGGAAGTAGAGTTCAATTCTTATCTTTCATTTTTTATTTTGGGTTTTTAACATTTTGCCATAGAGCCTGTGCACTCACTGGAAACAAACACAGGGAAAGTAAGGAAGCACCCGACCTGGGGGGAGTGTATGTCCATGCAGCAATCCATTCTCTGTTGTTTTCTTGGGATTTGAGGAATGCACATATATGTGCCTGGCATGTTTTTCAAGTCACTGGTCGTAACTCAGACTTCTCAGTAAGCCACGTGGGATACAGGCACCTTAATCACTATGATATTGGCTGGTTTTCATCTCATCTAGAGATGACTAGGCAGAAAAACAGGGGAGAAGGACAACTGTGTGTGGTTAGAAGCAAAGTCATTTCTTCTGGACATTATTGGATCTAATCCCAGCTTTTCTGTGTATTAGCTTTGTGATTCTAGATAAGACGTTTTATCTTAGTTGTCTTATCTCTAAAATTAGGTCAGAAATAGTACCTATTTCATAAAGTTACTTTGAGAATTAAAAGCACTAATCCAAATGAAGAATGAGCAGAATGCTTGACACATAGGAAGCATTTCATTGAAACTTAATTATTAGCTATAGTTATATTACTTCCTTTATTCAAATCAACAATTTGACATGGCTATTATTACTTTAATTTATAGTAAATTTTTATTGTTCTATTATTATTAATCTGAAACTGATCATTGCCTTTTTATTTGCTTTATTTTCTATTTTCTAATCATTAACACATCCAATGAAACTTTCCAATGAAAGTGTAAAGTATCCTCACTATGACTAATCAGGTATCTTTTATTTCCACATTATTTTGGAGCCATACTTTCTGAAGATCTTTGTCCCCTCCTTCCAGTTTGCATTAGTTATTTTAAAGACCCGGTAAGTTATAGTCCTTGGAATGTGCTTACACTATTATCCTGATATGACAATATCCTTTCCCTGTTCCCTATTTCCCTAATCCATTTCCACTGCTTCCTTGGTTCAATCCTTTTTTTAGTGTGGCACACTCTCTAATTCCTTTAGAAAGTGTATGGAGGGAACCAGCAGTTAGCGTAGTGGTTATGTCGCTGGACTCCCACGTAGTCGACCGCGGTTCGTGTCCCGGACCCGGTGGCTTAAAACTCACGTCGGGCGTGCGTGCGCGTGTGCCCAAGATCCCGAGAGGAGAATGGAGGAGAAGGGATTGCGGCGTGACCATCCCCCCTGGGGGGTGATTTCTCGCTTTCTGTCTCTCTCTGTCTGTCTGGCGAGCGCACGCACCCTATAGAGAAAACCTCTCAAAAAAAAAAAAAAAAAAAAAAGTGTATGGAGAAATCAGTTTTTGGATATCTTACAGACCTGAGACTATGTTTATTTTACACTAACACTTATTGTATAATTTTAGTGAGTATCAAATAGATTGGAAATCACTTTATATAATTTTAAAGTTATTGAAAAATTGCTTTCTACTTTCATTGTTAAAGTTTAGATGTTGATGCTATTCTGAATCTCATTTTTTTGAGGTTTTAAAATCATTTCTTCATTAATGTTATTTTGGAACTTATTAGTGTACATCTTTTTATGCCATTAATTATGATAGACACACACCAAAAAACTCATATTTTGGATGTAACACATTTTCTTAAATTGTTTCTTTAAGTATTAGTTACCTGTCTTCTATTTTCACTGTTTCTTTTTGATATTTCCCTTTGTTAAACATTATATATCCAATATAAATTCTCTAATTCTATTAGCTTTTTTCTTTTAAGTTCATCTATTTGTCTTTTTTTTCTGCTTTTTGAGAGAATATCTCTTTTCTACCATTCGACTTTTTATTTTTGTTTGTTTTACAAATTCTGTTCTCATACTTTCAATTTCCAGGACTCTTTTTTCTTATTTTTATTTATTTTTTTTTTTTGGAGAGGTTTTTCGCTATAGGGCGCGTGCGCTCGCCAGACAGACAGAGAGAGACATAGAGACAGAAAGCGAGAAATCACCCCCCAGGGGGGATGGTCACGCCGCAAAACCTTCTCCTCCATTCTCCTCTCGGGATCTTGGGCACGCACGCACATGCGCCCGGCGTGAGTTGTAAGCCACCGGGTCCGAGACGCGAACCGCGGTCGACTACGTGGGAGTCCAGCGACATAGCCATTACGCTAACTGCTGGTTCCCTCTTTTTTCTTATTTTTAGAATGTTCCTTATTTATAGTATCCTGCTCTTATTTCATGAGGGCAATGAATTCCCCTAGTCTCTCAGGATATTAATAACACACACACAACTTATTTCTGTTTGTTTATTTTCAATCTGTTTTGTATGTTGTAGATCTACCATTAAATTTAGGTAATCTCAGGATCAGCAGTTGGTGTAATGGCTATGTCGCTGGACTCCCATGTAGTTGACTGCAGTTCAAGTCCTGGACCCGGTGGCTTAAACTCATGCCAGGCGTGTGTGCGTGCGTGCCCAAGATCCCGAGAGGAGAATGGAGGAGAAGAGATTGTGGCGTGGCCATCTCCCACTGGGGGGTAATTTCTTGCTTTTGTCTCTCTGTTTCTCTGTCTTTCTGGAGAGTGCCCTATTTGTAAAACAAGCAAAACCCTCTCAGAAAAAAAATTAGGTAATCTCTGGCAGTATATTTATGTTTAAAATGAGCACTGAAAGGTGACTAGAACCCTTATGTGCATAAATGATCTCAGCTGGGCTCAATGTAGATTGGTCAATCTGGGGTCTTGACTATTACATTACAGGCCCTGACTTTAGTGTCTGTGGGTTTTTCCTTTTCAGTTTCCTTACAAATTACAAATGATAGTTGCCTGGGATGTGTAAGCACAGCTGCTATTTTTCTGAAGTTGAATAGGGAAAAAATAGTTAAAAAATTATCAGTGCCTAGAATGTTGCTTTTTACTTCATCCACTCATGTACCTGAATCAAAATTTCTCTCAATCACCTCGTAGAGAGAAAACTTTCTGCCTTGTTTTGGGATTAGTAAAAGAATGTAAGGGTCTTACTATTCCTTTAAAAATGATCAACATATCTTCCTCATTTTCAACCACACATTACACTTCACCTTTCAGAGATTCTGGTGCTTCAGCTCCTAAACCTTGCTGGGATTCTGCAGCAGGTGTTGAATCAGCTGGTTTTCCCAGAGAAGTTAGGTCTCGACTTTCTTTTCTCTGCTAATTCAGTTACATACATACATCTGCTTTCCATTTAAACATTTTCTTAACATATCTCAACTGTTTCCTTCTCTTTTACTGTTATTCTCATTTATGTGGGGATTTACATATTTCCTTCCTTTACTATCATTTTAAAGTGTTCTTTCTGGAAGAGACAGGGAAAAACTATGTCCTCAATATGCCATCCTGAGCTATGCATCTTTTCCATACATTAATACATCCTTTTCTTTACTTCTTTCCCCTGATTCTACTGCAAGTCTTATCTTTCCATTTTTGTTAACCACTACTAGCCTCTTATTTCCAGCTTTTTTACTGCACACTGCTTGGAAAGTGATCTTTATCAAACCAAATTCTTAACATGCAAGAATGTTATATGGAATCTTTAAATGCACTAACAGTGGAAACTTTACAATATGACACACCAGTTATTTTGATTCTAGTTCTCCAGACCTTTTTCTTCATCCCTTCTTTTAAACCTGCCCCATGGATCTCCATGATACCCTTCAAATGAACTCCCCCAGTACTCTACTTTGAAAATGGTTTCCTTCCCCTCAGTGTAAAACTCTGTCCTTACAAAATGCACCTCAGAAGCCACCTTATCGGAAAGCCCATTTTCTTCCACTAGCACTTCTACGTGTCCCAACAATATCTTCCACATCCTTCACTCACAGCAGTTAGGTGAATGATCAGAGTTACAATACCGTGTAATTCCTTATTTTCTGAAGTCTGTCTATATTCCCTGCTCTGATCGCAATGCCTGACATAAAGTAGACAGGCAATAAATGTTTGTCGAATGAATCAATGAATAAATGAATGAATGAGTTGGCTGTTGAACAGGACTGGAGTGAGATATTGCAGATTAAAGAAAAATAAAATGTAAATTGATCAACATAGCAGGAAATCCAAATTCATGAAGGTAATTCCCATTGGTTTATAGAAAAACTGTCACACTCCTTAGTCAGATTTAGACATTTCTCTTTTTTGTATGTTTGTTTATTGTTGTTTTTTTTTTTTTTTTTTTTGGAGAGGTTTTTGCTATAGGGCGCGTGCGCTCGCCAGACAGACAGAGAGAGACAGAGAGATAGAAAGCAGGAAATCACCCCCCAGGGGGGATGGCCATGCCGCAATCCCTTCTCCTCCATTCTCCTCTCGGGATCTTGGGCACGCACGCACACGCGCCCGGCGTGAGTTTAAGCCGCCGGGTCCGGGACTCGAACCGCGGTCGACTACGTGGGAGTCCAGCGACATAGCCATTACGCTAACTGCTGGTCCCTGTTTATTGTTTTGGTAAGCCATTTCAATTATTTGCAACAAATAAGGGATGGGGTGAGGAAGTATCTTAGAAGAAATAGAGCTAAGAACATAATTGGAGAACAAGGAGAAGTTGCCAGAAATGAATGCACTCATGAGTTCATGGCTCTCTGATTTCACAAAAAAGATCTTGGTTCCTGCTCTTACTGTATCAAAATTGCCAAGTTGGGACCAGCAGGTAGCATGGTAGTTAATTTGCTGGACTTCCACATGATCAACCATGGTTTGAGTCCTGGACCTGGTGGCTAGAAATCGTCCCAGGTGTGCCCAGGTGTGTGTACATGTGTGACCAAAATCCCAAAAAGAGAATAGAGAAGGGAATGTGGTATGGCCATCCCCTCTGGGAGGTGACTTCTCACTTTCCCTCTCTTCATCTCTTTCTCTGTCTCTCTCTAGCAAGCTCATGCACCAATGGCAAAAACCTAAAAAAAAAAAAGAAAGAAGAAAGAGAAAGAAAAAAAGGAAGAAAGAAAAAAATCTCCATGTTACTGTAGGACAGATATCTCTTCATTAAAAAAAAAAAAAACTACACTAGTTAACTTTGTTTCCGTTGTTTTGAGATGTCTGAAAGGCTGTTAGCTTTAATGGATGAAGAGAATGGACAAGTCCATTTGTCTTGGGGAATCTTTTGTTTATACCATATCCTTAGCCACTCTTCAGTAGCAAATAATACAATTTTCAGTATCGTTGCTTGCTTTTAGGTAAGAGAAAGTTGGCATCTACTTTGCTGTTTCTTTCACTTGATTCCCTCTCCCTGTGCTGCTGCTGGGTTAAAACACCTCTTTTCGGTGTTGGGGAGGTTGGAGGGTGGCTGTGATGTGGAGAGAGTGGAGGAGCAAGCCTTGGTGCTTTCGCATTCCCCCTATGTATCACTTATTAAACTCCTCTTGCCCTGACCATTGTTGCTTCCCACTGAAGTCTGGTTTATTTACTTGAAAATCTGATTTGTTTCATTTTATTACTGTGTTTGCGAAGTAACTGATATCAGATTCGGAGGGAAAGAACTGCCATTTACCAGCAGGCTGTGATGGCTTTGCCTCGGTCTGCAGGCCTGATTTTGAGGCCTCCTCTGCCCTGGGGCTCCCACAGAAATAAGATTACTGGCAATAACTGCTTCAACTGCTTTGAATAACAGACACAACTCAGAGAGCATAAAATTAGCATAAACACAGCACTAGTGTGTTCCCTCAGCGGATATGAGACAGGCAGGCTATGGAAAATTGACTGGAATGGGGTCAGACAATGTAGAAATCTGAAACATAGGAAATACTGCCTAAGAGATAGGAGGTATTACTACCTCTCTCATTTTCTTTTATCTCTCTCTATATATTCATGCAGTTTTAATGATAAAATGTTAGAACTGATGAAAATTAAAGATGCAAAATCACTACCCCCCCTAAAATGCCTGCATTATCTTTCTAGACAAATTATTATTAATCATTTCTCAGCTTTTTAATCCTGAGGGTAGAAAAATAAACACATTTTCACAGTCATTTTAAATTGATTTTTCTTTTTAGGGGAATATTAGTTTGAGGATAGAGAGTTTGCTTCAGAAAAGAGGTGAACAGCTGAAGCAGTACAGGATTGTAGCTTGAAACAATTCCTCCCATATCTATTTATCAAATATTAAAATGGAATATGCTGCCGACAAATGCAATAAAGTCTAACATTACAGGGAAAGGAGTGACGCTGTGCATCTCAACAGGCAGATGGAAGCTATGATTTTGCTGTTTTAATAATATGTTGCCACATATGGAATACAATTTTCCATACAGCTGCATATAGATGGGTCCCGTTGCTCATTTATTTATTTTTGGTGTGACATTGGCAAAGGTCCAAGTTACCACTCCAAAAACTGGAAATGCTCTTGGAATTTATTTGTATTTTATGGTTTTATCTTGGTCAGAAATAGGGTTCAAACCTAGCGCTGCAAATTTAGCTTATGAAGATGGTTTAAATGTTGAATAACATTCCCCTCCTAAACTAAATTTAAGTCCTTCTCGTCATAGCCTGTATACAGTCCCTTTCATAGCATTTTCTTATCTGAAAGCATTTAGCTAAGGTCAGTCTTCTCCATTAATCTCAAAGTTCTATGAAGCTAGGGACCTCTTCACAGTATTGGGTAGTATCAACCATTCCTTCTTATTGTTCAGTACTGTGCCTGGTATTTATGAGGCACTCAAGAAATATTTACTGATTACATGAATAAAGTAAAGCATCATATTTTAGATGATGATAGTCATACTATAACAAAATTTTGACTCATAAAAGATGATGATAGTAGGCTCATTTTCTTTGAATCCTAAAAATAAAGTCTTTAATAAGCATAAAAATGAAGTGTAGAATGCCACCACTATGTTTCCCTAAATACCAGTGATAGAAAATATATTTCACTGAATAAATTCAAGAGATCTGATATTATGAAGTACAACTGCTATATGACATTATTTTCTTTAACCTATTTACTGACAATGAAGAGGTTTCAATTTCCAGGTGTATGCTCACATATCATAGTGGCATCCAATAATTGCACAGAGCACCAGATGTCATTTTACTCTGCGTTGCAAAGATTTTAGTCAGTTACTTATTTTTACATTTATAAGTGTTTAGATATTTCCTATCAGACACTCACTCTCCAGTTAAATGGACAAAATTCATGATTTATTTTCCTTTGTCTAATTATAATATTTGCTTAATTTTTTTGAGAGGTTTGTGCTATAGGGCACGTGCGCTCGCCAGAGAGACAGAGACAGAGAGACAGAAAGCTAGAAATCACCCTCCAGGGAGGATGGCCATGCCGCAATCCCTTCTCCTCCATTCTCCTCTCAGGATCTTAGGCACGCATGCACATGTGGCCGGTGTGAGTTTAAGCCACCAGGTCCAGGACTTGAACTGTGGTCGACTACTTGGGAGTTCAGCGACACAGCCATTACGCTAACCACTGGCCCCAGTATTGGCTTAACTTTAAGGAACGGCTCAATTTGTCATTTCTCAAACAAATGTTAATGACAAAGGTGAGAGTGGTTTTATTGTTGGGCTACCTTTATTGCTTATGATAAATGTTTTTTTTCTTTTTCTTCAGTAATTGGACCCTGTTTTAGCCATGGTTGTATGTTATTCTGGCCTTGTACGTAATTTATTAGACTAGTGGAATTAATCAGATTATTTTCCTAATAAGGTTAATCTTGGGATTTAGAAATTCTAGTTCAATCTCAACTGTTGGTATAAAAATAAACTGCAAATATGTGGGCAGCTGTCTTTTTCCAGTGACTAGAACAACAGAAAATGTCTCTCTGCTAAGAAGGAAAGTTCAAGCAGATTTACGAGTTAGACTATATCAGACACATGAGACAGAAATCCAACTGCAGTGGATTATTTTAAAATATTTTTGGAGGACAGCAGGTGGTGGGGTGGTTAAGGTGCTGGACTCTCACATGGGCAACCACGGTTCGAGTCCCAGACCTGGTGGCTTGCTTTCTCCTTTTCCCTTTCTCTCTCTGTCTGTCTCTTGTGAGCACACATACCCTAGAGAAAACTTAAAAATTAATAATAAATAAAATTAAATACATAAATAAATAAGTTTTTAAAAGAAAATAACCTGTTTTCTACATGGTGAGAGGTAGAGAGGCAGGCAGTATTGGGCTGATAAAGCAGTCGCGTATCTTTTAGTTTCCTGCTCACTATTCTTAGTATGTGGATCTCCTTCTTTTGGCTGTAAGATAGTTATTCCAGTTTCAGGCATGGTATCTATATCCTGGGCAGAAAGGAAAAGGGTCCATGCCATCAGAGATGATCTCCAGAAACAGCTTCCTCAGGTCAGCACCATATGACTTCTACCAATGCTCACATCTCTTAGCCTGAACAGTGTCATGGTGTCACTCTCCAGTGCAAAGTCTTCTGGGAAACTAAAATTTGAATTTAGACATTCTGTCTCTCTGCATAAAATCAAAGTTGTATTAGTAATAAAGAAAGGGAGATTATACAGAGACTATACACAGAACACACAGCAGTCAGTGTAGATTACAGATATTAGCTAAAAATAAGCCGAGACTAGGGATTGGATAACCTTAAAGAGAAAATAAAAGAATGCCTACTTGCATGGCTGGCAGTTTTCTCGTTTTCTATCCCAGTCCCTTATCAGGCCTGACTACCATCCTGCCTGTAAGACATGCACTTCCCAGGACCGGCATGTGGCATGGTGGTTGGAGCACTGGACTCCCACATAGCTGAACATGGTTCGTGTCCTGAATCTGTCAACTTGAAACTCATGCTGGGTGTGTATGTGCATGTATGTGCACATGTGCCCAGAATCCCAGAAGGAAAATGGAGAAAGGATGGTGGCATGGTTATATCCTCTGGGGAGTGATTTCTCACTTTCTCTCTCTCTGTCTCTCTTTCTCTCTCTCTCTGTCTCTCTTTCTCTCTCTCTGGTAAGGGCACATAGCCTGTAGCAAAATCTCTCTCTCTCAAAAAAAAAAAAAAAAAAGACACGAGTATCCTTATAGCAAATTACTTTTATTTTCTCACTTACTCTAGATCAAGTTGTTTTACACTATTTGCCAAAAAATTGAAAATAAATATATTAAAAAATCTTATTAAGTGTCCTAAGCCAGCAGATGGTGTAGCAGTTACATCGCTGGACTCCCACATGACTGACTGTAGTTAGAGTCCTGGACACAGTGGCTTGATACTCACACTACGTGTGCGTGCATGCCCAACATCCCAGGAAGAGAATGGAGGAGAAGGGACTGCCATGTGACCATCCCTCCTGGGGGGGGGGGGGGGAGTGTGATTTCTCACTTTCTATCTCTCTGTTTCTCTCTGTCTCTCTGACAAGAGCACACACCCTATAGCAAAAATCTCTCTCTCAAAATAAAAACAGAATGTGGTGCAGTAAGTAGATAAAAAAAGAAAGACTAGTGTACCAGTGAGGTCTTCTTTTTCTAAGTTTATCTTCCATGAACAAAAGAGAGAGAGAGAGAGAGAGAGAGAGAGAGAGAGAGAGAGAGAGAGCACTCTCCCAGCATGATCTTGACCCAATGATCCACCCCTGGCCTCGGTCAGCCCCAGATCTTGGGCATGTGCGTGCCCAGCATACTCAGAGATTTCTCAGAACACTAACACAGAATCTTCCCATGTGGGTCAGCTTCATCGAGTGTGTCAAGCTTTACTGTGCCAGTCCCCCACCCCTTCAATAGACTTTATTTATTTAGAGAAGTTTTAGGTTTATAACAAAATTGAGTGGATTTCCTTCTACCCCTGCACCAACACATACATAACCTCCCCACTATCAACATCCTGCAGTGGAGTAGTGTATTTGTTACAACTGATGAGCCACCATTGGCACAGTGTGATCATGCAAAGTCCATAGTTCACACTAGGGCTCACTTTTGGAATTGCACATTAATATAGTTTTGGTGAATGTATGACAGTTACCTGCCATTATAGTATTGTGTATACTATTTTCATTGCTCTAAAGAGTTCCCATTCTCCACCTCTTCATCTTTCCCTCCCCTGTAACTTCTGACAAACATTGTTCTTTTGTTCCTTTTTTTTTTTTTAAGAGAACTTTTTGGTGTAGGGTGCACGTGCTTGCTGGAATGACAGAGATAGACAGAAAGTGAGAAGTCCCCCCACTCCCTGGGGAGATGGCCATGCCACAGTCCCTCCTCCTCCATTCTTTTCTCAGGATCTTGGGCACACACAACCAGCATGAGTTTTTTTAAGCCACCAGATCCAAGACCGGAGCCATGGTCAACTGCGTGAGTCCAGCAATGTAACCATTACGCCATCCTGGTAATGGTCCCAACATCGGTCTTTTAATGTTTTCATACCTTTACTTTTTCCAGAATGTCACACAATTGGAATCATATATTATCTACCTTTTACAGATTGCCCTCTTTCATTTGGTAATAAGCCTTTATTGTTCATCCATGTCTTTTCATGTTTTGGTAGCTCATTTCTTTTTTAGGGATGAATAGTAGTTTGTTGTCTAGAAGTACCAGTTTATTTATTTATTCATCTATTGAAGAATATCTTGTCTTCTTCCAAGTTTTGGCTATCATTAATAAAATCTGCAATAAGCACCTAAGTGCAGGACATACATTTTTAGTTCATCTGGGTATAAACCAAGGAGTACAATTGCTGGATCACAGTCTTATTTCTATGTGTGAATTTTTGAGCAGAAGTTTGCAAAGGCTGGGTACATACCTATGTGCGTGCCCATTATCCATTTTATAAGTTATAGGCAGCGTTTGAGCACATTTTGCCACAAATGAAACAATCTGAGTGAATGGATTTTACCAAGTCACAGACTAGTGCATGATTTAGATTCCATGTTGCATTACATTCTCTACTTCTTCATAAAAGTAAATTCAATTCATTTCAGCAAACATCCATAAATGTGTGGGTCATACAAGAGATAATACTGAAATAATGACTCCGAATAGTAATTTTCCTTAAGAAAAAAAGATAAGGGCAATATGTGCACCTAATACAAAGTAAATAAAATACTTTTTAGCTTTTGAAATGATGGAAATGTGAGTGGACAATATTGTCAGGTTATACACACTCTTTCCCCCACCTTCTGTCTCTGAACACCTTAACAGTGCCTCCTCCCTGATCTTAGCCATTTGTTCAAGAACTACCTCTTCAGGATCTACTCACTAATATATATATTTTTTGACTGATTTTTCACATGTCTGCTTTGGTAATCTGTTCTTCCGGGCACATCATCAACAAAAGTATTAATTAATAAGCTACCAAGCATTGGGGCCAGAAAGTGGCACACTCTGAAAGGCTGACCCCCGTTAGAAGGTTCCAGGTTCATGTCCAGAGACCTCCCTCAGTATTCTGGGCATGCACATGCGCAAAATCTAGGTTGAGGCTGGGTGTGAATTGTGGAATCAAGATCCTACTGCAGGTACTGGCGCTCTCTCTCTCTCTCTCTCTCTCTCTCTCTCTCTCTCTCTGTTTTGTTCATGGAAAAGTAAACTTTTAAGAACCCACCAAATACTTAGTAGGTTCCTGGGTCAGAGTATATGCTCATTAAATATTTGTTGAATTGACTCATTCATTCAACAAATATTTATTGATTTCTGTCTCTACAGCTCCCTTTTAGTTATTCAGGGTTCAGGGTTGAAGGGGCAGACAATGTCCCTGCTTCCTTAGAGTCCACACACTATGGATGGCAAGGTGCACCTTTTATTAAGATTTCCTCTCACCACAATTAAGGCCATTCCTAGGAGCATCTACAGCATAAGGCAGTCCATTTTTTGTTGGCACCCATATATACCAAGCAAACATATCATAAACCAAGACTGGCCTTTTCTGTCTTGTGAGCATGTCGTTAGGATATATCCCATTCAGTCACAGATGATGGAGGGAGAGGTGTGATGTAATGGTGAGCTGAGGAGAATTACTGTGAGGGTCTGGGCTGCCTGCGTGTCCAGCTCACCTGTGCCCTTTGGTTCTGATTATGTCCAATGCTAGACATCTCCCTCACATTGATATAGAGATCGCCGCTGGGCCTTGACAACTACGTGACTTGTTCTGACACACCCCAGCCCAAGATAAGCAATTCCAGACACAGGGTCACTCAGTATTTCATGGTTCATGTGCTCCTCCTTGACAAGAGCCTAGCGACACACCAGAGCTGACTGGACAGCGTATGAGTTTCCAATGTAGGCAGCATTGCCCTGTTTCTGAACCTTAGCGATCTATACTGTCTTTCCATTAAGACTTGCCATAAACTTTTCACGGCATCTTTCCTAACCTATGTGCTCCATGCAAGTAGGGTGTGCTGGATCATGAGATGCAAGAAGCAGCCATTCTTGTTCAGTGCCCCATTCAAACTGGGACCAGCATTACAGTTTGAGAAATATTACGGGTAGGGGACATGTTACCTCCCAAGCCCAAAGAGGTCTGCCAGGTATTCTGCTTAGTTTTTCATTGTGGGAAGTGTGTGTGAATTATTGGATCATCAGGAAAGTCATGACACATTTTTGCATAGAAAAATATGTCATGACTGTGCCTATGGCCTAATACAAAAGTTTGTGTTTTACTTCAATGAAATGTTTAAAACACATTGCAGACCACTGCATCTCTAGATAGTCTGCTGATGCGAGTCCCTGAATACTCAGACTTTATCTCTGGGTATGTGTGTGCTTCTCCCTGTGTCACATCCTGCTCAGAAGGTCCAGTTAACGTGATGACATCAGTGAGGTGGAGCAGTGCGATGTTCCATGCACGTCAAAGCAATCCAAACCTGATTGCATCACCACCTGATCTCTATCACTTCTGGATCCAATAATCCTCATTACTGTCACTGAACCAGCTCTAAAGGGGCGTAGTCCAACTCCATCAGTAAGCTCCTTGGTAACTTAGTGCCCCTCTCATCATCACATTTTCTATTTTGGCTAATAAAAAATACCCCAGATCTTCCTATGGGATCAAAATCAAATCGTGAGTTATGCAGCCTTATGTAGTGTATCTACTCTACCGTGTTTACTCCTCTAAGTCTTTTGATGAATTCCTTCACCATCAGCCACAAACATGCATACTTCACTTTGTATTTTACATACCTATAGCTTTCTCCAAGCCTCTGTAAGCCCTCCTAGCAGCATGGTGGTCATGTTGGTACCATTTCCTGGGGTCTTTGCCACAATGTTAAGTCCTGTGTTATGAGAGGGTGATCCCATATGGATAAATCCCCTCATCTACAACTTCATGTTCTGCCTGGTACGTAGTGGCTAGCTCCTGTAGTTACTTTGCAATGGGTTGCTTAACTTCTCTGAGCAGGCCCAACGCTTCCCCAACTAAAAGTGTAACTTAGATTGATTACTGGTCTGGGGTCCATGAGAGCAGGTTAGGGAACATCCTGAGTGGAGCTCTTTTTATATTGAAAGGGAGAAGTCTCTGCTGATTTCAAGCAAGGACAAAATAATAGTTTCTTTTTAATTTTTTTATTATTATTCATACATTAAATTGCTATACATCATTTAGATTGTGAAGAGAATTTACCCAGCATGATATATACCTCAGTACAGCCCAGTTGTGACCACCATACACATCCTCATCAACAGATACTAAACTCTGTGTCCCACGAGTGTCTTACCATTCCATTTCCCCCCCAAATTTCCTATGCTCTTTCCCTCCCACACTCTCTTTCTACTTTGTCTCTAGTGTCCATTACAATTTTTAATACTTTTATGTTCTCCAGTCTTTCAGTCTCTACCATAGAGTGCAGACAGTTGGTATATGTTAAGTGGAGACATGCAATGTCTCTCTTTTGTAGCCTGACTGGCTTCACTCAGCAACAAATCTTCCATATTCATCCACTTTCTATCAAATTCCAGAGCCTTGTTGCTTTTTATGGCTGAATAGTATTCCATGGGGTATACGTGCCAGTTTTTCAATCCATTCATCTGTTTGTGGACATTTGGGTTGGTTCCATGTCTTAGCAGTCATGAATAAGGCTGCAATGAATATAGATGTGCAAGTGCTTTTCGAACTGAGTGCTCTCCTGTCCTTTGGGTAGATACCCAGAAGTGGAATTGCTGGATCATATGGTAGTTCTATTTGAAGGTTTTGAGGAGCCTCCACAGTGGCTGGACCAATTTACATTCCCACCAACAGTGTAGGAGTGTTCCCCTTTCACCATATCTCCTCCAGCACTTATCATTATTTGTTTTTTTAATCTTCACCATTATGACTGGAGTTAGGTGGTATCTCATTGTGGTGTTGATCTGCATCTCCCCTACAATGAGGGATGTAGAGCATAGTTTCTAAAGGGGAAGATTAGACCAGTCCTGCTAGTACCAGGTTTTTAGAGCACTATTCTCATCTTGAGAAGGCTTTGCCCCCCAAGAAGACTTCTGACAATATCTGAAGACTTTTTTTATTGTCACAGATGGAGGGAGGGCCTAGCAGCTACTGTCATCTAGTACACAGAAGCCAGGGATGCTGCTGAACTTCTGATGATGCACAGGACAGTTCCCTTTGCAACCAAAAGCTGCCCAGCCCCCAATGCCAATAAAGCAGATACTGATGAATCTTAGTTTAAGAGGATTTGAGCAAACGTGACTTTTCAGACACATCATACAATGATGCCCCTATCACTATCTCAAGGTCCTGCTTCTTCCTAATCAGGTCCCTGACCTTGGCACAGCAGACCTGCTCTGGTTATCTGGAGTTCTGCTGATTAAACTCTGGACTGGTCCTCAGCTTGTTCTGTCTTTTAACTATAAGAGATGAACATCTCCATAGGTTTCCAAGGGGGTCTTCTGGTTTTCACACTGAGTTTTTAATTTCTGATTAATCACTCTCCGCCTCCTAGTAAAGAATCAACTATCAGGACCAGCAGTTAGTGTAATGGCTATGTCACTGGACTCCCATGTAGTCGACCACGGTTTGCATCCTGGACCCAGTGGATTAAAACTCATGCTGGGTGCATGTGCATGTGTGCCCAAGATCTCGAGAGGAGAATGGAGGAGAAGGGATTGCGGCATGGCCATCCCCCCTGGGGGGGTGATTTCTCTCTTTCTATCTCTCTGTCTCTGTCTGTCTGTTGAGTGTACGCACCCTATAGCAAAAACCTCTCCCACAAAAAAAAAAAAAAAGAAAAAAAAGAATCAACTATCTCCAGCAAAAATGTATTCATTCCACTGTTCTTCTAATTAATGTTATGTCTATGTTTCTCCAACATCTAATACATTACACCAACTAGTGCCTTTCCATCCACCAGCATGCCATCAAGATTACTCCTAGGTAAAAGCCTTAGCAGTTGTCCTACTATCTCATGCTGGGCTACACAGGTCCACTCCCACAGTGATAGGTAACTCAATGCCCACTGGCTGACCAGTGAGTCAGCTTCAGAGTCCTATGTCATCACTCACTTCCTCACACTCCTAGTGTTGACTGTTAGACTTCATTTCTCCCCAAAGGTACCTCGGTGGAGGTTTGTGTATATTGAGTTTATTATGGAGAGCCCATGAATTGAATACATGTGGAAGAAGGAAAAGAAGCAGGGGAAGCAGAAGAGAGAACAGGCACAATTACAACAGCAGTCCAGGGCAGTTTACAAGGAGGTCTGATACTGGGACAGTCTTGGACGGTTGACCAAACTGGGATAAGGGGACAGGTCCTTTGTTCTCCTGCATCAGCCCTTCACATAAGTTTAGATCAGACACCACTCGTGAATGGAGGGAAATTCCTGGAAAGAACAGAAAGCAGAGAAGCAATGTGAGAAGTACCTCTCATAGGCAGGCAAAAGTCCTTCAATCCAGAAGGGAGACGGATAGCGTGGCACAGCGTTCACTACAGCAGATAACCCACTCAGCTGCATTAAGTGGCCTTACTAGGTGTCCACTTTGCAGTTACAAGTTGCAAGACAGTGCAGGAGCGAGGGAGACATTTTTAGATTTCTTTCTATACAACTGGGAGCAAGCAGAGGGCCTCTTCTCTCTTGGAGCAGGATAATGTGGCAGGCCATGGGCTGGTGGTAATTTCACCTGGGGCAGGAAGCTAAGAACTGGTTCAGTTCTGTGGCAGAGCTGAGAAGAAATAATAGTTAATGGATGTATAATGAGGGAATAGCAATTTTCTTAACAGCTGTTGCCAGAATTCTTTTTTAGAATGGGAACTTTATTTGTTTAGAAAACTATCTTGATAATCTGCTTAGTGTATGAGAATTGAATCTTATGAAAATTCACAGACGTCTAAACAGCAAGAGATGGTCACTAACATTTCCTATATGATGCTAAAAAAAAAAAAAGAAAAGAAAAGAAAAGAAAAAAGAAAAGAAAGGAAAAAGGAAAGAGAAAAATAAAATAATTTTGTACCTGAAAGCAAAGAAAATTGAAAACAGCAATATAATTAATGAAAATATTTCTCCTTCTTAGTAGCCTGATTCAAATAGGCTTACACGGCAAGATCTTGATTGCCAGATATGCAGAGGGGTATAGCTGCGGGTGTGGACTAAGGCATTAGCTCAGCCATGTCATGAGGGACCCAGGTTCTTTCTCTGTCTTTGCTCAGTCACCCACAGATACAGCTTCATAGTGGCACGTCAGATGCCAGTGATCCTTGGGGCTCATTTCTGACAAACAAGAGAAGGTACCTCTCTCCTTTGAGCATCTTTACTTTTATCCTGGGCCACATGACTCACTGAAGACTCACAGCCAAGTTTAGGGCACCCTTGTCCTGCTATGGTCTGCTTTCCTTAAAGACTAAGTTAGTTGAGTAAGTAGAGATACATAATCAAAATGAGGTTCTGTTTGTAGGTTAAAAGAAAAAGAAAAAGAATATTGGGTAGGCAACCAATGAGGTCCTCTCCAAGAACAGAAAAAGAAGGTGTGAGAGAAGAGTTGGTAAATTGAAAAAAAAAAAATCTGGACAGAAGAGGGTAAAAACTCAGGGACAAAGGACATAAGAACAAATACGTCAAATATGCCATTTATAGTTATTTATGTTTATGACATGACACTTATTCTATCTCTGTCTATACTCACAGCTCTTACAAAAATTTCTATTAATATTATGTTCAGAAATATGTTGTGTAAATAAATTATTTTATTTTTATTTTACCATTTATTTTCTTTTAATTGATGACTAATAATTGCATATGTTTAAAAGTCAGTGTAATGTTTAGTTAAAGATAATAAACATACCTATCACTATAGCTGCTTACTTTTGTGATAAAAATGTTTATAATGCATGCTTAGCAATTTAAAAACATATAAAACATTACTATTAACTATCATCACCATGCTATGTAGCAGAGCACTATAACTTATTTCTCCTGTCTAACTGAACTTTGTACTTTTTCACCTAGATCTCCTCTTCCCCCATTCCTCCCTCTACCTCCTCCCAAACTCTGATAACTGCCATTTCACTCTCTCCTTCTATGACTTTGACTTTTTTAAGATTCCACATGTAAATAAGACTAAAGATAACAAATGCTGGAGATAATGTGGATTTAAAAAACAGTCCCAGAACACCACTCAGAATATAAATTAGTACAGATATTTTAGAAAACAGTATTGAAATTCTTCAAAAAACTAAAGGTAAAAGTAGAGTTACTGTATAATCCCACAATCCTAACTTCTAGATAGGTATCCAAAGAAATTCAAGTAAGTATGTTGATGCAATATTTCATAGTTATTGCAGCATTAGTCACAACAGTCAGAATATAAAATCAACCTAAGTAGCCTTCAACCAATAAAGAGACAAAGAAAATGTGGTATAGATACAAAACAGGATACTATTCAGCCTTTAAAAAGAAGGAAATTCCATCATTTATGGCACATGGGTAAACCTAAGAGAACATTATGCCAAGTGAAATAAGCCAAACACAGAAGGACAAATGCTAAGTTATTTTGTAAAAACTAAGTGGCCATAGTACAAAACAGCAAGCACACAGCACACACAAACACATAAACATAAACAAAAACAAACCCAACAAGCTTTAAGTGGAGAAATATAATTACATTTCTGAAAAAGTCAAAGAATTCTTTCTGAGATTTTTAGACTTATGCAGAAACAAAGAAATAAGACTTGAATCAAAATGACCTAGAAACCAAAGGGCAAGAAAACTCGGGTTGGGGCCTGCAGGTGGCATGGTGGTTAAGGGCACTGGACTCCCACATGACTGACCGCAGTTCAAGTCCTGAACCTGGCGGCTTGCTTTCTCATTCTCTCTCTTTCTCTCTCTCTTTCTCTGTCCTTCTCTGGTCAAATTTAAATAAGTAAATAAATAGATAGATATAGATAGATAGATAGATAGATAGATAAAGTTAAATAAAATAATTATTTTTTAAAAAAAGAAAAGAAAACTCTGGCTGACATTTAGATTACAGATAGCACATGGTAGGAGGATTATAAATAGGAGGGTATGTGTACATACTAAAAAGTTTTTCAGAAATGTTAAAACTAATTCAGGAAGATAAGTCTCATTCTCCTAAAATATGGTACTTTATATAGATTTCTATCAAGAAACTGAATGACAAAGGCTAAAATAATCGAAAAGAATGAGTTCCTTTACCGTGCAATGGAATACTACACACCCATAAAGAAAATGAAATCCTGTCATATGACACGAAGCAGATGGACCGAGAAGATAAACGCTAAGTGAAATAGCCAGGTTATGAAGGACAAATATCAGATGTCCCTCTTTAAAATATACTTAATGTCCGCACTCTATGATGGAAACTAAAGGACACAAGCATAGAAATAGAAACAGTAGTCATACACACTAAGAGCTGTTTGAGGAACAGTGGGAGGACAGATCATGTGAAAATTCTCAGTGAATGTAAGAATGCATGCAAATAAAGGGAAGAGGCTCCAGGTAGGATAGTGTATCACAGCAGAGTAAAATACAGACAATTTAATATCTATTTTTAAAAAATGAATCAGTAGAACTGTTAGCAATTGTGTGAACATAATGTGAAGCTCCATGTTGAAGAGGATGGATATGTGTACATCCTTGATTTGAACATTATAAACCATGTGCATGGCTTTTAAAACCATACTGTAATTCATAAGAATACATACCAATTATACATAAACCAGCAATCATAATTAAAAATAAATAAGTTTTTTATTAAAAATTTAAAAATCTGTTAGTCTATCATCATTTAAATCTGTCTTCTCAAAATTTCCTTTTACTGAAAATAATTATTTTCCCCTGATTATACACCAGAAAAGATAGGCCTGAAGGTCTCCAAGACTCTGCTAGTTTGGTTTCTGGATGACTTTGTCTTTCTCAAGAGCCTGTAGAAAATTTCTAGCATGCTTTCAATTTCTTTTGGTATTCTCCATTTTATGTTGACTGATATCTGTTTGAGAATTCCTTTTGCTTTCCAAGCACTTTTTTGTGAACTAAATCATAGGTCTCACAAATACTATCTATCAAATATTGTAGATGTGATGAAAAAGTACATTTTAATTATTACTTCATTCATAAAACTATAGCTTTCAAGATTGTTTTCCTAATTCATATATATACTAAAATATAATTACTGTCAGTTATTCTACAATAATTTTTAAAATTTTATTTTAAGTTGACACATAAATATACATATCTATGTATGTAAATGTGTTTTTATAAGTTTGATAGTTTTTTATAAAGTGTGTTTTTTAATGCATGAATATAATATATAATGTCAAAGCATGGTAATTAGAATATTCATCTCAAACATTTATTATTACTTTGTGTTGGGAACATTCAAGATCCTCTTTTTTAAGAATATTCTGAATATATAATAAATTGTTGTTAATTGTATTTAAGCTTTGTGCTATAGCACACTGGAATTTTTTTTCTTCTGCCTAACTATAGTTTTTTTTCCAATTAACCAGTATCTCTCTCTCTGTACCCCTTCCCCTTCCCAGCCGCAAGTAATTACTATTCTACTCTACATCTATGAGGTAAACTGTTTTTAGTTTCTACATATGAGAGTGCAATTATTGTCTTTCTGTGCCTGGGTTATTTTATGTTATATAATGTCTTCCGGGCTAGTCCGTGTCACCATAGTTGACAGGGTTTCATTCTTTTTGTGGCTGAATAGTATTCCATTGTGCGTGTGTCAGCACGTGTGTATATGCACACTGTATTTCCTTATCTATTTGTCTATCGAGGGGCACTTAGGCTGATTTCTTTCTTGGCTGCTGTGAATAGTGCTGCAGTGAATAAATGGGAGTGATCTTAAAGAGACTCAACAAGGTAGAGGACAATAGAATACAGATAGTCATTAATCATTTTTGACTACCTTTGTTAGAAAATTGGAAAGTGAAACACTTATCTCATGTTTTGAGTGTTAAGATTTTTGGGGGGAGGGGAGTGGAAGGTGACATGGTGGTTAAGGTTGCTGGATTAGCACATGACTGACCACAATTCAAGTCCCAGATCTTGTGGCTTGCTTTCTCACTTTGCCTCCCTCAACTCTCTTTCTCTCTCTGTCTGGTCAAATTTTAAAATCATAATAGCAAATAGAATTAAATAAATAAAAATTCTTTAAAAAAATTTTAGGGGGTGGGACCAGCGGTTGGCATAAAATGGCTACGTTGCTGGACTCCCATATAGTCGACTGTGGTTCGAATCCTGGACCTGGTGGCTTAAACTCATGCCAGGCACATATACATGCGTGCCCAAGATCCCAACAGGAGAATGGAGGAGAAGGGATTGTGGTGTGGTCATCCCTTCTGGGGGATGATTTCTCGCTTTCTGTCTCTCTGTCTCTCTCTCTGTTTTTCTGGTGAACAAAAATCTCTCCAAACAATAAAAAAAATTTAGGGGAAAGAAACATATTCGTTATAATAATAAGGTTATATAAAATTATCAATTTATCACATAGATAAATAGCGCTTTTATCTTAAATATTCATCCACATAGTCATGAATTCATGAATAGGATAGTTACATTACTTTAAATTTCTACTTGAAGTAAAGCTAATTATTGTTTTTAAAGCCTTAGATAAGAGACTTAATTTATGATTCCTACAGGAAATTCCATATGTGTGTGTATACACTAATAAAGTGGAAATATAGATAAAACACGTTGAAGATATGTCAGATGAAGAGAACTCATTGACATTAAAGTATTGCCATTATACTTGATATCTTTTTCAATTTTCTTTTTGGTGGGGTGAAAATGGTCTGGTGTATAGATTAGATAAAAGAATAATATTCTCTCTGTCTTAATGACAATACTGAAGTCTTAATTAAGCACAGTGTGTAAGGAGATCATGAAAAGATTTAGAGGTCTCTTTTCCTCTAGGCTTTAAAACACATGCCTGCTATTGCAGTTGACCAAGAAGGCGGCTTTTCTTCCTAACAAGGTCAGCTGTATCGCTCTGTTTCCTACCCACAGATGTCCTGCCCACTATTTCACAGACCTCACTGAGATAAGTCTTGAAATTTCTCCATCATCTTTCTACCTATCTCTAACATAATTCCAGGTATTAAAAAAGGTACTAATGTCTCCCGCTAGCATGTGGCATGGAAGTTAAGATGTTGGGCTCCCACATGGCCAACTGTGGTTTTAACCTCAGGTTCCGTGGCTTGAAACTAATGCCAGGTGTGTGTGTGTGCCCGTCCAAGATCCTGAGAGGGAATGGGGGAGAAGGGATTGTAGTGTGGCCATCCCCCCGGGGAGTGATTTCTCGCTTTCCCTTTTTCTCTGCCTTTCTTTCTCTTGAGCAAGTGCATGCGCCCTATGGCAAGAAACTTAAAAAAAAGAAAGAAGAGAAGAGAAGAGAAGAGAAGAAAAGAGAAGAAAAGAAAAAAGAGAAAGGTACTTTTATAAAATATTTAAAGACTTGGCTATTTAATTTCCAGATTTCTTGATAAATGTTCTTTTTTTATTTGTTTTATTTATTATTTTCATTATTATTTAATTTGCTATAGGGCATGTGCACTCATCAGAAATAGAGACAGAGAAACAGAGAGAGGAAAAGTGAGAAAACAAGCCACCATGTCCAGGACTCGTACTGCAGTTAGCCATGTGGAAGTCGAATGCCTTAACCACCATGCCCCCTACTGATCCATAAATTCTGTTTTTATATTGTGGAGGTACATTTTCCAATTTAAAATTTAGCAAGTTACAATACGCCTTAAACCAGTCATGGACACTATACATATAGGTATGAGAATACCTACAGATTGGTATGAAAATGATAATTGCCATAATAAACTAAATAATCAAAAGAAAGATAAAATTAACAATATTAAATTTATGCATCAGCTACCTCTTTTATTTCTTTAGTTTTGAATGCTTATTGTCTGAACTTATTTCAACTGATTTGATTTATTTGACCCAAAATTTCTGAGATGACTATTAAAAGAAGGGAAGAAGGGGAAAAACAAAACAAAACAAACAAAAACTCTATTTCAGCATCTGAAAATTAATGCAATCTGGTATTTTTTTTCCTTTCAGATCTATAAACATACTTATTTATCTCTATCCAGATATGCCTCTATACACATTTACTTAGACCCTTAATATTACTAAGAATCTGCTACAGGTAGTTTTGATGTATGTTCTAGAGGAAGAGAACTAAATAAGACATGTGCCCCCAGAACCTCAGTATTATAAGAATGTTTAAGGTATGGTGGCTGAGATGCTGGATCTCACATGGCCTACTCCATGGTTCAAAACCCAGACCTAGTGGCTTGAAAATTACGTGAGACACATGTGTGTGCATGCTAAAATCCCAAGAGGAGAGTGAAAGAGAAGAGATTACAGCATGGCAATGCCCTCTGGGGGACGATTTCTTACTTTCCCTTTCTCCCTCTCTGTCTCTGTCTCCAGGGAGTATAAGTGCCTTATAGCAAAAAAAAAAAGTTGGATGCCATTTTCATACGGTGTAGGCCAATGGTTCCTGGCAAGAAACAGGTATTTGTGCCACTCATGAGACATTTGTCAATGCTGGAGATAATTCTGGCTGTCACAACTCAAAAGACATGGCAACAATATGCCACTGGAAGGTTGTAGTTAGAGGTAAGGGAAGCAGTTGAACACCCTACACAGCCCAGAAAGGCCCCTCAATAAAGGGCCAGCCTCCAGTGTCACTAGTACAGAAACTGACAAATTCAGGGGAGGAAAGAATGTGGAATCTGCTTGAAGCCCTAGATTAGAATTCAGATCTGCTGACAATAGGACACATCGCATCAATGACTTCATCTCCTTGTGGAATCCATGATGAGCTCATTTGTCCAAATGCAGAAAATTAAACCTACCTTAAATAGTAGGTTTAACTGTCTTTATGCTGAGTACACTTGTAAATTAAGTGTCTGATGAAAAATGCATAATGACATATAGTTCGTATTTTGTAACCCATCAGAGATAAAAGTACATCTGATATAGTTTTCTCTACCACCTAATTAAATCTGTTCATACTTTCTTTGGTCTCTGAAAGTGTAATCCAGCAAAGGTAGAGGAACTTCAATATGTTTCCCTTTTTTGCCACCATTCTGTGTTTTATATCCCATTTCATCAGGCAGAGAAGAGAGGGGAAGTGTTACTTATGTTATTTCTCCCAGGCCAGATAAAACAAACCTGGCAGGAGCAGATGTTAAATTGAAGCCTATGAAGAGTTAAGACTATCTTCTGTAATTGAAACCTTAGGGAGGAAGGCTTGAGACGATTCTCAATGGACATGGAATACCAGCACAGGAGTTGATCCTCAAGTTCGTTTCTTACACAGTCTTACACATGAAAGCAAAGTAACCAATAGCTAGCCATGAGTGGGTAAGAAATTATTGTACCTAATGAACAGAAGTCCTCAGGTGACATCCGAGCCTCAGCTCTTGTCCCATAGAAACCCACAGCCAGTCTTTCTCTATGGACTTTTCCTAGGCATGTCAAGCAGGGGAGGTTGTGTCAACTCACATTCTCTAATTCATGGGATATTTGGAGTGTATCCTTTCCAACGTTTGCCTACATGATGAACACTCAGGGCAGCCATCCAGATTAATGTAGTGTTGAAGGCTCCTGAGTCACTCTTCTTAGTGCCATTGTCACTTCCAAGCACCCAGCCCTTCTTTACTACTATTAAATATCTTGGGATGCTATATATTGGGTTTCTTTTCTGTAATCATTCTACTTGACCACACAAAGAGTGCTCATTGTGCTTAAATCAAAGTTCTATGTATTCATTGCTTGTGTGTATGGTGTGTGTAGGTACATTCATTTCATATATATATATATATATATATATACATATATATATATATATATATATATATATTTTTTTTTTTTTAAGGTTTTTGCCATTGGGTGCATGTGCACAACAGAAAGAGAGAGACTGAAAGAGGGGAACTGAGAAATCACCCCTCAGGGGTATGGCCAAACTGCAATCCCTTCTCCTCCAGTTTCTTTCAGGATTTTGAACATGCACATAAATGTGTCCAGCATAAATTTTAAGTTACTGGGTCTGGGACTTAAACAGTGTTTGGACATGTGACCGTCCAGTGCTTTAACCACTATACCATCTGCTGACCCCATCTCACTTACAATTTTTAAAAGCTAACAAAATATAGAGAGAAGTTTTTAGAATTCTGAGCTATGAACTCAGGAGTTAAAATTATTGCACCTCCTCTTCCTAGTTGCGTGATCTTAGGCAACCCATTTAACCTCTTTATGATTCAGTTTTTGTGTCTGTAATATAATAGAAACGATTACTTCTTCAACTTGAAGACTCAAGTTTTCTTTAAATATAGGTAAACAAAATAGCAGAAAGAAATGCAGGACAAAAGCTAGCAGGAGGCATAAATGTTTAAAGCTCTGAACAACCACATGGCCAACTGTGGTTCGAATCTCGAACATGGCGGATTTAAATTCATCCCAGGTGTGTGTACATGTGCCCAAAATCTCAAGAGGAGAATGGAATCAAGAAGGGACTGCAGCATGGCCATCTTCCCTGGTGGGGTCATTTATTGCTTTCTGTCTTTCTGTCTCTTTCTGTCTTTCTGGTGAGCACATGAACTCCATAGCAAAAATCTCTAAAAATACAAATCTAGACAAGGAATTATTATTATTATTATATTTAGTTTTGCAATAGGGTGTATGCACTCACTGAAGAGAGACAGATGGGGGGGATTGAGAAATCACCCCTCCGGAGGGGACAGTCACACTGCAATCTATTTTCCTCCATTCTCTCCCTCAGTATTTTGGGCATACACTCACATACACCCAGCACATTTTTTCATGAGATTCGAACCATGTATTGGCCATGTGGGATCCAGATGCCTTAACCACCACACTACCTGGCTGGCCCAGACACAGAATTATTTTTAACGTGACCAATATTTGTGAGCAAAATGTTTTTTTGTTTGTTTGTTTGTTTTTGGAGAGGTTTTTGCTATAGGGCGCGTGCGCTCGCCAGACAGAGAGAGACAGAAAGCGAGAAATCACCCCCTAGTGGGGATGGCCATGCTGCAATCCCTTCTCCTCCATTCTCCTCTCGGGATCTTGGGCACACATGCACACATGCCTGGCATGAATTTTAAGCCATTGGGTCTGGGACTCAAACCACAGTCAACTACAGGGGAGTCCAACGACATAGCCATTATGCTAACTGCCGGTCCAGAGCAAAATGTTTTAATAAAAAGTGAGATGGCAAAGACTCTCCAGAGCAGGTATGGCTGAAAAACAACTAAGCAGAACTTTTCCTAGAAAAGTAATTGCTCCTAATATTCTTGGATCTCTGGATGAGAATTATGTTTATAAGTTTCGTAAATACAAAAGGTCTTGACAAAGTTCGTGAAAAATATATATTAGGAATAAAGTACGTGTGGATTTCAAGTCTTTTGCACCAAAATGAACTAGTACTGGGAACCAGCAGTTAGCGTAATGGCTATGTCGCTGGACTCCCACGTGGTCGACCGCGGTTCGCGTCTCGGACCCGGTGGCTTACAACTCGCGCCGGGCGCGTGTGCGTGCGTACCCAAGATCCCAAGAGGAGAATGGAGGAGAAGGGATTGCGGCGTGACCATCCCCCCTGGGGGGTGATTTCTCGCTTTCTGTCTCTCTGTCTGTCTCTGTCTGTCTGGCGAGTGCACGCGCCCTATAGCAAAAAAACCTCTCAAAAAAAAAAAAAAAAAAAAAAAAAGAACTAGTACTATAACTCCATTTTTCCATGGACTGTTTGACATCTTCTTGTTTTTCTCAAGCCTTGAAAGGAAATGGAAGAAAACGTAGTAGGAAGTGGAACTTGGTCTACACTGGGAGTTGCAGAAGGAGGAGACTGTGTGGCGATATTGCCCACCATTCTGGTGCAGAAAAGAAATGACAAAACATCACAGGAGACAGAGGAGAGATCAGGACACTTGTTCCTTGTTTGTGACTTCTGTATTCTTTCAAGTCTGTTTTGCCAATTACTAAACTCTCCTGAGGGCTCATCTCCTTCCCAACCCATCTTCATTCTTACTAACTCCATTTCATTGGTGCCTTTTTTTCTTGCCCATCCTCATTTTTCAATATTTTTGCCTCTTTTTTTAAAAATTTTTATTTTGAGAGGTTTTTGCTATAGGGTGTGTGTGCTCACCAGAAAGACAGAGAGAGACAGAGAAGCAGAAAACAAGAAATCACCCTCCCAGGGGCCATGGCCACGCCACAATCCCTTCTCCTCCATTCTTCTCTCAGGATCTTGGGCACGCACGCACACGCACCCGGTGTGAGTTTAAACCACTGGGTCCGGGACTCGAACGATGATCGACTACATGGGAGTCCATCGACATAGGCCTTACACCAACTGCTGGTCTCACTTTTGCCTCTTTCTTTAAACTTTAATTTTTGGCCTCAAATTTGGTACAATGTCATTTTGAGTTCTGTGTCTTCAAGCCTAATGTTCATAACAGACACAAGTCATACAGAAACACTCTAAAAGTTTCTCCAGTTCCCCCATACGTATATTTTCTCATGGGACCATAGATATTACCTGAACTTCACTGTGCAAGATCCATTTTTAATTATGGTTCTAGTATTTTAGAACTTTAAGTGTTCTCCAGGTTTAAACATTGCATTCTGTTCTATTCAGTCAGATTCTCAGTCTTGTTTTTTGTCTTTTACTTTTCATTTACTTAGATCTTACTCCCTCACCTCCCCGGACCAGCCCTTTCCCGAAGAATGTCTATGGGATTAGTGAGGCATTCCTAACCGAGGACCAGGTATCTGGAAGAACATGGCATACTTTTCCCTGGCTCTAATGCCCTCCCTCTGCTCAAACTGCCACTGTAAATGACATGTCCTCTGACTCCTGCTGCCACCAGCAGGACACTGGAATAGATCATGTCAAGTTTCACCTTCACAGAGATGGCAGTGGTAGGAAATCACCTATTAAGATATAGGCAGAGGAGGGAGGGGAGACCCTGTGTCAGATTGTCCAGTCAGCATTCCAGCTGTTTTCTTTTCCCATCAGCCAGTGGAACTGGGTGTTTGGCTGTCAGGGGAAGAGAAGACTCTCACAGAGCTAGCTCCCTTTCTTCCTCTTGTGAAAGAGATAACATGCATAGGAGTAATAGGGACTCCCAGCCTACATCAGCTTCTTCGAATTAAAAATAGAAAGCAGAGACTTCACTGGCCACTGTGGCAGTTTTAGGAGTAAGATGAAACTTCTTTCTAATTTTCACAAATCTCTGGGTTTCTTTAGGGCTGGCACAGCGCATGGGAAAGGTGATTTTGAGAGACTGCATCAGTTTTATACATACATTTTAAAAGACAACAGGTACTCTGTTTAAGCTGTCTCTATCCTACCAACTCAGAAACATCTGTGATTTTAAAACTAGCAATACTTTAGTAGTGGAATCTCAAGATTAATAGCTACATATTTGCCTAACTAATTTTCAAAAGTTTAGGGAGAGACAAGGGACCATGGCTAGGCAATAAAAAGCCTCTTTAAAGGGTTTTTTTTTTTTTTTTTTTTTTTTGCTTCTTCTGCAAATACCTTCCCATATTAGCCAAAGCTGTTGGCTTTGTTTTTTCCAACATATTTTCAACGTGACATCTTTATCTTTTGTATGTCTCCCCACCACTGCCACAATACAGTTTACTATTTAAAACCAAGTTCGAATCTCACTCACAGTCATGTTTTCTGATAACCTTGCTAGTTTTAATCTCCCCTTCCAATGCTTGCTTAGAAAACTTCTATCCTTACTACTATCTAGTAGGTTCATATAATGCAAAAATCTACAAACATTGAAGTGCCTATAAAATGCAGCTTCGTAGCCTCTACTCTACTTAATTTCTTAATATGTCTGGAGTGGAGAGACCAGCAGATGGCATAATGGTTACTCCCATATAGTCGATTGAGGTTCAAGTTCCAGACATTAGGGCTTAAAACGCATGCTGAGCACATGTGCTTGTGTGCCCAAAATCCTGAGAGGAAAATGGAGGAAAAGGGATTGTGGCGTGGCCATTGCCTCTGGCGGGGTGATTTCTTGCTTTCTGTCTCCCTGTTTCTCTCTGTCTCTCTGGCAAGCACATATGCCCTATAGTAGAAATCTCTCTAAAAATAAATAAATAAATAAATCTGGAATGGAACCTAGGTGTATTCCTTTCAGCAAGCATACTAAATGTATCTGATATGGATCATGTGCAGAAGCTCTTCCATTGTATTCTACTGAAGGACAGAGATTTTATTTTACCCTACATCCTTCAAACAACGCCTTAAATTTAAATAATATCAATACGTTAATGTCTATAGTTTCCTCAGACATAGCAAAATCAACTTAAAAGTACAATATTAGGAAGAAGGTTAACCTGTAAAGTTACTCAGAAGAGAAAAATAAAATATAAAGCAGTATTTGTCTTTTATAATTGAAAGAGGACAAAAAGAAGGTTCACACCAATGATTATCATTAAATATTGATTTACTTAGGGTCGGATACTCTCCTAATATTTGGGTATACTTCTTTTTAGGGGAAACCTAGGATTCTTTATTTTCTACCTGTCATCCCTTGTGGTAAAAGTGAATACTGAGAACTGAAACCTAAAAATTATAAGGATGCCGTAGGATATCTTGTTGAACGAAAACCAATTTTCCTGGTGAGAAACTTGGTTTCATTTTTTATTTTATAAATGTTGGCTTAATACTGATTATGTGTCATAGAAAAGCCCCACAACATTCACTACATCAAATGCTGTGAAAATTATCCAGCTCATATTATACCTCTAAGCACTTCACCAAAATGTAATAATTTCCTGAAACATAAAGGAAACTTTTCCCCATCTTTATTTTTTGTCGAGTGAGAGTACTGGGTTTATACTTCAATTCGTACATTCAAAATTAGAGGCAGTGAAACCACTTTATCTCCCTTCCCTGGTGGTGAAGTTGGGTGGCTGGGGGAGCGGTCCAAGAGATCTGATGTCTCTGCCCCTAGGATCACTGGTTCCAGCCTCCTGGGTATCAATGGAGGCGAACCATCTCAGTGATGCCCAGAAGATGAGAATCCAAATCAGTGATTTAAAGAACCAGAAAATCCAATTTCTGGAAGGTTCAATGCATATATTCCTTGGTCTGAAAATAATTTGTGCAGATACTCTATTAAACTAGCTGTAAACTTTCTTCCAGCTAAGATGATTCCCCAGCCTCCCAACAGGAAAGCTTTATACCTATTTCTGGACCTAGACTTTTTCTTCCAATGGTTACCACACGTTTGTTGCTTTCCTGACTAAACCTTATTGCAAAGCACTCAAGAGATAGGGGCTAGTAGAAGGATTTAAAAATGAATTATCATGCCCTCTCCAGAAGAACTGCAACAACTGAACTGCTGTGCGAACAGCATGTCTGCCCACAACTCTGATGTCCCATCTCTAGAGGTTAGCTGCTTTGACTTCATCTTCCTTGAGCTTTTTTAAAGAAAGTTTCATTCTCTCGAGCAGAGAGCCTCTTTTTGAGACATCTTGCTGACTGCTACATCTTCTCAGTTTTTTGTCTCTTATCATGGGTACGTTCACACACTGTATCTTAAAAGAATGGAGGTCTACCTGCTATACTAGGGTCAGATTGGACCTTGTATTGCTTTCCTTGGAGAATGTCTCACTTTGGTTTTTGTCATGCTTTTCAGGCTTCACAAGAAAGTTCTAAGCCTTTTAGCCACCTTCCTAGCAGACTGCCTGAGGCCTTATATTCCTGATACCATCTGCAGGTTGAAAGTATGACTACAAAAGTCTTTATTTTATATAGAAGGGGTTAGATAACCAGGGTGTCTTTTTCCAAGATTGACAATCTATAGTGATGAGTTTTTTCTCTATTTTTATTTTCACTTTTTTTTCTTTACCTCATTTTCTTTCCCTCTTATCACTCTTCTTTCCTCTCTCTCTTCATTTCTTTCTTCCTCCTTCATTGTGAAATTTGGGACAGTAAATATTTTTGACACCACAAGATACCACAGTCTTTCCCCCAATTCTTCAATTGTCTAAAAATGCGTGTCATTTCTATTTACTTTCTTATAAACCATGTTTCTGTCCCCCTAACCCCACGTGTCTAAGACCTACTCTATTTCTAACTGGTTAGAGATTTGGGGGTCTCCATTTCTTTACAGTATTATCTTTATAGTATTCTTTTCAGTATTATAATTATTATATATAATTTTATAGACAGATAGAAAGATAGATTTGCTAATGATTTCTTAGATATATCTCTCAATACTGGCCTATGAGTTCTAAAATGTCCAGTGGGGACTTCTGTGAAAGCACAATTTGCAGATTTTATTTTCCTACTTAGCGGTCTACCAAATATTTCACACATTGGTTTTCAGTTTTCCAATATAGAGTGCTCTCTTAAATCTCCCAAGTCTAGTGAATATTAAATTCCTCATTTAGTTTTTCCCACATTTTATTGTCATATTTAATTATTTTATCCATCTGGAATTCCTTTTGACCACTATTCAGAGTTACAGGTCTTGATTTATTTTTCTTCCCAAAATGCTAACCAGCCATTCAACCGCCATTTACAGAATAATCCTTGCTTCCCTGCTGCTTTGATAAAATAAATCTTACATATAATAAAGTCTGTTTCAGAAGACTCTCTTCTGCTCCATTTAGCTTTGCTTTGTAGTTCGCAAGACACTTTACCATACATTATCTCATTTCATCCTTCCTACCCCACACTGATTGCCTGCCTCACCCCCTGCTGCTCCGCCTGCAATGCAAACATCAAACAATCTGACTTGTCCCATCCCTGCTTCATAGATAGGAACAAAACCCTGAAAGGTGAAGCCACTCTTAACTAACCTCCCAGCCATTCAGGATGGGGAGACATGGACAATTTCAGTCTTCACTCACATTACGCCTCTGTGCCCCAGGACCTCTCGGCCCCACACTGGGTAAAACACTGGTTGCCATTTGTCTTGGCTTCAGGGTCATCTGGGAGCCTTCTTATGGGCTCCCTCATACTATGGACCATTTTGTACCTACACACTCGCCTTTTGGGATCTTCTGGTGGCTTCTGCTCCTCTAGCAGAGGGAAGCGAGTTGTGGATGCAGACAGAGCCGTCTGTGTCTGTGTCTGCGTCTCAGCCTGTGTCTACTTGGCACTGACTGGAGTTCTGCTTTCTCTCAGTGCATTTGTGCGGTGACACATATTCTCCGGTGATTAGATTAACGCTGGCAAAGCCAATATGAAAAACCCACACAGATTACCACTGTCACCCGCAGTAATTACATTTATTCATTTCCATTTAGCCAAGTTTTTACAAGCCGAGCAAGGGGCCAAATAAGCAATAAACACAGAGGCAAGAAATTAAAATGCTGATCTGTTTGCTGTGAAAACAATCAAACTATCATCTTTCTTTAGGCACCTCATTCATCATCGGAGAGGGCCACACTGGTGAAATGGAGGTTGGGAGCCTAATGTTATTACATGTAAATTCACTAACATGAAATTACTGCCCCTGATGTGATTTTACTAATAAATTAGTTCATTTCTACCTTTTCGCTAGAGACTTTAGGGACCGTGGAGAATTGTACATGTGTCTCCTAATCTTGCCTGCTTTATTTCAGGCTGCCTAGCTGTTAAATTTCTCTTTCTTTTCACTCCCTCCCATCTGATTCTTTAGTTTTTTTTTTTTTTTTTTGCTATGCCTTATTAGATAAACATGCCATACAATTTGTTGTCTTCACATGTAGTTTGAAAATAAGCAGCTTAAGGAAACATTCTCTTTCTCAGGCAATGAGAACAGCATTGGGAAGCTTTATGAATATAATGGTTCTCGCAGTTAGTTGGCAGCTATTATTAATTCATTGTCGGGTGTGGTGGTTTTTCTCATTTCTGTATAAATTTTCAATTTGAAAACAGGATGGAGCCAAACTTGGCCATGTCAAGCAGCTACTGAAGCAAGGAAATCAATCTGCAAGCGGCTCCCTCGACTTGCTAGCCACTCTCCTGTGTCTTTAAAGTAGCAGAATGCACAGTGGAAGGACCGCTGATGGCTCACAGAGGACAGGCGCTTAGTCTCCCCCGATCAGCTGCCTCCATGGGACACGCACGGAGATGCCTTGCTTATGGATAATGGCCTGTTGCCTACACATAGAATATTTTATTTATTTATTTATTTTAAGATTTCATCTGTTCTGCCATTTTTACCTAACCCAGCATCACAATCTGTTTTTCCAAGACTACAAGTGGGTTGTATGAACATGACTTTGAGGCTACCAATGAATAGGCGGAAATGATGAGGAAAGAATTGGAAAGGGAGAGAGAGACAAGTCTCTGGGGAAAGCTCCCCCGCGCACCTACATGCTCTATCTTTTGCCTCCAAATGGAGATTCTGTAAGATGTGGCCCAACTTTGAGCCCTTAGGGATACGTAAAATATGCACAATAGTATGTTCATGCTTTGTACAGCAAAAACGTGTTAAGAAAGTTTCTTTGATGCAGTGGTTCAGTGAAAATCAAAGCCATGGAAATGGTAGGCATCACACAGCACACCCACTTTCCACGTGATCACTGAATGCACTCCCGCTACAGCATTAGGCTGATGTACTAATAAAATAAGCCAACATGAACAAGAAATAGCTACCTTTCGTACTCATTGAATTTAACTTTATACCATGAAAAGTTTTAGGATGAGGGAAATGATGCAGTGAATTTCAGAGTAATTAACTATTTGATTAGAATTATTAGATAGCAGAATATTCAGGTTAATTGACTTTTCATTAATGAATAGAAATCGTGAATTATCATTTTGAAAATAACCCCATTCAATAAACATCTACTGATCTACTGCTTTGTACAGAACCCTAAGCTGAATGCGGTGTCAATAATGAATAAGTCTTGCTTTTTAGCACTTATGAGATGCTCACATTCTGCTAATTCCTGGGGGGGGGGGGGGGCACTATTATGACTCACATCATATACCCACAGAAACTTGCACTGTTTTTATAGTTCTAATCACTGTGGGTCACTGAATATTTTTTGACTATTTCTGTCATATCTGCTTTCCAATTATACTATGTTCTTCATTAGGGGTTTCAGTTTTTTCACCGTTGTATATAACAAGCATTTAATAAAAGCAAATTGGATAGCCCTGTAGAAATGAGAATAGTATAGAACTTGCTTTAAATCAGTACTGTGTTAAGACACATCATTAACACACATGACCAAGAACTATTTACTGAGTATCTATTATGTGTTAAGTACAATGGTAAGTGCTGAGGATATGGCAGTGAACATGACGGACAAATCACGTGTCCTCACAGAGCTTATATTTCTACAGAGTGGCTGAAACAAGGAATATGCTTCAAATCATGAGAGACCATGTTTGTTATATTTTTTTAAATAAACCCTTATATTAGAAGTCTATTTTATCCTTTGTAACCAATAATTTTGTTCCAATTTTATCCATTTCTACGTTCTTAGTGTAGCACTAGAACTAAGAAATGACATTAATATATTATAACATATATAATATATATACACATATTTACTTAAATGTAGGATGTATACTTTAAAGATTCTGACTAGTCACTGTAGCATTGAAGGAAGTGTCATTTCTTCCTTCCTTCACCCTGTTCCTTATTCTGTCTAATCCTGCTTCTTCTGCGTGACATGGCTTTGAGAGTCCCTTCGCTTCCATTCAGGCTAACACTATTTGCATTGACGGACTTACCATCTGAGATGTGGGTATTCCCAGGTCTAATGGTGAGGTTCACTGGGACCCAGGCTGGTTAGAGGAATGCCTTCACCACCTGCTGAGCGCATGGCCTCTATTCCTGTTTCCGTACCTTTGCTCATACTCTTTCCCTTCTCCATTTCTTCCCTCGTTTGGATTCTTTCACACATTAATTCCTTCTTTGTATATTATCTTCTTTGTAAGGTCTCTATGACCCAAGCATCAAACTACCTCCCATCGACCCAGGATTACAGTTCATCTGGCAAATAATCATACTCTGCTTGGGATCAACCCACAAGGCCATTTATATCGTTAGCTCAATTGTTTTCACACTTTCTTGCACTTTGTGTCTTTTCTTTCAACCAGAATCCGATTTCCTTGGGGAAAATATTTTTGTGTTATGCACCTTGCCTATTGTAGCACTGCCCTATGACAAGCATCCAATAAGTTTTATTAAATGAATGCAAAGAGAAATGAATGGAGCCTTGAAGTTTGGTTCCTCCAAAATATTTCCAGAGGAAACTACCGATTGAATGGACATTAAGAATCTACATTAAGAATCTCTTAGTCTTGCTTTATCCTCTCTTTCCTACTTCAGAATCAAAAATGATAGAGTTCTTTCTTAAGTTTGTTAAAGTATATAAAATGATGGAATAGACTAGACACAGTTAAGACACATCTTAACCCCCTTCCAAACAACAGAACATTTGTTCATATTTTCTGTCCACATTTAAGTTTTTATTATTAAGTATTAATATGTCAAGAACAGTATATTAATGTAAAAGGCAAATGCTGCTTTAGGAAAGTATTACTTTTTTATTTATTCACTTACCATCTTAACATTCCACTCTCGAGCACGAAGTTCAGTGTCATTGAGCACAAGCACATCTCTGCATAGTCGTCACCACTAGCCGTATCCAGAATGTTTTCATCATCTCAAACTGAAATTCAGTAACCATTAAACACTAACTCCCCATCCCCCTGGAAGCAGTACTTTTAATCATTGAAATATTGGTAACACTTACAGTAAGTTTTCTTACTTTACTGATATCTAAATCAATAGCATATTGATGAAAAAGAATCTCAATTTAATTGAAAAGTTGAATACTTTCTCACAGAGGAATTGCTGCATGTTGAAAGTAAAAATGTTCATGTAGCGTTAGGAACAACTCACGCAAGAAAAGTGGGAGTTATTTTTTATATTTGGCATGTGCTTCCTCTACTTACGTGATGTTATAAGAAGGATAAGAGAAGAAATTAGCAGCTACAGTAAATGTATATGTGTAGCATGTATAGATTCTTAGGAAATGAAGACGTACAAAGCATGCCATACCCTCGGTTGTGGTATCTTTGAGATGGCATTTTTTTAAAGAAATATTTTATTTAACTTTATTGATCTATTGGTTTATTTTAATTTGACCAGAGAGGAATAGAGAGAGAGAGGGAAAGTGAGAAAGCAAACTACCAGGTCCAGAACTCGAACCACGGTCAGTCATGTCGGAGTCCAGTGCCCTTAACCACCATGCCATTTGCTGGCCCTGGGATGGCATGTTTTAATTTACTTCAGCAGGATTAGATTAAAGACACAAGATGATGGATAGTTCCGTACACATTTGTGGTCATGTGTGGGTCCCTGGATTCTCTGTATTATCAAAGAACGTGGCCCCTTTCCTCTAACCTTCTGAAAAACATGAGTTACTTCATTCCTACTATTTTTTTCATGCTCCATGGGATTCTAGGTTAATCACCAATATCATGATATGTACTTAGAAACCCTCCACATGACTACTAAGCATAGGTACGGTTTACTGTTGGTGTAATAATATAGTGTTATCTTGCTCAATAACTGTAATTTCCATGTTCTTATTGATTGTAATTTATAACCTCATTAGCTTTCTAAACTGCCATTAACTAATGATGGACTCCGTGAGCTTAACAGCTCTTTGAAATCAGTTACTGACAAGTTGGCCCCAGAAGCATTTATCAAAAGGGTAATGGATCCCTATTGGAGCGACAATAAATTAGGTTATGCTCTTATCGAATTAAACAATGGATGAAGGAAAATTAGCTATCAATAAAGATCTATAAAGCCTTTCCGATTATTCCCAGTCAATTATATCAATTAGAGATCAAACAGGGAACCCCTGCAGTATGTTAAATAGGACTAACCAGAACCCAAAGAGGCCAAATTGTGTTACAAAATGCAACACCAGGGGCAGCTGCCAAAGAGGTAATCATTACTGCCATTGACAAAAGGGCTGCCTTAGGACATGGGGTATCGCCTGGAGGCTTGCTGCTGGCTGAAGGACAAAGACTCCCTCATAAAGGCAGAAAGTGGGAGAGGGAGGCACCAGGGAAAGGAAGAACAAGAAGAATAAAAGGGAGGGTTGTGTGACGCACAGGACAGCACACAGTGGGAGAAAAAGGATAAGGCAGATGCATTTGTATATGTGTAGCGTCTCCCTGTATAGTACAATAAAATTAAACCCCTCACTTCAAGGAAGTTTCACTAGCTCTCTGCCAAGCAATGAGTTTTGTGGGGTCATTACCATCTCTGTAAGACTAAATTGTACAGATATGTGTGTATATATTACATATATATTACATACACACACACACACATATACACACATACACATACAGATACACATACACACACACACACACACATACACACACACACACACTCATGAGACCCTTAATGATTTAGGGTGAATGACAGACTGCCTACATGATGATGGTACCATAAGATTATAATGAAGTTCAACAGTTCCTTCCATCTAGTGACGTTGATCATAAGGTCATGGCACAGCCATTACTCACATGTTTGTGGTGAAGATGGGATATGCAAATCTACTGCACTGCCAGTCATATAAAAATAGAGCACAAAGGGACCAGCAGATGGTGAAATGGTTGTGTCGCTGGTCTCCCACGTAGTTAAGCATGGTTTGAGTTCCAGACTCAGCGGCTTGTAACACACCAGGCGCGTGTGCTTACGTGCCCAAAATCCCAAGAAGAGAATGGGGAGAAGGGATCACGTCATGGTCATCCCCACTGTGGGGTGAATTCTTGGTTTCTGTCTTTCTGGCAAGTGCACTCACCCAATAGCAAAAATCTCTCTTTATAAAACAAACAAACAAACAAACAAAAAAACCCCACATAATACAGTACATAATATGTGATCATAATTATACATGACTATGTTATTGCTTTATGTAGTTACCATAGTTATTGTTAATTTAGAGTATATGCTTACCAATTAAAAAGTTCAGGCCAACCATGATGATACGACAGTAATGCAGTGTGCCATGAAGCTGAGGCCGCATGGGAAGGTACTACATTCGAGTCCCAAAGTCTCCTGTATACACTGAGTGTGGGCTCATGCCTGTGAGCCTTGCTGGCTAAGACTGAAGGTGGAGTGGTGTGGGATGATGATCCTGTTGGGGGTGCCCATATTTCTCTTTCTGTCTTTTTCTCTCTTTCTCATGGCAGAAATGAATAAATAAAAAGGAAGTCACACTGAGCAGCCTCGTCCATCTCGTGTTACCATGACTCTTGATTGTATCATTTTCTCTTGTTCTGAATTTAATCTCATTGCTCATCACAGACCTTCCAGTAGAACAAAATTTGGAAGCAAAAGAGGGTGATATTGACCTTGTGTAGGCCTACGTTAATGTGAGTATTTGTGTTTCAGTTTGTAGCAAAAACGTTTTAAAAGTAAATAAAATAAATAGGAAATAGGAGAAAGTTTATCGAATAAAGATATAAAGGAAAAAAATTCTGTAGCTCTATGATGAGTTTGTGTTTTAAGCTAAGTTTTATTACAAAAAAGCAAAAAAAAAAAAAAAAGAAAAGTAAAAAGAAAGAAGACTTTATAAAGATAAAAAAAAAAAATTACAGTAAGCTGGCCAGCAGGTGATGTGGTGTTTAAGGCACTGGGCTACCACATGGCCAACAGCAGTTCAAGTCCTGGACCTGGTGGCTTGAAAATCACTCTGGGCAAGTGTGCATGCACACCCACAATCCCAGGAGGAAAATGGAGGTGGAAACATGCATGTGTACTATGGCAAAATGTAAAAAAAGAAAAAAAATTATATTTATTTAAGCTAAAGTTAATTTTTTAGAGGTTTTTGCCATAAAGCATATGCACTCTCCAGAGAGAGAGACAGTGAACAGGGAAGTGAGAAATTACCCTACAGGGGGTATGGCAATCCCTTCTCCTCCATTCTTCTTCTGGAATCTTGGACACACACACACACACACACACACACACACACCTGCCCAGCATGATTTTCAAGCCACCAGGTACAGGACTTAAACCACAGTTGGCCATATTGGAGTCCAGTGATGTAACCACCATGCCATCTGCTGGTTCAGGGTAATTTATTATTAAAGCAAGAAAAATCTTGTTTCTAAACTTAGTCTAACCTAAGAGTGCAGTACACATTATTGTCCTAGGCCTTCACATTCATTTAGCACCCACTAACCCAGAGCAGCTTCACAGGTTGTGCTCACTAACCCACTGTAAACTTCATTCATGGTATGTGTCCAATACAGATGTAGTATTTTTCTTTCACAGTATTTTTACTGTACTCTTTCTTTCTTTCTTCTTTCTTCTTTTTCTTTCTTTTTTCTTCCCTTCTCTCCTTCCTTTCTTCTTTATTTTTCTTTTCTTTCAGACAGGCGCTTGTTATGTTGAAATCTTCCTACCTCAGACTCCTAGGTAGCTGGGACTACATTGCACCTGGCTTTTAGGGTAGACCTAAAATTGAACCCAGGTCTCCTGTGTGACCTCAGCCCATCAAGGAGCAGCATGAAACAGTGAGCACTTATGTGGCCAAGCCTTTTGTCCTTTTCTATGATTGAATATGTTTAGATACCTGAGTACTTACCACTGTGTACAACTGCCTATAGCATTCACTGCAGTGGCATGTTGCATAGATTTGTAGGATAGGAGCAACAGGCTATAGGATATGGCCTTGGTGTATGGTAGGCTATATCTCTAGTTGGGTGGAAGCACACTCCATAATGTTTGCACAAGGACAAAACCACCTAAGAATGGATTTCTTAGAATAAATCCTCATGATTAAGCAACATATGATGGCATAGACATAGAGTCATACATACGTAGGTAGATAGATGTTCATATTCTATTTCACAGAAGTACCTTAACAAGCTTATTATAAATTTCATTAAAAAAAGTTAGATAGCTTAAGAAAAGTGGAACAAAATGTTAATTCATCAGGATTGTGTTATTTTGAGATTTAAGGAAAGCTGAAAGACATGGTAGTTTCTCTTACCAGTCCTACCTTGATTTCCATATGCCTTGTACATGCTAGACAGTCAGTAAACACCTGTTGTATGGATTTGACAAGAGACCCAAATTTACATATGAGTGAGGTGGAATCACAAAGCACAAAATGGTGCATCTGAGGCCAGGAGTCCAAAGCTCTTGTGACATATGTCCCTCCTTGGCTCTGCTGACATGTTTTATAAGGGATGTATATCTTTTGCTCCACGCCTTTGAATTTTATGGACATTTATCATGTGTTTCAGGCAGACTCCACTTTATTGTTCACCATGAGAAATTGCTTCCCAGGAGCAGCTGCTGATTCTTTGTCTCTGCACATTTTTCACCCCTCTAGGAATCAACTCGATACCCATCTCAGTACCTTAAACTACCTATTCCCATTTATGATCCTTCCGAAGCTCTGTTGGGAATGGTGTACGAGTCACAGAGGCTAACTAGACCATAAAGAGGAAAAGGAACTGCCTGGGGAGGACAGCATCTCATGATGCAATGGTCCTGGAAGCAGAATTCAGCCATTCATCAGCTTCATTTTCTATCAGTTCACTTAACTTCCCTATGTCCTCATCTGTAAAATGGGAACAATAAATCTGACTTGTGATGGTTGAGGGATATGCTTGCCTAACTCTTGGCAGCATCTCCCATGTTCTCATGGATTCACTTAACTTCAAACTTTCAGTCTCTTCATCTGTGAAGTGAACATATAACTCCTGATATTTTGCAGGGGTTTTGTGAAGTACAAAAGCAATAACTAATTTGGAAAGTGTTATGTTAACTACAGAGCTCTAAATCATTGTTAGCTGCTATGCAAATGACAGCAACTTTTATTGCTCTCTCTCTTTCGTTCTAACCAGGATCGTGTTGATCCTTGTGTGATGCCTCCAAGAAATAAGCCATTTCATAGGTGACTGAGATGGAAGTCACCTCTCTGCTCTTTCCATAGCACCACTTACTCCTGTCTTCTCAGTCTCTCACTGGTGGACACGCCTGTTGTTACCGTGACTTTATACTGAGCTCTGAGGCACATGGTTGCTTCCATGCTCATGGAACGATAAGGCTTCTAATTCCCAAGTCTTCACAATCCACTAATGTTTAATTCCCAATGCCCAGTTCTGACCAGAAAGAGACCATGAATTCCTCCAGCAACACCGATCATTGGTTTCAATTGCTTTTCAATATTATGATTTGGAGATATAAGATCGGCAGAATTGCTACAGAGCTTCAGAATAGGATCTTAGCTGGATAGGAGCACTCAGCATGGTTTCCGAGAAAAGACAGGGCTCATCTAGACAGTCTCACTCTAGAATAGGAGGTACGTAAATGGATCACTTCTATAAAGCCCAAGATCTCATTTCTTTGCTATTTAAGGAAGACAAAATGCAGGAAAATGACCTTGACTGCAGAAAATGAACTTACCAATGTGGGCAAATAACAGTGATTCAGATTCTCCAAAACAAAATGTGCCTCATTTAATTTTGATAGCTCAGGAAAATGTGGGCCTTATTTTGAAATATCTAAAAAGATGACTCAATGTGTAATTGCCCTTTGAAGTGAAAAGAGATCTTAAGAGTTTGGGTTTGTACTGGGATTAATAAATCAGAAAACCTAAATCCCAGTGTTGGCATTGAGACAGAGCCCTGGGCAAATGCTCAGCTGCTGTGGTCTTTTCCCAGAGAAAACCTGGGAGATGGGAGTTAAGGTTAGCCTCTCAAGTCTTAGCTTCCCCATTTGCTAAAGAGGATAACATTTAAATTATAGGATTGTTGTAACAGTGAAACGAGACAACATAGATAAAGTACTCTGCAGTGTCAAACATGGCGAAGACTTTGTGAGTGTGGGTAACCTGTTTTTATTGTTTATTTTTCTATTTATTATTTTTTAAATACATTCAAGCACTGTAATTAATATACAGCTGGAAAAAAAATTAATGTTTCCAGCATGAATTTTAGTCCACTGTGTATTAGTGGACTAATTATAACACTGTATATTAGTCCAGTCAAAGATACTATACAGGGACCAGCAGTTAGTGTAATGGCTATGTCACTGGACTTCCACATAGTCGACTGCGGTTCGAGTCCTGGACCCGGTGGCTTAAACTCATGCTGGGAGCATGTGAGTGTGTGTTCAAGATCCTGAGAAGAGAATGGAGGAGGAGGGATTGCGGCGTGGCCATCTCCCCTGGGAGGTGATTTCTCACTTTCTGTCTCTCTGTCTCTCTCTTTCTGGTGAGCGCACATGCCCAATAGCAAAAACCTCTAAAGAAAAAGAAAAAGATATACACATTACTATCAACAGATAATTTTCCATTTTATTGTTGTTTTTATGGAGTTAACATTTGTCAGGCTTCTACCATGTGCTAAGCATTTTACTTACATATTTCCTATTTTTAAACTTTCTAAAGTTTTGTTTTCTTATTTATAAAATGGGTATGGTAGTATACACTTCCAAGAGTGTATTTAGTGCTAATTTAGTAAAGATGACACAGTTTGTAAGTGGTAGACCTGAGGTTAAAACCTGTGCTTACCTGATCTAAACCAATGCTCTTTCCACTACCATCGCTGTCTTCCAGAGAAATGTGTTTGTGAATCATGCCTTTGTAATTAGTGAACTATTTTTCTTTTATGAAGCTACCACTTTTACTAAACCTTGGAACAGTCTCTTAAAGTTGCTTTATAAACATTAACTCAAAGGAAATGTCATAGATCCTTAGGAGAAATGGAAGGGTGGTTGTTTCTCTCCTTCTTGTGTTTTAAAAATACATTTATACTGGGGGACCAGCAGTTAGCGTAATGGCTATGTCGCTGGACTCCCACGTAGTCGACCGCGGTTCGAGTCCCGGACCTGGCGGCTTAAACTCACGCCGGGCGCGTGTGCGTGCGTGCCCAAGATCCCGAGAGGAGAATGGAGGAGAAGGGATTGCGGCGTGGCCATCCCCCCTGGGGGGTGATTTCCTGCTTTCTATCTCTCTGTCTCTCTCTGTCTGTCTGGCGAGCGCACGCGCCCTATAGCAAAAACCTCTCCAAAAAAAAAAAAAAAAAAAAATACATTTATACTTCCTGGTAGATAAAGGAGCCACTTTTACCCAACATTTATTCTAAGAGTGTGTCTAAAAGTGGTATAAGAGAAGCCCTTACTTCTAATAACCATCAAATGCATACATGTGATCTCACAATTGGGCAAATAAATTTTGAAAAGATTAAGCCCTTCCCTGAAGAAGTATGCAGTTAATAGCTGTAGAAGCCTCCTAAAAAATAGCAGTTAACCTCTACCTTGGGGGCATGATAATCTTGTAGGAATAAGAGTATACCTATGTCTGTATACAGAGACTAGGAACAGGTGTGTAAGCATACACATATAACTGCATCTAAGAATTTCTTTTGTAGATTATTAGGATGACTTCTACATATATTACACTGTTTTATGCAGCAGGAGGTGGCATAGTGGGAAATGAAGAGGCATTTAGGAGGCAGTGGCAGTGGGTGAGAATAACAAAGTTCCAACCAGAATTTGAGACGCTTTAAGGGAGAAAGAATGAACATACAATGAACATAGGTGGAAAATTTCAACCATGCTGTCAATACAGACAGAGGTATAATAAAGTAATGAGATTTAAATGGGGATAGGGAAAAGGATTATAAAATATATTCAGCTCTTCAAAAATGCTTACAGACCAGCCAAGTTAAGTTACATCAGCTTGATTCCATTTTCAATGACATCTTTTCTTTTTCTTTCTTTCTTTCTTTATTTTGCAATGCAGTCTCTTCAGCCTGAGAGGTTATGTATAAATACCAGCTGACAATATTTTCAGTATAATTCACCCCCCAACTACATTCTTTTGCCATTCCAATAAGTAGATAGAAATGAAAGAAAGAGTTTACTAAATTCCTGTTAGACTTCAGTCTAGTATTCTTACTAGCTTGTTTCATGTAGGCCTTAACCATGTAAAACTTTGCCTAGTGGATGTAAAATAAGATAGGACTGCTGCTAAAATGTACCAAGGAAAAAGAAATCTAGTTAGCACAAATGTTTCTGGAAGTGTAAATACGTATTTAACACATTCGTAATTCCACATTACAAAATGCATATTAATGTTACCCACAGACAAAATGATACACAATAAAATGCAGATTTTAACTCAACACAATGTCTAAAATTAGTGAGTTAAATTAGCTACAGTAGTTAAGGTTTATAAATTAGCTTCACTGAAGCTACACAAGATTTCTGAAAGAAACATTAGCAGTTGAACATGCATTTATCACTCTGAAATAGACGCACTCTGCCACATCGCTTTTGAAATCATCCGGACGGCCTTGAATGAACTTGTGGTGGTTTCATTAAAGACTTGATAGCATAATTTAGCCTGTGATTTTAATTTGTTCAACTGGCCACTTTGTAGAAAGTTAATTTCTCCCTATGCTTAAACTTACTTCTCAATATTCCTGAATTAATACATCAGATAGGTATGAACAATTTTTGGCTTTGATACCCGGGACCAGTCCCAAGAGGCATTCAAATGCATATTTACTGAGCACCTACTAAGTGCCTGGTACTATTCAATGTACTAAATCCTGAGGATACAGCAGTGAAGAAAGCAAAAATTCCTGGACTTATAAACTTTTATTTTATGGGGTCATCGGAAAAGTCATAACGTATTTTTCTATGCAAAAATACTTATATACCCAATACTTTGGGAAATGCTAATGATAAACAAGTTAAAGAAGTAGAAGGTAAATAATTTTAGGCTTATAGAGTGCCATGAAGGAAAGTAAAGGAGAGCTGGGAGATAGGGAGTAGGTAGACTTTGGCAAGGGAAAGGGGTATTGGAAAATGAAATGAAGGTCAGGGAAGATCTTCTTGTGAAAAGAATAATTAGCTCAAGACCTGAAGGAGTGTGCGAGGGAGCCATGCAGCTCTCTAAGGAAATGGAATGGAGAAGCAACAGCAAGTGCAAAGTCTCTGAGGTAGGAGTGTTTTTAAGTGTTTAAGGAATAGCAAGGAGCCTTGGAGGAGTGAAAAACTGGACTGTGTAGAAGCTGAGATCAAAGGAGTGAAGGAGACAGAGATGTAACACCACAGAAACTATGGTGAGAACTTTGGCTTCTACTTCAGGTGAGATGGCAAGTAATTAGAGAGCTTTGAACAAAGCAGAGACAAGGTTTTGAGCCAGACACCAGTACATACTCAAGCTCAGGTGATTAAATCAACTCATTGTAGTTGTGATCATGAAAAAAACAAAATAGGGGAGTCTTCAATGTAGTAAGAGGTAGTGATGATGAAGGAGAAGCCTTACTGGACTCTGCATTCCACGTTGATGTCTATGTGTAATTAAAATCACATCTCCACTCCATGGCTCCTCTCTCCCTGCGTCATCCCAGAATTGCACATGAAACCAAGCAGCAAAATGTCTTCTTAAATTTCCATTTGCATTCTGCTAAATCCAAATGTTCTCTTCCAATAAACTTTTATAAAAGCATGGAACTGAAAATGCACCTCCAAAACGTCAAGTCCTAAAAATCAATGTCTTGAGGTCAGTCAGTGTCACAGTGATAATGCAACTAGGTCGACATGGGAAAGGTCCTGATTTCCTATTACAGGACCTCCCAGAATGGGCCATCTGTATATGCCCATGATCTGAGCTGTCTGAGACTAGAGGTGGATCATGGCATGAGGACTGTTGGGTTGAGCCTGTCTCTCTGCTTCTCTTTCTATCTCAATGTTTCTTGCATAGAAAAAAATAAACTTTGAAGAAAAGTCTTTGCAAATTTCTTGAATTTTAGGTCCCACATGTGTTCTTTCTTATCACCAGCTCTTCTGCAAATGGGAACACTATAATATTTGAACTATTCAGCTTGCTCTTCAACTAGGAGGCACATAACTCTAAAAAAAAAAGATACAAATTTGTTAATGTTCACCTGGTATAAATTGTTGCTGTCTTAGACAAGTAGCTGCATATTTGTTTGCAGGAAAGGCAATGGACAGAATATTTGAGAGTAAATTGTTCTCTTAAATGATGGAATGTATCAATTGCATGAACTGACCCAGGTGCCAAACGAAAAACCTTAGCACCTTACAGATTGATATGTGACTCTTTGTCTCCCTTAACCTACTTGTTTGAAGAAGAAGTAGTCTCTAGTTTTTGAAGGGGTTAAGTTTTTTGAACTGTCTTTTAATCTCATGATTTGGAATGCTAAAACATTTTCTCTGAGAAATAAGATTATGGATGGTGTTTGGGTTCTTGGGCAAGTTCCCGAAGCCTCCTTAATCCAGAGCATAGTTGAATTATAGCAAAGATGTGATGTCTGAGAACAGCAGGCCAACAAAAGGGCAAGCGGGAGGAGGAGGAAAAGAGGAGGAGTAGGAGCAAGGAAATTTTTCTCTCTTTCAGAGTTCCTGAGACAGATCTAGATAAAATATTGAAACTGATGGTTCCATCTGGTACCTTTTCCATCTCTTCCAGTGATCCCCTTTCCAAGTCCCTGGAGGTCTAGCGACCAGCATCATGTAAAACATGGCGCTATCAGTATGATCCACAACTCAAAATGACTCACCTAGCCTCTACCCCAAACACAATTTCTCTTGTCTTCAGGACATTTGGTCCAAGTCACAAGTTGGGAAGAAAAATTTACCAAATTATTTCATTATGATGAATGAATGACTAATCAAACAGACCCATTTGAACTCATAAAAAAAGAATTTGTGTTATCCCAATACAACTAAAATTAGTAGAATTTCTGTCACGATGGCCCTTTCAAGTGAAACAAACAAAAACAACATTAAAGAGTGGAAGAAGAGAACTCCTCCAGGAAGAGTTCCTCCAGGGGTCAGCTCTTCTAATGGGTCCTGTTGGATCAGCTGTCCCCTTTCTCTAATTTTGAGCCCAGGTCGAGGGTGTAAATTTCTACAAAGATGCAACAGAGTGACAGTGTTTATGATGAAACATAAGTTTTGATGGGATAGGGAATGTTGGAGAAGAGTAATAGTGAGTGAGAAGATGGGGCCAAGGTTGTAATTGTTAGTTTTGTGTGTCCACTCCAGAAGCGAAACCACCCCCAATTATCTGATGGCCATTTACACTTATCTAGGTTGACTTTCCTTTCTTGTAACATTTTGCAAACCCAAAAGTATAAGAGTTTTGAGCAAAAGAAGTTGTCTTAAAGGCAACTTATTGTTATCTTCATAAAAACAAAGCATTACAATAACTTACAAGAAGGATATAAAGCACTTCTTGAGTCTTTTGTCATGTTTTGGTGTCTTCAAGCTAGTGATTTTATGACACTTTTCTTTGTAAATAGAATATTACCTTTCAGTTTAGAAATGAATAGTAAGCCTCAGAAGTTTTAGCTCCAAGAAAATAAATAAGAGCTATCTCAAAAATAAGAACATAGAAGAGTTACTGCTTTAAAAAAAATAAATAAATAAAAGCAGATGAACCACAACCATAAAACAAGACTAGGAGAATTCCAAAAGACAGTTGATTTACATAGCTGTACTCAGTGGCATAGTTTAAATTCCACAGCCTCCAAGCATATTTCTGTATAGAGACTTTACTGTTGTTTCTCCTCTCCTCTTCCACACCCCATCCTTGCCATAAACTTGCAGACTGTCTCCATCATAAATCTAAAGGCTATCCTATTGTCACAGTCCCTCAGTGACTACTGGGAATGCCCAGGGACAGGCATTGCAAATGGGGTTAAAAAGGAAGATGGGGATTTTACTGATAGCTTTCTCCCTCCAATTTCCTAAATGCCTTTGCATAAGTTACTGACAACCAAAGTAGTTAACGTTCAGGCCTTTGGAACTTGTGAAGTAATCATTCCTTTCTAAAGAGCACAGTGGGGGTAATTCTTACTTTTATTTGTTTTCTTTTACATTCATTGTATTTTTTTTTCCTTACTTAATTCATGCTCCTATGGTTTTCCCCTCTGTGCCTCAGCTATATATTACTTTGAAAAAAATCAATAAATCCTTTGCACATAATAATGCTTACCTACTCTTCCTCACAGGGGTGCTGTGATGCGTAATTAATTAATGTGTGTAAAGAGCTGAGGGATCATGCGGCAAGACGCCCTGTGAGTGGGAAGAATCATTATTAATAAGTGTTATTACCCAAATGCCTCTAGATGTCAGCAAAACATCTTTTTAAAAATATAATTGGGCAGCCTGTTAGGAAAATCCCAGGTTCATTCTTTTTTCTTGTTTAGGGCCCACTTAAGGCAGGATGGCAGCCACAGCAAGGTTGCTGAAGTCTTTTTTTGTTTTGTTTTGTTTTTTGTTTTTTGTTTTTTCCTTTTTTGACTCAAGGAGGCTCATTTAATCTCAGAGTATGAACTTTGAAAAGAAGTAAGCATTGGAACAAGCAGCACTTGTATGCCCGGAGGTCTGCATGGGAGGCAGGCTGGGTCACTTTCTGGATAATTTATGTGAAACATCAGTCTTTCCTCCAAAAATAGCATTTTGTTTCCTCATCTCTGAAGAAATTGGTTTGATAGTGGATAAATGGGACTAGGAGATATATATGTGTGTCTGTGTGTCTATGCGAGGAGTATAATCTCTTCAAAAATGTACATTATGAAATAAAAGTATATGTGGATTTCAATTTTTTAGCATCAGTGTGAACTCATACTATGATTCCATTTTTCCAAGAAATGTCAAAGTCCTCTTGTATCTGTTTATATGCTTGTAAATGTATGCATTTAAATATGTTCACATTTTGTTTTTCCATGTTAGAAAGTTCATAGAAGTTCATAGGAGGGAAATAGCTGTGAGTGTCCTAAACATGCCAAACCCAGCAGTGGCAATGGCTCTGGTTTCCTTCCTTGATGGAAATGTGAAAATAAAAATTAAGGCAATTTTCTACAAAGCCCAGCATCCAGACATTTCCAACAGAGACTGCATAATGACTTAAACGATTGGTCATTGATGTTTATCTCAGTAACTAGTTACCCACTTCTCTACTTTCTTCTTGTGGATCACCCGTCAGAGAGATAGGAGCATGCAGTGTGGATACAGGAGAAAACCATAGCCAGGGAAACGTGTGAAGAGGCTTACAAGGTATGTGAGCACTGGGTGATGGTGAAATGACAGGGAAGGAAAAAAAAAACCCCACAACTCAGTGGGGAAAGAGCATTTCATTAAACATTCTTAATTAAGTTCAATCTATCTTGATTTTTACCTCCAAAATGGAGACATTGCAGCTTACCAAATACTTTTCAGAAGTAAAAGTTTTATTTCAAAAGTTCTCATGATGAAAGAAATATTTCCCATGTTATATTAAAATCAAGCATAATAAGTTACAAATTATTTTTCTATTTCTGGGGGAATTTTGCAAAGAAGAAGCAGAGCTGTTTATTATGGTTTTGTCTTGAGTGATGGGGAGAATCCAGTAGAGTCCAGCATGTCTGAGCAGAGAAGATACTATCCTGAGCCCCACACAGCACACCTGGAGGTCTGTGCACCTCGTGGGTAGAAACAGAATGGCCCTTGATGTCTCTGGGATAGCTTTCTCCAGTCTGGACTTTGCAGTTGCAGACCACAGGGATGTGATGAACCACAGTCTGGGCTTGGCAGACAACTGCTTTCCATTGTCATTTGCATTACTTGCTTGTGTCACACCTGGTCTGATGGCTGACAAATTTGAGCCCCAGAGAAGTGGCCAGAGTTGGGGAGCAGCAAAAGAAAGAAGATATAGAAACACTGTTTAAGAAGCATTTTCTTCCCTAAATTTTAAATCACATTTAAAACACTGAATCACATAGAACATTGCCATTTTCTAGAGTGACAATCATGAAACTCCACCAGAGCAGTTCTGAAGGATTCAGATGTGGGGATTTCCTCCAGGTGAGTAGCTGGTAAGAAAGGTCTGAACATACATCTGCCATCGATGGCCCTACTGGACCTCCACAGCCTGTCTCCTCCTGCACTGTTGCCCTCTCCTCCTCACAGATTTCCTTACTTATGCAGAGATGCAGTCAATCCCAAAGTTTCCCAATTCCCTTCACGGGATTGTCATAAAACTTAATTAAATAATGTTCATAAAGCATTCTGCTATTCAGAAGTCCCTGGATGAAATGCTAAGAAAAATATTATTGTAATTATTATTAATTAGGATGATCCTGTAAGAGGCAAGAAATGTTTCCTGTCAGCTTTGGAGAGTTCTACTCTGACCTTTGATAGGATTTGCAACTGAGATGGCTAAACTGTACTCCTGGATCTTAGAGAAATCTGGAGGAAGTAAAGTGAGAAGAATTAAAAATCTGGAGTTGTCAGGCTGAGTTTTTTTTTAATTATTAATTAATTAATTAATTAACTAAAATTTGACCAGAGAGGGACAGAGTGAGAGAGAGAGAGGGAAAGTGAGAAAGCAAGCTATCAGGTCTGGGACTAGAACTTCAGTTGGCCATGTGGGAGTCCTGGGTCCTTAACCACCATGCCACTGATAGCCCCACCAGGCTGAATTTTGAGAGGAATAAGGGAAGATTTTAGGAACAATGTACAAAGGCCCTCGATGTTTGTATTCTTCTTCACAAAAATAATAAGTATTATTTATTAAAGAGATGTTTTAATAATCTCTATGGAATGTAGCAGTGATCATTAAGATTCTAAAACAATTTTTTCCATTTCCATTTTTTTCCTTCAATTGGATCATTAGACCAATAATTAGGAGAACGCAACTGGCATAGAAACAACAATTGGGAAATACATTTGAAAAAGCATCTCATGATTGCCAGTCTACCGCCTGGGATTACAGGAGCTGGATCCCACATGGCTAAGTGTGCAGTTTGAGTCCTGAACCCGGTAGCTTAAAAAACGAACCAGGCACATGAGTGTGCATCTCCCAAAAGGATGGAGATGGAAGACAAGGGATTACAGTATGACCGTGCCCCATGGTGGGGTGTGCTTTCTCCTTCTTCTTCTCTGTCTCTCTCTCTTTATCACACTCTCTCTGGTGACTGCACACACCCCCTGGCAGAAGTTTACAAAGAAAAGCATCTCATGAGAGACTTGTGGACAAATTTGCAGACTACTGACTATATATGAATAAATAGCGCAAACAGCAGAAATCATGTGACCTTAGTGGCTAGACAGGAAGAGTCCTGGATGACAAGGCTCCATGTTAAACTCTGCTTGTCCAACATTTAAAACTGATACTTTCAATGCCATATCATTTGGGATAAAACTGAATATATTGACTATTTTTAAAATACTGGGTCTTGATAGCCTAAATCTTAGAAGATAAAATGCAACACAACAACAGTAAACCTTTACAAAACAAACCGCAAAAGCCTAGGCAGGGAGCAATATGGCCAGGCATGGGATATGTGAGTTTTGGCAATCAGCAAGCTTGGCAGGATATTGTGGCAATCAAGGAAGCTGCATAAAATTTAGACTTCATCAACCAAGTATGCTATTAGTCCTAGGCAGAATGTAAGGGGGGCTATCCATAAATGGGAGTGTAGAATATATAGCCTTTGAGGGAAGAGGCTGTTCTTTATTCATCTCAGTATTACCAAAGCCTAGCATACCACTTGACACAGTGCAGGGGACTCAGTATCTGTTTGTTAAGTGAAATACATTTAGGATTTGGAAACATGCCGTGCCTACGAAGCAGGATTGATGTAAGTTATGATGTTTAACTTGGAAAAGAGAAGAGTTGGAATAATATGATTGCTATCTCCAAGCATTTTAAGGAGGATTGCCATATGACAGAGAGACTGGGTGGGTCTTATTGGCACAAGGGATCACAGGGGACTAGTATGTTTAGAGCTGCACTGTTGCACAATTCTGGTGGCAGCAGTCATGTAGAAAATGGCTGGGGTGCCCTAGAGATGAGAAGCATACAGCTCTGAGAGTAAGTAAGCTTGAAAAAAATGGAAACATTTTCCATATATTGAGCCAAAGTCAAATCAAGCTTTCCAGAGTTGTTTTTTTAGATTTTTGCTATAGGGTGTGTGCATTTGCAAGAGAGATAGAGAGACAAGAAAGCAAGAAATCACCTCCCAGGGGGGAGAGTCACAGCATAATCCTCCAGTCTCCTCTTGGGATTTTGGGCATGCACGTGCATACTCCCGGTACTAGTTTTAAGCTGCCAGGTCCAGGACTCAAACCATGGTCAACTATGTGGGAGTCAAGAGATGTAACAATTTCATCATCTGTTGGTCCCAAGCTTACCAGAGATTCTATGAGCTGCCTTCAGGTCTAGAAGTACTGTTAGTCTGCTTTTCCAAATAAAAATCATAGTGTTTGTAAAGATGCTCCAGGAAATTTCTGTTTTAAAAGGTGGTAATAATGATTGTTTCAATTTCAACTAAAAGATGATTTTCTAGGGACCAGCAGTTGGCGTAATGGCTATGTCGCTGGACTCCCATGTAGTAGACCGTGGTTCGAGTCCCGGACCCGGTGGCTTAAACTCACTCCAGGCACCTGTGTGTGCGTGCCCAAGATCCTGAAAGGAAACTGGAGGAGAAGGTATTGCGGTGTGGCCATCCCCCCAGGGGGAGGTGGTTTCTCGCTTTCTGACTCTCTGTCTCTCTCTGTCTTTCTGGTGAATGCACACTCCCTATCGCAAAAACCTATCCCCCCTCCAAAAAAAAGATATTTTCTAAATATTTTTTCTTCAGGAAGGAGGAGCATAAACATATGCAAATAAGGATAGAATTTGCATGTTGGCTAATAGATTCTGTGATCATGGATATGATTCAACCACTGGGGGGTTTGCCATCCAGTACGGAAAATGAACCCCCCCCCCCATACTGTACATGCACTCACCCGGGGGAATGGCCACACCATAATTCCTTCTCTTCCATTCAGCTCTAGGGATTTGGGGCATGCATGCACACATATGTACCTGGTGTGATTTTCAAGCTGCCAGGTCCAAGACTCAAAATTTGAACACATTTAAAATCAGTTCTACCTTTATATATCATGGGATCATTTATATAAGTAATGAACATAATTTTAGAACAAGTTAATGAAGAAAGTATAAATAATTTACCATCTGTATAGTATGCATTATATACTAGGCACTGTTGCAATTGCTTTGAAGAAACAAATGCATTAAATCTTTCTAAAAATATCATGGGGTGGGCACTACTGTATCCCCATTTATAGATGAGGTAACTGAGGCACAGAATGGTTAAGTCACATGCTCAAGGTCACAGTGCTAGAGAACTTCATGTTAGGAAAGGTGGAGAAGCAGGGAAGGCTGGGTTTAAACGGAAGCGTTTGGCCCTAGGGTCCCCCTCATAACCATTACAGAAGCTCTCAAGAACGGCTCCTCAGAACTCACCCTATGTACTCATTTGATCAGTGTTTTAGATTATTTTGCTTTTAGGCCTTCACAATAAGGGAAATAGCAATGATCCTGACCAATTTGGTTGTTCATTTGTTAGGAAGAAAGAGTACTCATACCTAAGATGCACTATTTACAGAGACACAATACACACAGGAGTTCAAAACCTTCTCTCTTATTTTGTCCTCTAGTCATGCAGAAAAAAGTTTGAAAAATATTAATAATAATTACTTTATGTACTGCTAAAATTTCAAGCAAGAAGTTGTTTTCAAAGATTCCGATGCTGCAAATATAGTTAATTATCAATACAGATCATTCTCCAAAGCCCAAATTCTATATATCTTTAAAAAATTATTTGTAAACAACTAATGCCTTTTCTTACAGAATTAAATAATAAATCAAGCAGTGTATTCTTGTTAAATAGAAAAAGCAAAAGAAAAGCCTGTCATAAGCATTGTTAAACATTGTATTGAATGTACTCGACTTTTTTTTGGGAGGGGGGAGAGGTTTTTGCTATAGGGCACGTGCACTCACCAGAAAGACAAGAGAGACAGAGAGATAGAAAGTGAGAAATCACCCCCACCCGGGGCAGATGGCCACACCGCAATCCCTTCTCCATTCTCCTCTCAGGATCTTCAGCACATATACACATGAGTTTAAGCCACTGGGTCCAAGACTCGAACAGTGGTCGACTACATGGAAGTCCAGAGACATAGCCATTACACCAAATGCTGGTACCCAGGAATGTACTTGATTATACAACTTTAAGTACATTTTGTCCTAAAACAAAATAATTTCATTTAAAAATTTCCAATCTTATACCATGCAAAATTAATACAACAATTTATAAATTAATGATTATATGTTTCCTGAGATTATGATATTGTGAAAGGGATTCACAATTTTAAACTGTTGCAAAATCCCCTCACAGACTAATTAAGAAAAGCAATGAGATTGCTTTCTCCAGCTGATGATCTGTGTTATGACATCATGTTTTCACTCTTTTTGGTCATAGAATGAGTCCAGAATATTTATTGGAGTTTGTCCAGTTTATTTAAGTGAGAAAACAGGAGTTTGGGTATTTTCTAAAAAATGTGACCAAGTTTAACTCATAAATTTGTGTCTATCGAGGGAGGGAAAATTTTTAAAATCCTTTCTTCTGTCTATAGTACTTATCCAAATCCTACTCATTTTCAATTCTCGATGGTAATATCACCACACCTAGCCCATCTCATTCTACTTCAGCTTCTTGATGTACTTAGGAATTAACATGTGGGCCAGCCCATCTTTCCCTGGCGACTTGTATCATTATTATAAGAAACAGTCTCCTGCTTGTTCTCTTATAATCTCCTTAAGCAGAACTTCTAATTATGGTCTTAAATTCATGTTCCTGCCTTTAAGATCACCCTTCTTTTCTTTTTTTTAAAAAAGTTATTTATTTAATTTTATTTATCATTATTATTATCTTTTAATTTGCTGTAGGGTATGCACATTCCCCAGAGAGAGACAGACAGAGAGAGAGAGAGAGAGAGAGAGAGAGAGAGAGAGAGAGAAAATGAGAAAAAAAGCTGCTAGGTCCAGAAGTCAGACCTCTGTCAGCCATGTGGGAGTCCAGTTCCTTAATTACCACATCACTGCTGGCCAAAGACTACCCTTCTTTTTAAAAACTTTGTGTGTGCGGAATGTGGTGATATGTACCTCAGTGCTATGCACATAGAAAACGCTCAAGGTAGTCCCGGTCTTAAGTTGCTCTGAAGACTAGGTGATACTTCTTAATCTTATGTTTCTTCACCTTGCTTTTTTGCACCCTTAACAAGAACCAAACCAAACAAAAACAAAAACAAAACCAAACAAAAAAAACAAACAAAACTAACAACAACTCAACAGTGAATACTTGGAAGTTCTTTTCCCTGTATCACTGCTCTAACAACTAAAGGAGAAGAAAAAGGCAGCTGAGATGCCTGAAGGAGATAAGATTTGAGGGCACAAACCCTCTCCTAATGACCAAAATTCCTTAGGGTCTCTTCTCAATTCGCAGTGCTAATTTATCGCTTTAAGTGTTACCAAAGCCATTCAATCTGTTTAATTTCACAAAGTTTCACTTCCTTTCTATCCATAAATCTCCTCATTCCCAATTTTATGTCAAGGATGATGCTCTGTGGCCGCATTAGCTAAAAGAGCAATGGAAAGTTAGAAAGTAACTAATGACCCGGAGTTTCCGGGAAGAACTTTACAAAATAGCCTCAAGGATTGAATTACTGATCTCTTACTCTCAGTTTTTGGTGAACACCCAGCCCCTACAAATGTCTTCTTCACTTTAGCATATTTCTCTTGCAAGTTGATTAGAAATGACTCTAATAATCGGAAAAAAAAAAAAAAGCAAAAAGGCAAGATTACAATGCTTAAATAAAAGGATGGAAGTTGGCAGTGGGAAGACAGCAATGAAGGAAAATACAATTGCATATTTGCATATATAGTACATAAAGAATTTAAAAGATGCAACTTGTTCAATGATCTCTCTTAGCTTTTTAAAGTTTTTCACACTCTCTTTCAACAAAAGCCTAAACAGTTAAAAAATGGAGACGCTCTATGCCACTTAATAGCATCTCTGTTGATCTTTCTCCAGTAGGTGTAAGCATTGAGAGCAACAGCACCTCTTGTCACCAGCTGTGGATGGGGAGTGGCTGCCTCAGGGGGATCTGAGCCTAAAAAATCCACCACTGAGAAAAGGCAATAACAGAAGTCTGTTGCTGTCTAACCTGCCATATAAATGAAACAATCAAACAAGACAACAAAGGAAACTCCAGTAAACACCAGAGGCAAAAGCAGTTGTTGTAATATATCCTGGCTTCAGTGACTATTTTTAGTTTCCTACCATCCCCCTTTCAAAAAAACCTCTCATTTAGATTAACTGGGGAAAAACGTTAAATAATTCAAGAGAGCCTGAGACAGGGAGGTGAGTAGCAGAGAGAGAGAGAGAAGGTACATAGCTGAATGAAATAAAAAAAAAAAAAAAACCACATTGATACCTTAAAATGTGTGTGAATGTACATGTAATCTAGATATTGGAGATTGTTTAAGAACCAAAGAAAAGGACACTCATCAGAGTTTCATCCTCTTTCCTTTCTTCTTACTCAAGAGTCAGTATTCTATATAAACTGAATTTGCCAAGAGAAAGGGCTTCTATGAATAGAAACAAAAGAAATAATCATTTATCTCAATGGCCATTATTATCAGTTGACCACTTCAGGCTCCATCTGGGCCAGGAACTATGGTTGCTACTTACAAGGCACTTGCAGATCTAAAGCTACTTCCCAAGACTTCGGTGGAAAAAATATATGCAAATGTTACTAAATTGCTCTTTGCTAAAGCACATTTTTTTTTTTCACTACTACTTGACTCAACATGGTGGTATCAGTCGGCAAGGCTGATAACTGAATTCTTATTGGAACTGTGGAATCCTTTGGACTCTACAGAAAGATTTACCTGCTTGAAACACAAATGCATGAACCTACACATGTATAATTATTTTAGAGAACTCTGGAAATTATCTTGCTATTGTTAACACCTAAGAACAACCAAAGCAGGATGGGGTTTTCTCAGTATCTCCTCTCATTACTCCTTATTCATTCCAAAATGTAGCCTCCAAAGATTTGAGTAGTGACCAGACAGCCCATTTGCTCTCTCATGATTATGTGGTTTTTGTTCCAATGAGAATTTCTTCATACCATAGAATTTTGTTTTATCCAATCAAATCTTAAAATAAATAAATAACAAATAGAAGAAGAAGAAGAAGAAGGAAAAGAAGAAGAAGAAGGAGGAGGAGGAGGAGGAGGAGGAGAAGAAGAAAATGATAGATATCCTTTTATTAACCTCCCTCATAGGTTTACTCCTCTGGATTGGGATTTGGGACATGCATGCACATGCACCTGGCACGAGGTACAAGCCACAGAGTCTGGGACTCGAACCTCAGTCGACTGTGTGGGTGTCCAGCGATGTAACCATTATGCCATCTGCTAGTTACTCATCTCATAGTTACTCACAGGTTTATGAATAGCTCAATTACCCAGAATATTCTAAGAAATATTTACACAGAAATGGGCACATAATAGTATAATTTTCTCACATGACGATAGACCAATGGTAAGTAGAGTGCCTTAGTAAGGTGTTATACTCAACATAGAAAGAGATGAAGACTTTGAGGGAAAAGCAATAGAACCTTGAAAGTGGAGAGAAGTGTTCTATGGTAGAAGTGTGAAGGACAAAGCTTAAAATTAGCGTAGTTTAAAATTAGCGTAGTTGATAATTCTCCTAAGACTAACTTTGATCGCCATCATCATTTGTACTTTCCTTTCAATCCTATCCTATCAGTCTTGAGATATTTATGAAGTAAAGGGTTCTACTTGATTGTGTAGTAGAGATCACCTTCCAGGACCACTGGTTTTAACCTGATGGCCAGGAGAGATAGAAAGGATAAACAAAACACGGAAGATGCGTTTACATTCCAAAAAGTAGGAGCCTTGGACCTGTACTCAACTGGATATAAATAAATGTATGTAGCAAAGAAAGTAAGACTACTGAGATACAGTCCACTGCCTGAAAAATTATGGTTCAGGCAAATATGAAACACTTCCTCAAAGGAGACTAGACCGAAAATCCTAGCAAGGTGGACTATGGCTAAAAGCAAAGGTGAGAAGCTGTAGGCAATGGTTGGATGGGAAATGGGCCTGGAGCAATGGCTTGTTATGGGGGTTCCCTGAGCCGCAGTGAAGGGGACGCAGCTAGATTTTACAGAATCCATGTGGATTCTCCCATCTGTGTAGCCAGAAAGGGAGCTATCAAGGTCAGGGTCCTGGCTTGGTAACTGAAAACTTTCATACAGAGAGAAGAGCAATGATGTTGACTATAGCATCTAGAGATTGTTCAGGGATCTAGGGCACATTCATTTCAATGCATCTTCATAAATTTATTGTGTTGTATAAAACCATGTTCTTAGTAACATGGGTTTGTTTATTAAAGGGCACAACATGATGGCTTAGCCATCTAATATGCAGAAATAGCTTCCATGCACAGTAAAGTTAGTAATGTCAGTTCTGTCTGGGTAGATTATCAAGCACCTGGTAAGAACTGGAGTTGGTGCTGGTTCTCATTTGCGATGAGTAATCATTTTCTTGCAGTGCTAGTTCTCACATGCTGATTTTTCTTCAATTATATGACGTCTCCGCTTTTATCTTTTTAACTCTGCTTCTTGCTAAACCTGAGCTATACTTTTCCTCTGGATAGCTCTCTTTCTCTATCTATTTTCACCCTCAAATGCCCTCCGAGTTTGCTCCCTGTTTATTTATTTCATGCCTCTGTGTTTCCCTTGCAGGTAATGAATATAAGGTTCTCAGATGTGAAGTTACCTGCACCTCATAGTAATGGAGCTGATATTCAGGAATATTACAGATATTTATAGGCAAATAATCATCACTACTAGCAGGATAGCACAAGATGTGTTTAAGCACAGCATGTAGATGAACTGTTTCACTCCTTATGACGGCCTTATGGTACCAGGTAGGTGCTATTACAAATGAGGAAACTGAGTCCAACATGGTCATCAGGGAATGTCGGAGCTGGGATTTGAACTCTGGAAATCTGCTATGAGGTCATACTCTTAACTGCTATATAATACTGACCTTTTTGATGAATAGATGTGTCCCAAAACAACCCTCTGCAGAACAAGACCTTAGACATCTTTAATGTTTTATAGCTCACGAAGTTCTTCTACATACACTATTCCATTTCATCTCTGCATCCAGGAAAACGGGCGTGATTCAGGAAATGGAAAGACTGATGTCAGGATTCTGCAGAACTAAGGCTGTTTCTGTTTTTTATGAATCAAATTGAGTGTTTTTCCCATTTCAACTGCTTTAACTGCGGAATAGGCCTTCTCCTAGCAGGATCCAGATGGTCAGGAGGGCAGAGTATGTGAGCCGGGTGAATAGGAGGAGGAAGAGACAGGAGGGAGGTAGAGAAAGAGGTGAAAGGAGCTATCGGCAAATATGAGAAGAGATCTGGGGGAGGGCCGAGTCAAAGGAAGAGGTTTCCATGTAGAAATTCAGAAAGAAAAGAAAGAAAAAAAGAAAGAAAAATTGTCCTCTCTAGTAAAACATCATTGCACTCAGGAGCAGGCTGGATCATGCTTTCCAAGTGTTAATGTGCACCGGCCCCCTTGGGGGTCTTTTTAGAATGCGGGCTACAATTTGAAAGAGCTGGAGTGGGGCCTGAGAGTCTGCATCCTAACCAAGTCTCTGGGTGCCCATGCTGCTTGTCCATGGGCCACACTTGACGTGACCAGGATCTAGGTAACTTCTGGAGGCCCCCTGCCTTAGTTCTGTGGATTCTACAATCGTTCGTTCTCTGACTTCCCCACCAGACTAACATCTCTTTTAGTTCCTTGAATCAATCCGTCCATGTCCTTTTGACAGAGCCCTGCTCAGGCCTAGAAACCTAATTTTGAAACTCTGACTGTAGAAACAAACTCCCACACTTCTACCCAGGAAGTGTCTGGATCATGTGGCTACTAGTTTCAGATATTGAGGAAGAACTTAGATCTTTCTGTGAGTTAATGAGGCAAGGGCATTTCCTGACAATCCCCCCTTCCCATCCCCCCCAAAAAAATTCTAGAAGTTTTTGGATGCCCCAGGACATATCTGCTTTGAATGACCTACATTTAGGGAGCAAGGTAAGTCAGAAGTAAATGCCCCAATCCAGTCCAAGCCCTCCTCTCCACTGGGAGCCCAGAGTTTTCGCTCACAGATCACACAGGGCTGAGCAAAGTGCTCCTAGGGTGCCCTCCCCATTTTGACACAAGCCCTTTGAAATGATATTAGCGGTGGCTAATGGTCTGTAAATGTGTCAGAATGATGCCACCTAGTGCCACGGATGCCATTTCCCCTTGTGAAGTCACACTGGCTGCACCACAGCAAGCCAGAATATAATTAGTGTTAATTTGGTTTTTCACTGAATGACTGCTGCACAGCATTCAAGGTCTCCACGCTGCTTATCTGGGAGACTTTTTTTTTAAAACATGCTGAGGTATGAGGGCAAAAAAGTTAGGGTGGGGCACTGCACATTCAGTTAGTTCTTCCTTTGTTTGATGTCTTGGAGGCATTCAGTCAGTATATATATATTAGTGGGGTAAGTGTCCAGCTTAATGTTTTCATTTTGATTTAATTGTGAATTTTATGGCTTTCATATAGGTCTGGAAAGAATCCCAGGAGGATGGATACTCTATTTCCCTTGTACTATCCCCATAAGTAAGACAGGAGCCTCAATTTTTAAGTTAGACCTGTACCCATTAGTTTACTAGTTCAAAAAAACCTTTGAAGGCTATACATATGCATACCAACACACAGATTTTAGTGCCTCAAACAGTACCTTCAATTGAAAGCACAATTTTTGTGCACTAAGGCCTGTGTTCCATCTTCTAAAAATCACATGAAAGGTCTGTAAAAAGTTCATGAAACTTTTTTCTTCACATAGTTATGCAAAAACTATGTGAAGATTTCAAAATTTTTTTGCACCAAAATAAACTTGTACTTCAATTCCTTTTTTTCTATAAATTTTTCGAAGTGCCTTCATATTCTAGTGTTTTACTGCCTGGTTTCTTTTAGAACTGGACTAGCTTCTATCAGTTCAGCTATTGTGATTTCAATTTTTTTTTTTTTTTCCTGAAAGAGAGATTTTTGCTATAGGGCACGTGCGTTCACCAGAGAGACAGAGACAGAGAGACAGAAAGTGAGAAATCACTTCCCAGGAGAGATGGCCACACCTCAATACCTTCTCCTTCATTCTTCTCTTGTTATCTTGGGCACACAAGCACACATGCTTTGTGGGAGATTTAAGCTGCCGGATCTGGGACTCGAACCATAGTCCACTACTTGGGAGTCCAGTGACATAACCATTACACTATCTGCTGGTTCCATTCAAAATAATTTTGTGAGTAGCCTAACTTAAGTATACATTTTCTCTTGCACAGTCATCTGAGGTAACTGAGCTCAATGAAAAAGCTGATCTACCAGTACAGCAATGACCTGGTTAGGTCATTTCTCCTTGCTTAGATTTTAGAATAAATGCAGACGATCCAGGCCCTTCACTCTAATTTCTCCTACAAGGTGGTAGAGTGACCTGGTAATGGGTTCTACTTGGGCCTTCCACAGGTTAGTATATGACGCTCGTGGAAATATGCCAGCAACAGATGTCTATATATTCAAGACTTAAAAACATGAACTCTCCAGATGCTTTGCCTCATTTGGTGGGATGCCAAACTCTAAAGTTTGTTCTCTAACACCAGAAGGCAGAAGCACTCCTTGAATATGATTCTCCATAGTCACTGATGGGTACTTTGAAATATGGCTTCAGGAGTCCCCAACACTTAGCCTATAAGTCTCAGTGACTAATGGAAGAAAACTACCTGAGACTCTTCTGATTTTCTTTTTCATAGTGTAGTAAGAGAGGAATATTTTATCCTACTATGGGGATTTTTGAACAATGTTAGTGCTAGATTGAGTCAGACACAGTTAACTTTTTCTGAGGAAGATCAGTATAACCGCTCTTTAAGATTTAGGAAGGTGAGTTGAACTTCAGGCTGGGAGTGGTTCATGTGAAAGCACAACTCATCTCTCCTGGTGCTTGATCACTGCGCTATAAAACCATGAAATGGCAAGGAGGGACTCTACTGGTGCTGTTGCTGCCATACCCCTTTCAATGGACTATTTCATCATTAATGGGGAAGGCAAGTCCCAGGCACTATGATTTTTCATGGTCAGGAAAGGCATCATGGACCAGAAGTTCAAATCTTCATTGACCAGGACAGTGACATCAGAAAATCCAAACAAAACACAAACCAACAAACAAATAAAAAACCTGTAAACCTCAGACCTAAAAAGAGATTTAACTAAAAGAATGTTTTTTGTGTCCTAAGTTCCTGACAAGTAATATTAATAACTGGGTCCCAACATCATTTTAGGCGCAGTGAAGATATAATATTAGTATCTTAAAATGAATGCATCTTTGAGGACTCTGAAAAAGAAGAAATCACCCATGTGAGATGTAGATACCTCAGATCAGAGCTTTCCCTATCCTCTAGTATGATGCCACGGACTCTTAGGACTTGGATTTATCTGAAAAGCCAATTTAGTCCAGTTCCTATGAATCTGAATCCAAAGCTTGGACTAAATAGTCATCCAGCCTGCAGGTAAATTCTCTGAGGGGCACAGTTTCTATTTCAAGGTAGTTCATTTTCTTCCTACCTTCTAGGACAGTTGTGAAGGTGAAATTAGGTGACCAGCACCATGAAAAGTTCAAGCTCTGATTCAGCAATGGCTAGTGTTATAATCTTAGGAAACTACTTTATCTGGGTCCTAGTTTCCTTTTAGTTCAAGGGAAGATATAACAAAGAATTGATTCCTATTATTTAAACTCTTGCAAAGTATAAAGGACAGAGGTACTTTCAGTCTAACTCAGTGACTGATGAAGTAAGGAAAAATGGAAAACCATCTCAGAAGCTGCAAGATGAAGCTTCCCTGTAAACCAAGTAAGATTCCAGGCTCTGCTGCCCTTTGATAGTCTGGTCGCTTTGAGGCCTCCTTGGCAGCCCATTGCCATTCTCTTCCTAATGGGAAGGGAATGGGCCAGAGTATGGTGGCACACCACTGCTGTCTTTGCTTTGATTGCCTCTGTTGACACTGACTGCCTCAGTGTGTCTCCAGCTCACAAGTTCTGAGAGCTGACCTGATAGGAACCCCTCACAATCTGGTGACAATGATTCTGAATGGACATAGCTCTCACTCATGGCCCCTCAAAATTCATCCTTGATTCACACTCACAGGGGCATCTGCAAATCTTTACTGGGCTCTTGTTATATGTCATACTTTATTCTAGGCACTAAGGATTCAGAGGAGAACCAAGAAAAGTGCCTGTCTTCCACTCAAGGGAGTAGAGAGACAATGGATGAATAGACAACTAAACCAATGAGATAATTTCAGGTAGTGATGCAATCTATGAGGAAAATATAAAAAGGGTCATGGATACAGAGGAGACTGGGGGTGATGGTGACTGCTGAGCCTCAGTTGGTCAGAGACGGACTCTCTGAATAGGAGGCATTTGAGCTAAAACCTCAATGACGGGATACAATATTCCTAGGTCTTGGAGAAAGGCAATTTTGCACAGAGAAAACAGTGAGAGCAGAAACCCTGAGATAGGAAAAGGCTCAATTTGAGTGAAGGAGGAAGGTTAAAGGAGCTAAGATACTAAAAATTAAACCAAGTAGAAGGACACAAGACAGGGAAGAGGATGGCATGGGGAAGGCTTGTAGACTGTGAAAATAAAATTAGATTTTCTTTTCACTGCAATGTGAAATCATTCAGTAGTGTAAGAAAGAAAAATTTTATCTGGCTTTGCCCTGAAAAGATGAATAAAACATGAGAAAAGTCCCTAATAATCAAGAATGAAAACCTACTAAAAAGCTATTCCAATGGTTCAAGCAAGAGGCAACAGTTCTTCAACTAGAGTTTTAGAAACGAAGGGTAAGATATAGTTAAAATGGGGATTTATTTTGAAGGAGAGCCAATAGTAATATAGTAATTGTTTTTGGTTTAGATATGGAATATGGGGGAAAAGGGGAAATTGAGGATGACTCGTAGGTTTTTATATAAATGAGTGGTTAGTGGTGCTATGTATTGAAATGGGGATGTCTTGGAGAAGCACAGACTGGAGGAAGTAAATACTCTGTTTTAGTCATTTTAGACTTGAAGCGTAAGTAGACATGTAAAGTTCACAGCTAGGTAGACTAACATGGGATGCAGGGGAGCATTACAACTGCTCCGTAGACTTAGAACTTATCAACCAAAAGACAGTTGGGGCCAGCAAGTGGCATGGTGGTTAAAGGCGCTGGACTCCCACATGGTCGACCACGGTTCAAGTCTCGGACCTGGTGGCTTGCTTTCTCACTTCCTCTCTCTCTCTCTGTCTCTGTCTCTCTCTCTGTCTCTCTCTGATCAAACTGGAAAATAATAATGATAATAACAATAAATAAAGTTAAAATAAAATATTAAAAAAAAGACAGTGATAAAAGATACGCCCCCCCTCCTCCCCTGCATAAAAGTATATTCTATTTAAAAATAAATATAAATAAATAAAAGACAAGGCTCTGGATGAGATCATCCAGAGAAAATATTTGTATATAGAAATGAGTTTCTGAACAGATACCTGAGGACACCCCCAACCCCAAGAGGGGCATAGAGAAGGCGTAACCCATGAAGGAGGTAAGATAGCTAGTCTCATAGAGGCGGGAACCTGGAAACAGATGGGCTGCCGTGGCCAAGAGAGGAGAGAGCTTCCAGGAGAGTGTGATAGGCAATTCTAAATACTGCAGACAAGCCAAGCAGATGAAGACAGAGAATGCACACAGAGTTTATCTCTGTTCAGGAAAGGAAGGGACTATGTCCAATCCAAAGAGCATCATGTTCACTGCACAGCCTCATCAGTTTGCAAGAAAGTCAAATGAAATTCTGCAGCAAAGGCCTTTTACAACTGCTACAATGCACAATGCTTTGCCAATGTACAATAGTCAATACTGGGTCATTCTCAACCCTCCTGGCCATCCTCTAGGCTCACATCCACTTTTCCTTTCACTAGAGTCCCTCCTACGTCTACAACAGGATTCCTTCTATTTGTTATTTAAATCTCAGTTCAAGAAAGTCTCCCTGATGTCCCCTAACTCACTCCAGCTGGTGTATTTGGTGACCACCCGAAAATGTTTCACTGTGTGGAAACTCCCAAACAGAATTTTAGACTTCTAATCTGAATGTACCCTCTCTTTATTCCCCGCAAGACTCACGAGTCCTTTCTCTGGGCTCACACTATTCACATGTCTTCATCAGGTCTAAGCACATCCTCTGAGGACCTCAGCCTTTAGCCCAGGGATGCTCAGGAAGAAAGGAAGGTTAGGATCAGGTTAAGATTCAAGCAACAAATATATATTTTTAATCTAAATATTTGAAAATTCATTTCAATTTAGATTAGGTTTGCTTATTTCTGATATAGGCTACATCTTCCATCCAAAGTGATATATCATCAGAAGAGCCAGGGGCCATGGCCAATTAGAAACCTGGAACTTGTTTATCAGTCAGTCAACAACAGTTAGTGGAACCCACTGGGATGCAGGGTGCTGTGAGCGGCATGTAGCAGCAGTTATATTAGAGTTAGACTGAATTAGTTTCATTTTCACAAACATATAAAGTCCCTAAGAATCCTTACAAACTGTTCAGTCTATTCTTGTTTTACGAGTGGACTCATGGGGCACACAGATGTAAACAACACTGGACTCTAAAGGAAAAGAAAGTGATTGGGAACTTAGCACAAATACTTCTGCAAAAGGTGCCTGGGGTGCTCTTGAAAACTCACTCACACACTGCCACCTGTCAGATATTACCCAGGCTGGTTTAAAAACAGAGTGCTCAGTTAAAATGTTAACTTAGGAAAGGTTGGATTCCCGTTTGCCCAGTTCTGTGTAAAGAACCTAGATTACCAAGAAAACAATAGCAAACATTGGAAGAAAAATAGCACCTCTTATAGCAGTCCCAGGTATACAGCCTGTAGGCTGTTTGCAGTCACCCTGTGCCATCCATACACATGGCAGCTGACCTGCCCCAGTGACAAGCTTGACTAGATGTAGTGAAAAAGCTATGAGAGTCAAGCCCTGTGTTCAGATGTCAGGACATAGTAGATTTTTATTAAACAATCATTGCTGGGGCCAGCAGGTAGTGTAATAGTTAAGGTGCTGGGCTCCCACATGGGTGACCACAGTCTGAGTCCTGGACCTGGTGGCTTGAAACACACCAGGCGTGTGTGCATGTGTGCCCAAAATCCTGAGAGGAGAATGGAGAAGAGATTGTGGCATGGTCTTTCCTTGGGGTGCGGGATGGGGGAGTGATTTCTCACTTTCTCTCTCTCTCTGTCTCTCTCTGTGTCTCTGGTGAGTGCACATGCCTTATAGCAAAAATCTCTGAAAATAACAACAAAAATTATTGGCTACAAAGAAGGAGGAAATGAAATGTCATCTTATAGAAAGTGTTGTGTCCAAGATTCAAAATCAAAGTCAAAATCTTTTTCTTTTAAAGATGATCTTTTTTTCTGAGAGTTTTAACAAAGCCATTGTGTGGAATGTGTATGTTGCCTTCCCAACTTTATCCTCATTTGCCTTGGTTGTCTTGAGGTGAAGAATTTTGGTAATTATGGTTCATACATGCACTCATAGCTCCCCTTCTTTTCCTCCTTTTGAATTGCTATCAGCCCTTTGTGGCGTCATGAGCAAAATGTTCCAAGAGGGTACCTTGAGCTCTCAATGTCATAAGGAAAGGCTAGCATAGCATTTGGAAAGTCATTTGCCGAGTGATGCAAAGACTCCATTCATCACAACGAAAACCCAAAAAGAGGAACATTATTAAAAGTGAGGCACATACAATGTTGATACTGACGAGCAACCTAAGTTTCACAGAAGTGTCTTGGGAAGAGTTCTTGCACTTCAGTTCTGCTCACCACTTATTGAAAACATACTATAAGAAAGTATTGGTCCTGGGTATGCGAAGAATAGATTGAGCCCTGACCTTGAAGCGTTAATGTCTACTGTTATATGGACAAACACCACGTGTCTACCAAACATTAACTTCCAGGGTTCTGTAGTCTGTTCTAATCTTGTTACTCTCTATGATCTTTAGCTTTCTCCAAAACACATACAATTGTTTGTTAGACAAACTAAGAAACTACTGTGCAATCTTGAGCACAGCTAGATATATTTAAATATATATATTTAAATATATATATTTAGATATATTTAAGTCTCTCAACTCCTTGGAATGTGGCTTTGAGAATAAAGGGAGAAGCTAATCCCTCTATAGCTGGATTGAGTTGCAAATTGTTCTTGTGAATGAGCCCCTATATTCCTCCTAAGTCTATAAAATCCAATCTTTTCCCTAAATTTAATCATGCCTCTCATCCCATTGTTTCCCATTATTTGTTTTTTATATTTTTAAATATTTTTGTAGAGGTTTTTGCTATAGGACACATGCGCTCACCAGAAAGACAGAGAGAGACAGAGAGACAGAAAGCGAGAAATCACCCCCACTTCAGGGGGATGGCCATGCCGCACTCCCTTCTCCTCCATTCTCCTCTCTGGATATTGGGCACGCATGCACACACACCTGGCATGAGTTTAAGTCACCAGGTCCGGGACTTGAACCGTAGCTGACTACATGGGAATCCAGCGACATAGCCATTATGCCAACTGCTGGTCCCCACCCTATTATTCTTTAACATGACCATCTGTTTTATTTTTCAGGCAAAACCTGCCCTCTAATTTGGACTGTCAAGAATATTCAGACAATGCTATCTTGTAGTAAATGCGCTTTTGATGCATGGAGTTAAAATATGGCTGTTCCATATCCAGTTCTCTTAAAGAGTCTCTCTAAGATGATAGGTTTTATAGAGTAGGGTTCAAGGCCATCAGTTCTTCAATGACTCTTCCTAACAATTATTATTAAAATAACTTGTCCTCAGAAATACTACAATGAAGAGATAAATCGTAAAAAGAAAATGAGCTCTGGAGTTAGCCTGTTCGCCCTTCCCGAGTTGTGATCTTAGATCTCTCAGCTTAATTTCTTGCACTTTAATTTATTTATTCATAATAATAAGAAATAATGAAAAGTAATGTTGATTTCATAATACTGAAGTGAGTATTGAATATATGTAAAGGTCCTATCACAATGCCTAACCTGTGGTTGTTTTTCAACAACTGTTAGTTCTATTCCCTCTGATAAAAATAAGCTGGGATATACACCGGATAACTTCTGCAAAAGAATACATTAATAGGGTTTCCCTGTCTGATAACTCCCACAGATAAGTGGTCCTGGTATCTCATGTTTCTCTGCATATGATATATTCTTAGTATGTAGTGGCTGTTGGGAAAGTCATGACACAATTTGCATTTGAAAAAAAAAACAGAAAAATACATCATGGCTTTTCTAACAACTTGATATTTTGCAAACAGAAAATTTGAATAAAGTAGAAAATGTGTTTTACCATTAAAACTGCAAGTTAGAGACAAATAAAACCAGATCACAATATGAACTTGCATTCCTGTTCGAACATTTTAAGTTGTTAGCAAAACTAAGCAAAGCAAACAAACTGGTGTGGTGAGCTCTCTTGCTGAGGAATTGGTATCTCACCACATAAACCATAGGAAGCTAGGAGGACAGGGGGCTTTAAGTGTTACCTAGGTTAGGCAGGTGTTGGGGCTTCTGGCCTGTTAGCTGAACATTTAGGGCATAGGAGCAATAATGCCCCAGATTGCTCTAATTGACTGAAAGAATCATTCAGCTTCCACAAGCATCTGGCCTATTCCCAGGGAAGAGCTTATGAGGCCAGCTAACCTGATTCACTATGTCATTATCCTCCCTGTGAGGGACTGCTTCTTTCTGTGGCCATTTTGCAGAGCATGATACTGACACTGTGGGTGATCTAATGATATTTGGAGTCACACCATAAGTTAACAATGGTCTGATCATTAAGTTCTGCCAAGGACATTGGCTCTATACAAACTTCCAAAACTAAAATGAAGCATTTATATGTGGGTCATCATGGTGATTATCGGATGTGCAACCAGCAATCAGGAAATACTATATAGAGGCCATATAGGGAAGTAATTAAGAATATGATCCATAGAATAAGACTTCCTAAATTTGTACTAGCTGAGCTGTGTGACCTTGCACAATGCTAAAATTCCCTCTGCCTCAGTCTCTTCGGTTGCAAAGCCAGTGAGGTGAAAGTACTAACTTGTAGTATTGCTGAGACAACTGCAGGGTAAAACATCAGGGGCAAGTAGTTCATAGAGATCATCTATTACCACCTCTACTGAAGCAAGGTTTTTCCCCACGCTCAACCAGTTCTATAGTTGAGATCTGTGTTACACAGTAATAATTCAGGATTCAAAATAAATTCGATGATCTGTGCATTAAGTAAGTATTAATAAAGCTTATATGAAAAAAGTTTAGTAGTTCTACAACTACAATTTTCTTTTATTTTATACTTTCAATCACTGTATATCATTACAGCTTATAAAATGAATTTTCTTAGCATGAATACACTGCATATTACTCCAGTTAAAGATATTATCATACATATTGCCACCAATAGATCATTTTCCATTTTCATGTCCCTTAAATGTTTTGCTTCTTCCTTTTTCCCCTTGATTTTTCTCCTCTTGACCTCCCCCCTTTCCCACCCTCCTCTTACACCTTATCTTGTATCCACGATTGTTCTCCATGGTTTTCTATCTTCCAATCTTTCCGTTTCTGCCATAAAGTACAGATATTCAGTATATATTAAATGGAGACATACAGTGTATATCATGGTCTGGCTTGCTTCACTCAGCAGTATAATTATAACCACAATTTTCAGTTGCAGTTTCTTAACTTTCTTATAATTAAGCATGTTAGAACAGATTCTTTTTCCTTTTTCTTTCTTTTTTCTTTTTTTGATAGAGGGCAGATGCTAGAAACAGAGAGGGAAAGCAGAAAGCACCCCACATGGGGACTGATCATGCTACAATCCCTTCTCTTTCACCTCTTCCTCATTTGAGGATTTGGGGCACACATGCATATTCACCTGGTGTTCTTCTTATGCCACTGGGCCCAGGACTTGAACCGCACAGTCAGCCATTTAAGATTCAGCTGCCTTAACCACTTCACAGTTTGCCCAGATTCTTAAGTAAGTATTTAGAACATACCTAGAGTCACATAATTATAATCACCAAGCTCTGTGAAGAATTCCTTCTTTACTAGACTTGGGACCCTGGGCTAGCAGCCCTCTCATAAGGGAGGACCCTCAGATTGTCTTATACCAGATGGAAATCACTTTTACTGAACTGTTGTATAGAAAAGCAGAAGAGATGAGCCTATAAAACTACTTGGTGACCTCAGCTGTCCCTGAAAAGAGTAGGCTCTTTAGCTCAAGTCCATATCCTAAAACACTGGTGTCCTATGAATGTCCTTGGAGCTCTCCTTGTTAGTAAAAGGCCTTTTGTTGCTTATGTCAGAAACATATATAGCCTGCTATCTCATAGATAGTGTCAATTTTCCCAACAATATTTGTGTGATATTTTTTATTTTCTCTATAGTTTATCACGCATTATGGGTCTAGTAAAAGTATTCCTTTATTTAAAGCTTTCCCAAGAGAGATGGAAAAATTAAAGATTTGCTTGAAATAAAACAAGAAGTATTAGATTAATTTTGAAAAGTATTGTCCCTAAATAATCTAGCAAAATTAATTGTGTAGAAAACTTAAATATGCAAGTAACTTTCTATTCAAAATAATTCTAGTGATTTTAAAATCAACATTACCATGTAAGCCTCACATCTTCATGGTTTAATCTATGCTGCTATATAGCTGTCCTGTGACTTAATGAAATAAAATGCAAATTAACCCTGACATTGATTTCTTGGGTGTCTGTCTATTTACTTTGTCAGAGTCCCTAGTTAGATATTATAATCCCTTTTAGATCCCATTTTAAAACCTGTCCTGGGTTATGAGAGTTAAATAAAACAATTAGTAGGAAGATATTTTCCCTCAAAATAGTGACTCTTGAGGCCAGCAGATGGCCTTGTGATTATGTCACTAGACTCCCACTGGCTGGCTGCTGTTCGAGTCCTGGCTTGAAACTTACACTGGGTATGTGTGTGTGTATGCCCAAGATCCGAGGACAAGAACAGAGGTGAAGGGTTTGAAGTATGGCTATTTCCCTTGAGGTGGGGGTGATTTCTCACTTTCCCTCTCACTGTCTCCATCTTTGTCTCTCTTCCGCTGGAGAGCACCCATGTCCCAAGGCAAAAAAATCACTATAAAAAATAATAAAAATAGCATATTCTTCACCTATAAAGTTACTGATTCTACACCTCCTGTGATTCCATCAGGGAGAGCTTCCACCACCCTTTTCCCCTCAAAATAAACAGTGTGAAAACCTAACTAAGCCTGTACTCCTTTAAGTTTTGGAGCTTATAGTTAACATCATGAGCAGATGTCTCAGCCTATGTACTGGTGGGCAGCAGATGTCTAGTGGATCTTACAATATTTGGACACAGATCTGGTGTTTGGATTGAATTGGGAAGAGGGTATGTGAAGTGATGGTTGGGAGTGAAATTGGGGTAGCAATGTGAATGGGAAGTTGATAGTTGAAAGGACTATTGAGGGGACCAGCAGTTAGCGTAATGGCTATGTCGCTGGACTCCCACGTAGTCAACCGCGGTTCGAGTCCCGGACCCGGCGGCTTAAACTCACACCGGGCGCGTGTGCGTGCGTGCCCAAGATCCCGAGAGGAGAATGGAGGAGAAGGGATTGTGGCGTGGCCATCCCCCCTGGGGGGTGATTTCCTGCTTTCTATCTCTCTGTCTCTCTCTGTCTGGCGAGCGCACGCGCCCTATAGCAAAAACCTCTCCAAAAAAAGAAAAAAAAAAAAAAGAAAGGACTATTGAGATAGAAAAGTACAGTCAGCACTAGTTTCAGTGACATTTTTAAATCTATTTATTTATTTCACCAATGAGAGAAGAGAAAGACAGATAGACAAGTGGAGACATAGCATCTCCAACATTGTCATCAGTCCACAATCCAGCCCCACACCCCCAGCTTCAGCCAGCCCGAGATCGTAGGCACACATAAACTCAGAATATTCAAGGAGGTCTCCAGATGCAAGCTTGGGACTTCACACGTGTGTTAGCCTCAAAGAGCATTGTATTTCACCCCATGCCACTGTCGATCCCAGTAGTTGGTATTAAATAACAAAAATTTATCTTATCCTCTTTAAACACAAAAGCCAAAAGAGACCGGATTGATATTCTAGGGAAGTTCTAGGGTTGTCCCAACCAGAGCTTCAGCTCTTCTCTATCAATTGATTTGTATTTTCACTGTGTTGGCTTTGTTCTCAGGCAAGCTTTCTGCATTGGCAGAGAAGATGGTTCAGGTAACATCAGGACCTCATGACCCATGAGGAAGAGTTTACCCTTTCCAATATTAATTTTACAAATTCTGGGCAAGGACTTCCATTTACTAAGCCTGGATTCATTTCCATTCTTCAGATCGTGATAAAGAATGGAAGTAAAAATATTCTATTTGGTTCAGTGTGGGGTGGAGATCAGAGAGGGGATAATAAATGTAGATTGACAAATTCACCAAGGCCACATGGAGGAAGGAGGTTCCCCAAAGGAAAATCTGCTGGATGAAGAATCTGGCTTCTGGCCAAAAATCTGTGTGTGAATTTCTTTTAGGCCTTAACCATATGTAAAGGCTTTATCTGGAGGTCTTCTCATATCAAAGTTGGGGCACGGCAGATTCTGAGGTAGTTGTAGTCAAGGAATCAGTCCCTCTAGCCTGACCATGCTCAGAAACATAGTTACATCAGTAGCTGAGGTGACTTCATTCAGAGGCCTTTCCAGGGGTTTTTAGCCAAGGCCTTCCTCAGACATCTTTGCCAATACGTTCTTATAGGACAGAGAGACCATGAAGTTACTTTTATATGCTTCAACTCAGTACTTAATACTTTTCTGCTCCTAACCCTTTCCCTTTTGACCTCCCTGCCCTCCAACCCTGCCCCTGATCCAGGTCCATAAAATTGTTCCCTCAGTAGTAACACTCTATCCTAGCTGTGCTGTTCATGTGACCTTCAGGTGGTGCCATTCCATGGGGGAAAACAGCTAGAAGGGAGTTGATAGTTTCTTTGGGTTAGCCTCTTGCATATACTGTTGCAGAAGGTTAATAAAGTCTTCTCTGTTGCTTTCATGTTGGCTTTTTTGTTTTAATCAGCTATCTAGCACCTGGTAGCTTAGCTCTTTACTTTTTACCTGAGCTCTGGACAAACTGATTCAGTGAACATGAAGTTGATTAAGCACAATGACATCCTGAAAGAATAAAAAGACTGAAAAACACTAGGGAAATTTCAGGTTCTTGGGAAATTTTAGAAGTGTGTAGCGGATCATTTAGAGCCTGAGGGTCCTGTGGGGGCGGGCACTTTATCAACGAGCTCTGGAAATGCTAGTGAATCTCATAGGAACTTTGGAATTCATTAGCCATGCCAATGGATCACAGAAAGTTCTAGAGTGTTTTTGGAGGGTGTTGCTTATAGATTCTTTATGTAAGCTTTTATGTTCTGGGAAGGATCATTGATCCTTTTAAAAAATAATATTTTGAGAACAGTAGATGACATAATGGTTAAGTCTCTGGACTCCCACATGGCTGACTGCAGTTTGAGTTCTGAACCTAGAGGCTTGAAACTCATGCTGGGCGTATGTGCTTGTGAGCCCAAGATCCAGGGAGAAGAATGGAGGAGAAGGGATAGCAGAGTGGCCATCCCCACAGGGGGTGATTTATCACTTTCTGGCTCTCTCAGTGTCTTCTGTGAGCACAAGCACCCTATAGCAAAAATCTATCTAAGAAAAAAATATTTATTGTAATTTCTGATTTATATACAATTGTACATCTTTGTGGAATATAATACAGCTTTTCAGGACATGTATACAGTGCATAATAATCAAATTAAGGTTATAAATAAATTCACCACCTCTAACACTTATCATTAAATTATTCTGTGCTTATTCGAAATTCATTCTACTTAGGTCCTTCCTTCCTTTTAGCCTTTGACATCCCGCCTGAGCTCACCTGGTGGGTCTGACTGGAAATCTGACAGAAGGCTTTGAGGAAAGCAAGGGAAAGTTAGTCACTCTTAGGTCCTCTGACAATGGGGTTAGAGGTGGCGAGGGGTACTCCTGTGAACTAAGCAACTCCAAGGACCCACCCCTGTGGCACAGCTGGTTGGTCAAACTTTAAAGAGAAAAAGAAAAAGGAAACAGAAATGAAGGGAAAAAAACTCTTTGAGATTATATTACCCAAGGATCCCAAAGAGACTTATTTCCCCTTCACAGTTAATCTTGTAAAGATTAGCAAAGAAGAGGAAAGAAACCAAGGCATTTGGATGAAATCCTCCAGTGCAGATTACGTAGACCTCAAATTTAACAGTGGTATTTTAGGACTGACTATATGTTTGAAGACAGCTGATTTATCTGTGGAATGTAGAGTAAGAATAAGTGACTGTTAGTTTAGAACAGTTCTCAAAAGATTTTGGAAGAGATTCAGCTGAGAGGAGTGCCTACTCCCTTCTTTAAAAGGAAGTTTTTCTCCACAGGCTCATTTCTGGAATCTCCAAATTTAGGTTTGTATCTAGTTTGTGGAAGCTGTTCAGAGGTGGGAGAATGTCCAAGAACCAGATGGTATTCCTTATTAAGCAAAACCTGCTATATGCTTTTATAGCTCATGGAGACATCAGAGAAATAAATATTTTAACCTCACAGAGGTATGGTTAGTTCTAAGAATCCAACACAAATGTTTCTAAAATTTCCATCATTTTAATAAAACTATTTAAGTTTCTTGAAACGTGTGTGTGTGTGTGTGTGTGTGTGTGTATATATATATATATATATATACATACATATACACATATATACATATACACATATATATGTGTATATATATATACACACACACACATATATATGTATATTCTATGAAAATAATCTGAAAAATATTGCTCTTTAGCTATCTACTTGAGATATTACATGATACACATCTAACATTCAAATTATATAAATTTATTAATGTCTATCAAAAGGATTACAACTTTATCATTGGACATTCTATCATAATGACTTTCTCTGAATTGTGCTAGGTACTTAGAATTAAAGAAGCTATAAAATGAAATTCCTCACTTCAAGGAGCTCAGTTTATATTGGGTATAACAAAATGATAATATGTATGAAAATCCAAACAAGAACTTCAGTCTATAATTACCTGCTGATGTGAATGATTAAGATTCCATAGGTTAAAAAAAAAAAAGATTCTATAGGTTGTGTGGATACAAATGGGAAGAAAGTCAAATAGTGGAGAAGGAATCTAGGAGAACTTTCCATGTCTTGGGTTTGGGCTCCTCTTGGTCCATCCGCATCCTCTTCTCCACTTCAACCGTTCTCCCTCTTAAGATTCTTCTCTGAGCATGTAAATACTGATGTCATTTCTTCTGTTCTGTATTTCCCTTCAACTACTGCCCTATGCAGCAGGAATTGTTTACAACCAATATCTACCTCCTATTATTAATATTATTACAAGCATAACTCTTGGTCAGCTTTCCATCTAATAATTACACTCAGCGCCATGTTCCATCAAATCCTTAACTGGTCTTTGTTTCTTCTGCTGCAATATGTATCGTGGTTAGCCTGTGTTCAACCTCGAGTCATAAGAGCCAGTTCCTACCTTTGAGGAAGTGACATATCTTTCTCATGAATGAGTTTTCTCAATTGTAAAATGGAGCTAATAATAGTACCTATCTTCTTGGATTGTTACAGGGATTAACAGGCCTAATATAATAATCCCTCAGCACTGTGCCCAGAAGAGAGTAAATATTCAATAATTATTAGCTGTTATGGTTATTACCCTTTACCTTCCACATAAATTCACTTTTTTTTCCTTGCCTCAGAACATCATCTAGAGGTAGTTTCAGTGATTTTTGGGTAAGTTACACTAGTTTTGTATCTTTTAAAGTGTTTTGCTTTATCCATAAGCATAAATAATGCACCTTTATACAGAATATGAGATTGGTAATTATTGCCCCTTACTGTTTTTCATTGGCCTTGGCATGTATTGTTGCTCATAGGAAATTTATGGTCAATCTAAATTTTATTCCTTTTAAGGTAATATATCTGTACTCCCAAAAGATTTTTGAGGATTTTTCCTAGTCTTTGATACATTATACTTTTACTTTAATGTTTCTAGATGTAGCTTTATTGTTATTTATCATACTTGGTGATTTTGCACTTTTGATTTTAGAAGCTCCTATGGTATTTATTACTTATCCATCACTCTCAGCATTTTATTCAATGGGTTGTCGTATTAGACGATTAGACACTTATTGAAAAGTTCAATCTTTCCTCAGTAAACATTAACTGCTTTTCTGTATTTTCATCTCCTTATGTCTTGGTGCAAGGTTCTGGGTTAATAATGGGGCACATTTAGCCTTTCTCAATTTCTCCATGATTTATTTCATTCATTGAATTTTATTAATTTTTTTATATTATTTGCTATATTTTGTATTTGTAAGCTTCCTAATTAATCTCTTTTTTTCATGTTATTATTCTTTTCTTATTTCTGGCTCATCATTTCATATACTTTTTAAATGGGAATTATACTTTATCTCTTCAAAATCTCAGACAATGCATACTTTTAGGTCTTTTTATTTATTTATCTATTTATTAGAGGTTTTTGCTATAGGGCGATTGCGCTCATCAGAAAGACAGAGAGAGACAGAGAGACATAAAACGAGAAATCACCCCCCCCAGGGGGGATGGCCATGCCGCAATCCCTTCTCCTCCATTCTCCTCTCGGGATCTTGGGCATGCACACACACGTGCCCGGCGTGAGTTTAAGCCACCGGGTCCAGGACTCAAACCACGATCCGCTACATGGGTGTTCAGTGACATAGCCATTACACTAACTGCTGGTCCCAGGTCTTTTTATTTTTAAAATGATGATTTCTGACTTAATGCATGTATTTTTAGGAGTATACTATGTGGGTTTTTAAAAAGTATGCACACATTATATAATAATCAAATCGATAATAATATATACATATCCATTTTCTTCACCATTGAATATTATGCTGTACTGTGCACATTTGATAACAGTTCTACTAAGTTTTCTTTTTTGACATATGTATCAATTTGTTCATTCTTTTTTTTTATCTTGCCGTGGTACACCATCTCATAGCCTCTTCCCCTTATTTATCTGATTTCTATGTCCATTAAAATCCTTCTCATAAACATTCCCCCACTCCCAAGCAGCTTCTGGTATATACCATTACTCTATATTTCTATGTTCTTGAGTCCTTCAGTTTTTTTTGGAGAATGCAGAGAATTGGCATATGTTAAGTGGGGAGATACAATACCTGTCTTTCATATTTTGGCTTATTTCAGTTAACATTATATCTTCTAGGTTTGTTTACGTTGTGTCAAATGGCAGGATTTTTTTGTTCTTTATGACTGAGTAGTATTCCACTGTGTATATGTACCATATTTTCTATTCACCCATTGTTGGGCATTTAAGTTGTTTCCATGACTTAGCTATTGTGAATCATGTTGTAATAAGCATGGATGTGCAAATGCCTTTCCAATTGAGTGATAGCTTTTCCTTTGGGTTTATACCCAAGAGTGGGAATGCTGAGTCATGATTTCTGAGGAGCTTCCATTCTGTTTTCCACAGCAGCTGTACTAATTTGCATTCTCACTAGTACTGAACATGAGTTACCTTTTCTCCATCACCTTACCAGTGCTTGTTCTTTTTCTCTCTCCTTTTTTAATTGGTAGAGGGTATAGATGCTTGCCAGAGAGTCAGAGAGAGAGAAAGAAGTAGAGATAGAGAAAAAGAGAAAGTACCCCAATGGAGCATGGTCATGCTGCAATCTACAATCTCTTCTCCATTTTTCCATCTCCTCAGGATTTAGGACATGAACATGTATGTGTCTGGCATGTTTTCAAGCTGACAGGGCCAGGATTTAAACCACTTTTGGCCATGTGGGATCTGACTTCTTTAAACATCAGCTTGTTTTGCAAATTTTTACCATAGGGGCATGTGTGCTCACCAGAGAGACAGAGAGATTTAAAGTGAGACATTACCTCCCAGAGGGATGGCTACACCACAGCCCATTCTCCTCCATTCTATTCTCGGGATCTTGGGCACACCTGCACACACGCCCAGTGAGAGTTTCAAGTCATTGGGTCTGGGATTCAAACTGTGATTAGCTAAGGGGGAGGAGTTCAGCACCTCAACCAGTACATCACCTGCTGGGCCCTGTTTTGTTTTAGAGGTTTTTTCCTTAGAGCATGTGCACTTGCTGGAGAGAGACAGACAAACACAATGAGAGGGAAAGTAAGAAATCACTCCCCAGGGGGAATGGCCATGCTACATCCCTTCTCCATTCCCCTCGCAGGATATTGGGCATGCACAAACACAAGCCTGGCCTGATTTTGAAGCCATTGGGTCCAGGACCTTAACCACGGTGGCCATGTGGGAGTCCAGTGATGTAACCACTACACCATCTGGTGGCCCCTGTGTTTTTGTTTTTGTTTGTTTGTTTTTTGAGAGAGAGATATTTGCTATAGGGCATGTGCACTTGCCGGAGATACAGAGACAGAAAGCAAGAAATCACCCTCAGGGAAATGGTCACACTGCAATCCCTTCTCCTCCATTCTCTTCTTGGGATTTTGGGCATGTGCCTGGTGTGAGTTTTAAGTTGCCGGGTCCAGAACTCCAACCATGGTTGACTATGTAGGAGTTCAACCACGTAACCATTACACTATCTGCTGGTCTCGTTTTATTTTTAAGTAGAGCCATTTGGACTGCAGTTAGGCGATATCTCATTGTGTCTTCAATTTCTATTCCCTTCTTATAATCATGTTGAACATTTTTCCATATGCTTTTTAGTTATTTGTATGTCTTTTGAGAGTTGTCTGTTCAGGTTAATGGATCATTTATTAATTGCATCATTAGTGTTTTTTGGGGGACTGAATTGTTTGAGTGCCTTATGTATTTTGGTTGTCAATCCCTTATCTGAAGTATGGTTTGCAGAATATTTTCTTCCTTTCTGTAGGCTGTCTTTCTATTGTTTCCTTTTTTTTGTAGAAGCTTTTTATGTTGATGTATTTCCGCTTACCTATTTTTGGTGATATTGATCTTGCTTTACCAGTTATATTCAAGAAATCCTACCCTACTCAAATATTTGAGTTGCCTCTTCTGTGTTTTCCTCCAGTAGTTTTATGATATCATATTTAAGTATTTAATACGCTTCAAATTAATTTTTGTAAATTGTTAGAAAAATTGTTTTTCATAATCAAATGTTTTTTTCTGTATCAATTGATATAATCACATGCTTTTTTTTCTTCTATAACTGTGATGTATTACTTTTATTATTTTACATATGTTGAACCATCCTTACACTTCTGGGATAAATCTTACTTGGTTTTGGTGTATAATCTTTTTAATATGTTATTGGATACTATTTGCTAGTATTTTGTCGAAAATTTTTGCATCTATATTCATGCATCTATATTCATCAGGCTATTAGGCTGTGGATATTGATGTTTGTGGATATTTTCTTTTTTGCTATGTCTTTGCTTTTGATATTAAGGTTATGGTGGGTTTGTAGAATTAGTTTGGTTGGATTTCGTCCAGTTAGATCTTTTGGAATAGTATGAGTATTGGTGTTAATTAGTTTTTAAAGGATTTATAGAATTCAGCAGTGAGGTTACCTAGACCTGGGTTTTTCTTTGTTGGAAGACAATTACTAATTTAATCTTATTGCCTGTTACTGAATTATTCAGGCTTTCTATAGCTAACTGGTTCAATTTATGTATGTATATGTGTCCAGAAATTTGTCCATCTCTTCTAAGTTTTCCAGCTTGTTAGCTTATACTCACTCATACAAATCCTTAATAATATTTTGTATTTCTGTGATATACATTTTCTGTCCCCTTTTCTTTTCTGATTTTATTTCTCTGGTTCTTCTCTCTCTTTTTCTTAGTTAATCTAGCTAATGCTTTGTCAATTTTGTTTATTCTCTTGAAGAAGCAGCTGTTTTTCCTACTGATTTTAATTAATCATTTATTTTCTATTTCATTTATTTCTGCTCTGATCTTTATTATTTATTTTCTTCTATTAATATTTTTGAGAGGTTTTTGCTATAAGGCACATGTGCTTGCCAGAAAGACAGAGAGAGACAGAGAGAGAGAAAGCGAGAAATCACCCCCCAAGGAGGATGGCCACGCCGCAATCCCTTCTCCATTCTTCTCTCGGGATCATGGGCATGCATGCACACGCACCCGGTGTGAGTTTAAGCCACTAGGTCCAGGACTTGAACAGGGGTTGACTACATGGGAGTCCAGTGACTTAGCAATTATGCCAACTGCTGGTCCCATCTGCTATTAATATTTTATTTTGCTTGTTCTTGCTTTTCCAACTCTTTGAGATTAATCATTATGTTGCTTATTTGTACTATACCCATATTTCCCCTTCTCCACTGTTATTCTTTGTTCCATTGATGCCTACTCTTGAGTCTAAATAATACTCAGATAAAACCTTTTTCAGAAAAACTTACAGACTTATTCTGATATCTAAAACCTGTCCCTTAAAAGTACCTTCATAAAATATTGTGAATAACAATGGAGCTTAGTTTACCCATGTCCATCATGCTTATTTTCACACTGTCTTTCCACTTACTTTGAGTTCCTTGTCTCTTGTCTTACTCTTGAGTTTCTTCTCCCTGTTTTTTTCTTTTTATCTTTTTAACCTCTGTATTTCCAGGACCCAGTATGTAATTGTGCCTATTTTGAGATAGGCACACAACATTTATTGAACTAACATGTGAATAAATGAATAGAAGTCAAATCATACTGGGTAAGTGATGTCTGCTACAGAAAAGGTAGGAAAGAACGGGCAACCAGGAGGAGTCTAGAAATAATGAACTTATTCTTAGAAAGGTCATTTTAGAGTTTCTGGATATTAACATTACCTACAAAGGGCTGAGTTAGGATGGCCCTGCTTATCATACAGAGCCTCTAAAACTGACAGTTGGTGTTGCCTGGTGCACAATAACTTCTGGGACATAGCCGTGAATGAGACAAGACCTCTCCTTAGCACAGCTCAAAGTCTAGGGGAAGATATAGATGAGCAAAATGGTAATGCCAATACAACCTGGTAACAGATGAACAGAGGGCAGAGAGAAAATACAGGGAAAAATAAATGAATGTTTATGGGAATCAGAAAAGGCTTTATAGAACAGCTGATATTGCATCTGAATTTTTAAGAATGAGTGAGAGTGTGGACAGAGAAATGAATGAAAACTTTGGAAATGAGGGCAGCATGGAAGATCATGCATAAGAACTTAATGTGCTAAATTGTGTGGCTCGTTGTATAAAGCCTGTGATATTTTTAAGTTATGAGATATAGGTTGATATGCCATAGAGCCCTATTCTTAGTTTTGAAAACCTGGAGTTCATTTCCTGACTTACTCCTTTTCTAGCTGTGTGCCCCTGTGATGCTTCTGTAGCACACAGTGTCCACTTAGGCAAGGCTCTTAATATTTTTGTGCTCCAGTTTCCTCAGCTACAAAATGAGAACAGCCAGAAACTACCCTAGGGGTAGTTGGGACATTAAATTAGTTAAGTTATAAGAGCTTTTTATAAGTGACAAAGTTTTTATTTATTTTGATTAAGATAGTATAAATATTAAAAATAACTAAATTAATAATGAGGTCTTTATCTTGAGTCGGGATGCCTGGTGATTAAATAGGCCACATACATTTTAATGTGCTACAACCTAGACTCAAAATAAAAACTAAAATAGTCCCAAAGCAAAATCCCTCAGATATTTTTTCCTTTCTCCTGATAGTTGAGAAAGCATCTATTTTTTTTTTTTTTTTTTTTTACATATTCTGATCTTCAACAGGACTAGCAATGCTTCAAGGTTTAATTCAGGTGCCTCTGAGTTCAAAAGTCTCAACATTTCTGAAAAAGAAAGAAATTTCCATTTTATAAATGCCATTGTGCCACAAGGGGGTAGGGGTGCTCTGTGTAAGTCTTTGCCATGCTCTTTCAAGCAAACTCTCTTGACTAAAAAATTAGATTCAAAAAATCCACATTGAATTTTAATAAATATTTTATTTAATAGAAATTTTCTATTCCATCTACAGTTTTACTGTTGTTTTTCTTATAATTAACATCTGTCCTGAGACTTCAGCAAAGATAGCAAAGACCAACATATTTAAGGTCTGTCTTTCTGTCTAATGTTCAGCAGGATAAATCTAGAGAGGGCCAGAGAGGGTGACCCTAAGGTTGGAAGATTTGGTTACAAAGGCCACCTTTCATTCATCTGAACAGATAGCCACAGGGCAATGTGAATCTTCCACAACTGGATTTTATCACAGCAAGTTCCCTTCAGTTTACACCCATTTAAAAGAATTCAACAAAAGAAAAAAAAAAAAAACAAAACAACTTTTAAAAAAAAATCTTCTGTTCATTCTTGAACGAAGAAGAAAACAAAATGACTAGATGAAAAAAGCAACAGACTAATCCCTTAAAGCATGCGTTAAAAAAATTATTCACAAAGTGTGTGCCTCTTAAGCAACACGCTTTTTAAAAATAACTGGTTGAAGCATGCAGTAGCAAGGCTATGACATAATTTCTGGGTAAGGTGTCCTTCCTTAGTGCTGAGGTTGTCCAGGGCATAAACCCACAGAGGTACTCTGTGTGGTACAGAAAAAACACAGCTGGGACATGAGGGAATTCCTCTCAGGATCCACAGAGCAAGTCCGATTATTTACCCACAGTGTTACAGAGATAATAGATTCCACCTGCAGCGTACTGACCACGGTACCCTCTTTCCTTCTATGCTCCCGAATCACTGAACTCCCAGCACCTATACTTTCTTTGTATTTTCTCACCCTTTAGCTTGAAACATTAACCCATCTGTACCTTGGCTTCAGATAGCTTCATTTGTTTGGTGGACTACAATATGCCGTCATTGGGATTTCACATCATTATTTTTTAAGTGCTTAGAGAAGAAAAATAAAGCTTGTGTGCGTGATAGCTTGGATAGAGATTCAAGCGGTCACAGAGTTTTCCCCCATCCCCTTAGAGGCATACAGCCATTCTGGGCCCACGAGCAATCTGTCTGTAATAAGTGACAGATTCTGCCCCCTATAAAGGAGAGGGCTGGAGGAGAGCAGCCCAGGCCCAGCACAATAGCGAGGCAGGTGCTCCGGTCAGGCTCTGCACGGCCAGGAAACGCTTCTGGAATGCATGACCAATTTGGTTTCAGAACAGAATACTCCTTTTAATGGACAGAAAACACTAACCTTTTCTTTTTCCTTTTTGCTTCCCTCATACCCCCACCCCGCTGACTCCCCAGTTTCAACAAGCCCCCTTTTCACTTTAACCCTTTCAAAGGATAAAGGGCCAGGCTTCAATCTGTACCCACCCATTCATGTATATGTTGCTGTGCTAACAACCCAGGAAGAAGAGTAAAATTATCCAGGAGAACAAATACACTCTCGACGAAGGAGCACTGTGGAAGGAGCACCTCTTTCTTTTAAATTCTCACCTTTAAACAACATTAGGAAACATACTTTTGGAGGAGGGCTAAATTACAAAAATCTATAGAACAAGATGCGTTCTGGAGGAGAAATAAACTATTAAATTGAAAGTAGTCCAAATTACATGAAAATCACACATCTTTGTAGATTCCAATTAAATAAGATACTATAATAATACTGCAATCACCAACTATCGGTGTTGCTCACATATATACAGGTGAGAACACTGGATTATGTATTATCCAATATACAGGTTTCTCGACACACAAAGAAAATAACTGCAACTTGAAAGGAAATAATTATCCGATATTTCAATTAAAGTTTACATGTGCATACCCTGACTGTTGACAAAGCAAGATTTAAACAATCATGTATGATTTCTTTTCCATGCAACAGTATTTGAAATGCAGTGATAAGAGAGTAACGTAGATTAACAGTAATAAGGGTTTCCCCTCTGAGAGTTGTTGTAACTTATCTTTGAAGTTTAGCTCATTTATCATGGAAAAAATAGTCCCCAAAAAGTACAGCAGTCGCAGCATCCTGCCTGAGGCAGAGTGAGAGATTTCCAATAGCTGCTGTAAAGAAACATTTTGAAAATGCGTTCCCTACTGCACCGATAAATCTTAGACAGAAGAGTTTTAATTACAGAGGATAGCAAAGCCAAGATTTTTTCAAATGAACCCGAAAGTATGACTTGAGTGAGCTTTTCCCCCAGTTCCAGGCTTCCCCATCTTATGTCTTCTTCATCTGGGAACAATAGTCTGTTTTTGAAACAGGACTCCTGGACGAGATCTTCATTTGTAGCACAGTACCAGGAGAAACAATGGAAGTGAAATATAGTGAGTCAACCTGTATGTATGTATGAGGAGCAAAGAATAGGATAGGTGTGCTGTGAATTCTTTGGGGGCATACTGCAGATCGTACACAGGGGAGGATGTGTTATGCATGTGTATGCAGCTGCATTGCATGTATATATGGACGTGTTCTCCTATATGGTTGATCCTCAATAGCCTGTTTCTTTAAAGGAAAAAAAAAATACTGTTATTTGTGTCCTAACACTAAAAATGAACTCTTTTCTTTCTTGAAGAAAAAAAAAATTAAGGCTAATGAAATTAGAGGTTGTTTAAATCAGAGGCAATTAAAATGCACACATTTCTTTTCCTAGAATCTGCAATTGTATTCAACGTTTGCAGTACAACGCCTGCCTGTAGGATAAATAATTTAATGGGTTTTGTGATTTGGTACTAAAAGCATAACAAAATCCTACAGCTGTAGCCTCATTTTTCTCCACACTCAAACTGTTCTCTTCTTAAATTGCATATTTTGTACAGTTTTTTCTTTAAGAACACAAAGTAGGTTCTACATCTTTGAGAACCAATTTCCGACATAATAGGTAATTGCACATAATTACAGGAGTTTCAGAAACTGAAACAAGAAAACAAAACAAAACAAAACAAAACAAAATCTTTCCCCAACCCAGTCTTTCTTTCTTCTCAAAGATTGGGATTAAATCACCATCTGATTCTATTCAATTTTGCCCTTCATTACAACAAATGATATATGCTGAGAATAACAAAATGTGAAAACCACCCTAAATCCTTCTGTCTCCTAGCCATTCAGTATTAATTTAGCATTTTGATTATACAAACAGGAGAACAGAGTTTTATAAATTTCCTTCATTTTTACATTTTATCACGTGTGCCCCACTACAAGGGAATGTGGTCAGCTTAAGGCTCAGTAACCATGTGGGCTGCATTTTGAATTACCTTTCTATTTTCTGTATCTGCACTCTTTGAAGTGCTTCTTTCTGCTCATTAACTCTCTCATACTAAAAATGAGACTAAGGACCAAAAAAACACATCCAGCTTCTGTAGCCCAAGAAAAGGATGTCATACTTTCAAAAGAGGAAATGGTAGAAAAGTGTTGTAAGAGTGAGTGAGTGGACCCTGTCTTCCCGCTTCTCTCTTCCTTTATATTTCTTTGGCGTTGTGATGGAAGAGAGCTTGGGGCATCAGACAGAGGTAAGGTTTTGCTTCAAGGCCTTTGTGGAAGTGAATTTCACAGCTGGAAATCGGAGCTTCCGGGCTTCTTGCCTGTTTATGGTAGGCTGGTGGCTATTTATCTCTCTGCTCCCTCTCCCTCAGAGGATATTGTAGATCTGAGGTTGAAAGACAGATTTTTTTTTTCCTCGGCTTTCTACCATTTTTCCCTACCTCTCCAACTAAAATGTAATCATGACCCATTCAGTGGATAGGTAAAAGTAACTGGATTGCCTTTTGGCTTGTGTGATATTTGTGAGGGCCAAGTGGCTTATGAACTGGCCATTTCTCAGTTACAGAAGGAGGAATGGGGAAGGCGTTTCGTCTTACAACCTAGAGAATGGACAGATGATCATTTATAGGGCATGTCTTTTATGGCTAACCACAAGTTTCTTTTTGTCTTATAACATTCAACTGTCACTCAATGACATTGAAAGTGACTAAAGACTAAATCAGAAAGTGTAGACATCATTTTCTTAAACTACAGTCTTAAAAATTAGGTATGTGAGGTGGATGTGTGTAAGAAGGGAAGTACATTGGGGAGCTCAGGCCATTCGTCTTCCCAGTGAAGCCAGGAGGCAGAGTGCTAGGGATTCCGGCAATTTGTATTCATCTCTTTACACAGAATGAGAAGTAAGGGAACAGATCTGTGTGCTTCTTAATTTTTTCCCTAATATCCAGAGGGCACATGCTTTCTCCAGAGAGAGAGAGAGAAAGAGAGAACTCCATTCTCCTCCCCGACTGACCCAATGACGCATGGCTGGCCACAATCCTTTTTACTCCCCTTTCTCCATCCTGCCAGGCTTTGGAGTCCTTACTCCTACTTGCCCAGCATGTTCTTTTTCAAGCCCGGGGGGCCAGGATTTGAACTGCAGTTGGCTATGTGGGATCCTGCCATCAACATATAGTACTTAGCCCTTGACCTCTGGGGCCAGTATGACCTATGTGTTTCATCATGAAAACAGAGTTTAGGGATTCTGATCTCCATCAATATAAACATGATTTCACAATAAAAAATGGTAACAAACATGACCAGTAAGGGTGTTATGACTTCCAGAACCAACATTTTCCAATTTCAAAAGACGAGTAGGAAAAGATGAAATGTTATTATTTACATTTTGCAGATCTGAATGACGATTAGAGCAGCCAGAGCTGGGGTGGGAAAATAATGCTCAAGGGAGGAGATATGGGAGAAAGAAAACTTCTTCCTCTTGGAGAATTAAGAATAAATTAAACAGAGGTTATTCTGGAAATGTTTCTGAACTTCACTTTCTTCAACGGAAAAATAAGAATACTTACTACTAGTGACTGTATAAGGAAGGCACAGATATATAATACCTTCAGAACTTGTCACAGCATGCTTTAGTTGTTGGTATGCCTATATTCTGCTGTGCTGTCAGGTTATTCTCATCTCCCCAACTCTAGTTCTAGAGTATCTGGTACACAAATACTCCACAATATCTCATAAATGCTTAAATTAATGGAGAGTGTACTCTCTTGAAGTCCCCAACCATTTTTTAGATCTATGCTATTACAACAATCTAATTAAGAAAACCATAAATAAGATGAACTCTTTTTTTATATGATCTTTCAATTACTTCTTGTTTAATTCTCTCCCCAAGGTATGACATGTCACTTCTCACTCCACCCATTATAAAATTATTGAATATGGTGAGATAGTGTTATTTTTTTTCTTATTTTCTACTGAATGCCTTACACGATTTAAGAACTTACTACATGCATGTTAAAAGGAAAGAAATAGAAAACCTATAATTTAAGGAAAGGTTGCTAAATTAGCCCAAGATGGGCTCCCACCTGTTTTTGTAAATGAAGTTTCATTGAAACACAGCCACACCCATTATTTTACATACTTTCCTTTGACTGTTTTTGTGCTTAAATAGTGCAGTTGAGACGTTGTGACAGAGGTCATATAACCTGTAAACATTGAAATATTTACTATCTGGCCAATTTCAGAAAATGTTTGCTACTTTTTGACTTAAAGGATGATTCACGCTCTACTCACACATTAACTCATATTAACTCACAGAGACTGTGTTCTGATTTTCCACCACTAATCAAAGAAATAACATCAGTTGTATTAACAGTAAGGTGATTAACAAGAATTCCTAATAGTGTCCCTGCATAGACCCTTAAATAAAAGTGAGATATTATTATATGCTCCTCTGGCCTCTCATGTAATATAATATATATTCCTCCCTTTCTTGCCAGGTAGCTTTCAAAATAAACCTAATTGTCTCATATTTAATTCTGTGAAATAACAAGTTATTTACATTGTAAGATTCCAGTTATGTTATAAAATGTATTCCAGTATATAATATATATAGTATTGTATATAAGTAGTATTTATATGGATAGTATAATAGTATTTATATACATATATATACATATATATATATACACACACACACATATATCTATATATATTCATCATTTGTATATATTCATTTCATTTTGTTTTTAGAGAGATTTTTGATAGAGGGCACATGTGGTTGCTAGAGATACAGAGGGAGACAGAGAGACAGAAAGTGAGAAATCACCCTGCAGGGGGCATGGCCATGCTGCAATCCCTTCTTCTTCATTCTCTTCTTGGAATTTTGGGCATGCATGCACACGTGCCTGGTGTGAGTTTTAGGCCACTGGTTCTGGGACTTGAACTTTGATCAACTATATGGGAGTCCAGTGATGTTACCATTATGCCATCTGTTGGTCCCACAAATACTTGTCTTTATGTCACTTTTTAGCCTAGATATGGAGGACCCTGGAAGTTGTGAAGAAATGTTAGTTTGGGGAACATAAATAAAGGTACCTATAATATGTGCATGTATATGTTAAGAAGATAAAGCTACCTTTCATTATACTGAAATTGTCTTTTTTTTTTTCCCTACCAAATAATGCTTATTGTCTTCAGACTTTTTTTTTGGAGAGGTTTTCGCTATAGGGCGCGTGCGCTCGCCAGACAGACAGAGAGAGACATAGAGACAGAAAGTGAGAAATCACCCCCCAGAGGGGATGGTCACGCCGCAATCCTTTCTCCTCCATTCTCCTCTCGGGGTCTTGGGCACGCACGCACACGTGCCCGGCGTGAGTTTTAAGCCACCGGGTCCGGGACGCGAACTGCGGTTGACTACGTGGGAGTCTAGTGACATAGCCATTACGCTAACTGCTGGTTCCCATCTTCAGACTTTTTAAAAGTGATATTTGGAAATTTAAAAATGGAGAGTTTAATTTCATGTATTTGTGCTTATCATTCTATGAAGGTACTTATGGTATCACTTAATATTTTGTAGATTGTGGTTTGTCTGTCCCAGGTAAAGCATTTATACATATTGGTAGAAACACATGCACTATGTTTATACTATGTGGATTATAGTTCAGATTTTTTTTTTTTTTGAGAGGTTTTTGCTATAGAGCATGTGCACTCACCAGAAAGACAGAGAGACAGAGAGACAGAGAGCGGGAAATCACCCCCCAGGGGGTATGGCCATGCCGCAGTCTCTTCTCCATTCTCTTCTTGAGATCTTGGGCACGCATGCACATGCACCCAGTGTAAGTTTAAGCCACTAGATCTGGAACTTGAACTGCGATAGACTACGTGGGAATCAAGCAACATAGACATTACGCTAACTGCTGGTACCTATGGTTCAGTATTAAGATTGACATTTTAGTGTGTTTTATAAAAAACTCTTATATGCTATTATATGCTATCATGAGCCTATCAAATACAATCATTGAGTTTGAAAAAAAGTAAGTGGTCTATGTTCCATAATCTTCCTCAAGATTAAACACACATTGGGACCAGCAGATGGCATAATGGTTACATCTCTGGACTCCCACATAGCCTCCCACAGTTTGAGTCCCAGACCTGCTGGCTTAAAACTCATGCCGGGTGCATGTGCGTGTGTACCCAAAATCCCAAGAGGAGAATGATGGAGAAGGGATTGTGGCATGACTGTGGCATGACTAGCAACCCAGGGAGTGATTTCTTGCTTTCTATCTCTGTCTCTCCAGCGAGCACGTGTCCTATAGTACAAATCTCTCTCTCATTAAAAAAAAAAAAAGAAGAAAAGAAAAGAAAAAAAAAAGATTAAATACACAGTTACTATCTGAGACCAAAATGTATAAACCTACATAGATTTACATAAAGGAAATTGTTAATTATAAAAAAAATCATTTTAACATGCTTTCAGAATGTAGAGGTTATAAGCCTGAGCTTGATATTCATACAGTCAGATCTTAAATTTTGGCTCCATCATTTAGACCATGTAGGACTTTTGACAAGTTACTTCACTATCAAGTTCTTCAGTTTCTTCATTTGTAGAATGGAGCTACCAATAGTGTCTCCTAAGATTGTCTTGATAAATATGTGCATTTACATAGGTTAGGCTCTCAGAACATTGCCTGGCTCAGTAAATAACTATTATTAGTGATGTTTTTGTCTTTCAGTTGTTAGAGGGCATATACAGAGAGAGACACAGAGATGGGACGGGGGAGAGAGCAACCCCAGTGGCACATAGTCAGGCTGTAATCCCTTACTTTTCATTTCCCCATTCTGTAGGGATTTGAGGCACACATAAACACACATCCATGTCTGGCATGTTCCTCAAGTCATTGGGCCAGAACTTGAACCACAGTCACCTGTGAGGGATCTGGTTCTCTTAACCACTAGGCTATGGGGCTGGCCCAATAAATAACAAATATTATTTCTGGTTTACCACCTATTACTAGTCTAACCTTTCTGAGTCTCATTTATTTTTTGTAAAATGGAGTTTGGAGGAGAATAGTCTATCTAAGATTCTTTACAGTTTTAATTTCTTAAAAATAATTTTGTAGGAGATGGGGAAAGAGTGTAAAGGATAAGAGAGGGTGATTGGGAATCTTACAAAGATAATAGCTACGATCATAAGTCTGCACAGGCACCTGAGTGTTAATACACACACACACACACACACACACACACACACACATACAAATACCTCACTTCCCCCCCCACACACCTTCACACATATTCTCTATGTTTGGCATCAACATTTATAATCCACTGAAGTAACCTTAAAGTTATGATCATCAGACATCAGCATCTAAAGTGCTGCTTCTCAAAATAAATTGAGGTCTGTTGTATTTTCTTATTTTCATAAAAAAATACTTGAATAACTACAATTTTCCATGTCAATAACTTCTAGTAAAATACTTCCATACAGTGATTAGAATAAAACTAGATTTCATCACAGTTAACCTTGGCCACATATACAGAGAATTCAAATGTCTTTTTTCTGGATATATCTAAAATTAGACTATAGAAAAAAAATCACAAGAGCTACCACAAAAAGAGCCAAGATTTTGGTTGAGCTTTTGAATTAAAAAAATTAAATTAAAGAAAAGACTAGAAAACATTTCACAGTGAGTTGCATTTATTGCCAATTAGATTCATCCACCAGAGGTCATTGAATGATTGAGCTAGAGTGACATACTTCCCACCACCTTCTGAAATGAAAGATTACCTCATCCTTTGGTTTTTTAAAAAGAAATTGTGGTTTAGTCCCAAAAATGGCTTTAATGGAGATGAAGACTTTTGGGGACCATAAAACTTTGCACTATGATAATTTGTCTTAAGATGAATGTCTTCAATCCTTTTGGAACACTGGGGTCATGATTGGCTCCACAATAACATCAAATAAGGTAAGGAATTTGCTGCAAATGTACATTTTATAGCTGTACAATTTACCTTTAGTTATGCTATCGTATAGGATTATAGTAGAGAAAAAAGTCCCATTTCTGGCTAATATGCCAAATCAACCACTTACTACATCATTCTGAACAATCATTTAAGACCTGTAAATTTCAGTTCTCTTGCTAAGGTAGACATAATGATACCACATAGGGTTACTGTGAAAATTAACCAAAATACTCTGTGTGTATTATTTATCTATTGCTGTGTAACAAATTCCCCCCTCCAAAAAACAAACAAACAAACAAACAAAAAACTTAGTGGCCTTAAAACCAACATTTATCACAGTTTCTGTGAATCAGGAAATCTAGGTAGGACCTAGTTTTGTTCTCTCTTTCAGAACTTCCATATGCTACAGTTAAGTTGTTGATTGGGGAATGGCCACCTTAAGACTCAATTGGATAAGAATCTATTTTCAAACTTGCTCACATGCCGGTGGGAGGATTTTTGGACTGATAGTCTCAGATACTCATTGACAATTCCTTACCATAGAGCTATTCACAACATAGTTGTTCAGTTCATCAGTGAGCAAGTAGGATATGCATGCAGTTGCACAAGAGAGAGCAGAAGTTAAGACTGAGGTCATGGTCTTTTGTAATTAGAAAAGCCATTGCATCAGTATTTTTAAAAATGTTTTCTATATTGGGGCTGGCAAGTGGCAAGGTGGTTGGGGCGCTGGACTCCCACATGGCCGACCATGGTTCAAGTCTTGGACCTGGTGGCTTGCTTTCTCACCTCCTCTCTCTCTCTCTCTCTCTCTCTCTCTGTCTCTCTCTGGTCAAACTGGAAAATAATAATGATAATAATAATAAATAAAGTTAAATAAAATAATTCCTTAAAAAAATATATTTTCTATAATGTGAGCGTGGAGAGAGAGATAGAGAGATAGAGAGAGGGGAAGCGAGAAAGCACCTCTCAGCAGAGCGGGCTGTATTGCAATTCCTTCTTCTCCATTCTCCTTGCAGGATTTTGGACATGCATGCATTTACATCTGGCACGTTTTTCAAACCACCAGGTCTGGGACTTGAACCATGCATTTAGCCATATGGAATCCAGCTGCCTTAGCCACCACACCACCAACTGGACTCATTTCATCACTTTTGCTATATTGTATTAGTTAAAAGTAGAATGTGAATTGCCAGAGCCAGCCCATTCTCAAGGGAAAAGGAATTAAAATGTGTAATACTAGTGGTTGGAGGTCATAAGAGGCCGTTTTAGAGCCCATAATACAATGTCATGTCATTAGCACAAATCAAGTGTTCAATTTTTTAAAAATTCTGAGTTAGTATATATTTCTAAGAATTTTGCACTAATTGTAGCTCCAAGAGCAGGCTTAAAGCTGGGCTTGAGTTTCTGTAAAGGCATGCAGCCTCTCTGTGCCTGAATTTCTCTATTTGTGTTACACTCTATATTCGTAGAAACTATAAAACCATAATTTGAGCTGAAATGGTAGAATAAATCATTCAGAATCTAATGGTGAAGAACAAAACAGATATGGGTGCCATTATTCTTCATTTTTGCAATCCAGTCAAAGGCACATGAGCTAAAACAAGAAAAAATTCCATACATCAATTTGTTTCCAAAACCTACCCTAATGCCTGCTTCAACCAAAAAATAGGAGACCTCTGTGGTAGTTGCTACAAGAGTAATAGCTACCCTACACCTCTAAATGCCTTGTGTAGATTCCCATTGTGTCACTTCTATCACTCTGACTTCAATTCCCCAAACTTGGTAACCTTATCTGTTCTCCAGCCCAGCCTTATTGAATGTCTACATGTTGGATACCATCACTTTGCAAATGTTCCAATTTTGTAATATTTTAAAAGTGCACTTATTTATTTTTTCCATGATAGAGAGAGAGAGAGAGAGAAAGTAAGACAGAGAGAAAACCCACAACAGGGTCTCACACCACGCTCCACCTCCAGTCTTAACTGACAGATCACAGGCATCACGTGTGCCTGGTGTGCTCAGGGAGATCCCAGACTGCAAACCCAAGACTTTTCCCATGCGCATTCAGTTGTGTTACCAGCACGCCACTGCTAGGTCCCTCGCATTCTGATGACCATTTTTTTTACTCTTATGGAAATCTCTCATGGCAGGACACAGTTGCTCAATTTTTCAATCTCACTTTTTAATTTTTTTTTCTGTGTTTCTATCCTACTGCTCTTTGCAACCCAGGGTCAGCCATTTAAACTAGTTCTATTGCTAGATTCCCAGTCTCTGAAGTGATACCATTTATCACTTCTCACTCTGGTAAATCTAACTACTTTCCCTGCTCTAGCTACAAAATTACTAGAAATTATTGGAAAAGATAACAAAAGCAAAAACCTAACTTGGTTTTGTGCAGTTTTTTCTGGTTAACCTCGGCATGATCTTCAATGTTACTTAAGGTATAGACTTTATAGTCAAATGGACATGTTCAAATTTTTTTGTGCTTTGTTTTACTTACTTACCTATGTATGTATTTATGTTTCATTTTGTTTCGCTGGAGGGCATGGGCACTCACCAGAGAGACACAGATGGAGGGTAGAAAGCACCCACCATAGAACAGTGTTGTAGAAAGAGAACTAATTGCAGGTGGTGAGAGGAGATGCAATGTAAAAGATACACCACGGTGTGGTGTCTAAAAGTCTGCCAATAGATACTAAATTAGCAATAGGAATTCCCGTGTATTTTGGTGATGGTGGACAGTGGTGATGGTGGTGGTGTGTGTGTTAAGGAGGCAGAAATCTAACATGGATAGAGTATAATGATGTGAAATCATGTGACCAGATCGATTCTGAGACTGTCTTAAATACTCCTGCTACCTAGAGGAATTTTTAGGGAACTTAAATTTAGAGAACGTGTGTATAAGATGGGAAACTTAGATAAAACCCAAAATGGAAGAAATAACAAGAAATGAGATATTTAGCAAATAGCCACGACCCTATTTCTAGAACTAAGCTCTCAAGAGCTGAAGCAACAGACCTGCAGTTGAAATGATTGGCTGCTCAGTCTCCAAATTTGAAACCAGAGCACTTGAAAATCTTCCTGCTCTAATGTAAACCTGACCATTGATTGGGAAGAAGGGATAGCACTGAGTCTGACCCTGTCTTCTGAATCTTTGCCTTTGCCCACCAAACATCTCCACCTAGAATTTCTCTCTCAATATTTCCAAACTAGACTCAGCTTTGACTCACCTCTAAAGTGGCTTCTCTTCCTAACACATGTGGATTTTAAAAGTGATAGCACCTGGGACCAGCAGTTAGACTAATGGCTACGTCGCTGGACTCCCACGTAGTCGACCATGTTCAAGTCCCACACCCGGTGGCTTAAACTCACGCCAGGTGCGTGTGTGTGCGTGCCCAACATCCCGAGAGGAGAATGGAGGAGAAGGGATTGCGGCGTGGCCATCCTCCCTGGGGACGGGGGGTGATTTCTCGCTTTCTCTCTCTTTGTCTCTCTCTGTCTGCCTGGCGAGCACACACGCCCTATAGGAAAAACCTCTCAAAAAAAAAAAAAAAAAAAAAAAAAAAAAGTGATAGCACCATGCTCTAGTCCTCTTTGAAATAAGTCATTTCCAAATTTCTATTTTCCCTTTTATTTGAGTTATCATGTACTGAAGCTTCTATAGCCCTTCCTCCAACCCACTATCTCTGCTGTCTTTTCACTGTCACTATCTAGTTTAGACTCTACTCCTGGATCATTGCAGTCTTATCACTGACTCCCCTTTTAGTTCACCCTAAAACTTTCCATCAAATACTCATCTAAGACATTTGCCTGTCAACCCTAGTATAGTCTCATTATGATACTCCAGAGCTCTTCCCAATTTGATTCCAAATTGTACATCCCATTCTCCAACATCTTTCCTATTCCACACCATCTTTTGCACATTTTAGTCCAACTGTTGTAGTTACAGTTCTACCCCTTAAATTTCATTTCCTCATGCCTTTGCTCAGAAAGGAGCAAACATATCCCAACTTATTAACTCTTACCCATTTTCATGCTCTATTTCAAATGACCCCTCATCCTTGGTCTTCCTTGGTTCTTTCACTAGGATATGAGTGCTTCTCTCTATCTCATACACCAAACATCTTGATTTTTGTAAGTTTTGAGATAATTTCTTTCTTTTTTATTTTTTCCCCTGTATTCACAATAGAGGGTGTATGTGCACATGTGAAAGTGGGAGAGAGATTTGAGCACCCTCCATAGGTCTGGTCATGCCATGACCCCCTTCTTCCAATCTTCTAGCCTATTAGATCTTAGGCACTCACATGCATGTAGACCAAGATGGGTAACCAGTTCTTTGAACAGTGCATTACTGCTGTGCCATGAAACTGCTTCCATATCATTTCTATATTTTTCCTTCTGAAAATGGGTGCTATATTTTACTTAATCCCTGATGATCATACATGCCCCAAGAGCACAACTGTGTTTATCTAGCTTTGCCTGTATTACAGTGAGCATAGTGTCTTGTATGTGGTAGACAATTAACGATCAGGGATAGGGATGGGTTTAATATTTAAGATATTTGCCTGTGTGTTTTTTTAGATGAATTCTTTGTGCACATAAACATGACAACTCTATTTTGAGTTTACTAAATGCTGTTCTCCAGATTAAACAATAATAATGTATTTTTTTTCCTCTTTCTTTCTTTCTTTCTTCTTTTTTCTTCTTTTTTTTTTTTTTTTTTTTTTTTTTTTGAAGAGGTTTTTGCTATAGGGCGCTTGTGCTTGCCAGAAAGACAGAGAGAGACAGAGAGACAAAAAAGTGAGAAATCAACCCCCAGGGGGGATGGCCATGCTGCAATCCCTTCTCCTCCATTCTCCTCTTGGTATCTTGGGCACGCATGCACATGTGCTTGGCGTGAGTTTAAGCCACCGGGTCCAGTACTCAAACCCCGGTCGACTACATGGGAGTCCAGCGATATAGCCCTTATGCTAACTGCTGGACCCAATAATAATGTATTTTGATGTATATTTCTGTTTGATTGCTGTCGGTTTACATGTGAGGTAGCATACATATGAAAAAGCATAATATGACACCAAGAAATGAGCTTAATTTTAAGGTATCATTTCTTTCAAGTGCCATACTGCTTGATCATTTCAGGATATAAAATCATAAAATACAAAAAGTTGTGAAAAGATAACAGTTATAGCATTTTGAGTCCCCCAAAATGGAGATCAAAGTAATTCCCACATAAACCTGAGAAATGACACAGAAAGTAAAACTTGGGAAAAAATAGCTAAAAAAAATTACATTATCTGATATCAAGACATCATCTCATTTGTAGATAAATAGAAAACACTGTAGTAAGCAAACTAGATAACATATTTTGATATCTTACATTGCTGAAATTCCTTGCAGCCAGAGAATAAAAAACTAATATTTGATCATTTTAATTTTCAAATGCTCTGACACCTCTCTGTGCCTTTGGAGTCAGCTGTAAACTAATGAATCTGGAAATGATCAATTCATATTTTTTCCTAGTAACTTCTTACCAGAGCTTGCCTGAAGCAATGTATCTTCCTTAGTGCATGTCCAGGAAGTCTGAAGCATTTTCTCCTTTGTGACCCAGATTCTCTGATCTGTGTGTCTATATCTAGCTTCCAATTATGTAGAGCATCTCCTTGAACATGCTGTGTAGTCCTTATTAGTGACATGGAAAAACAAGTAGCTAAAATATGATAGGTTGTAGTCACCAAAGGACACTTGAAGGAAACATTTGATGTATTATATATATTACCATTTAATACTGTTGTGGACTAACTGGTTGTGTCCCCTCAAATTTATATGTTGATATCATAACTCCCAAAGAGGTAATATTAGGAAGTGGGGTATTTGGAAAATGATTAGGTCATGAGGGCAGAGTGTCTTTTTTTATTAGTTTTTTATTTATTCATTTTAATTATTATTTATATATTTAATCACTATACATCATTTAGATTGTAAAAGGACTTGACCCAGCACAACACACACCTCAGTCCAGCCCAGTTGAGAACATACACACTTCCTCAGCAACAAATAATAAACCATATCTACATTCCACAAATGCCTTACCTCTCCATTTCTCCCCCAAATTTCCTTTCCTACGCTCTTCCCCTCCCCTACTCTTTCCACTTTGGCTCTAGTATCCATAACAATTTTAATGTTTGTAGTCCCACAGTCTTTCAGGGGTAGAGTGTCTTATATAAGAGGCCCTAAGAGAGACCTCTCTTACCCTCTGTATGTGAAGACAGTGAGAAGACATTATCTATGAAGCAGAAAATAGGCCCTCTCCAGACACAGAATCTTACAACTCCTTGGTCTTCCTAGTCTCTAGAACTGTGAGAAATAAATTCGCTTTTGTTTTTGTCTTATGATAAAAAAAATGTGTATATGCACAGAGGGAGAAGCAAGGAGGGAGAGAGGACAGGATCTTGTTAACACACGATCCCTTTCCCCTGTCCTCTACCTTGTCATGATCTTATGTACTTGGACACACGCAAAGTGCTTTAGCCAATCTAGGGATCTGAACCTATGGTTGGTTATGTACTGAAGCACTGAAGTTCCATTTGCTTCTTACTGAGCCACTAGGGTGGGCCAAGTTTCCATTCTTTATCGCCAGCTGGTCTATGGAAGGAGGAAAAAAATGTCTCTTATCTTGTCCATGGCACACCCTCCTGAAAGGACACCAGTGCATTGCTACTTTGCACTTATTTTCCCTACTTTCTCACACATCACTCTGGCTTCATGGGATTTAAACATGACTCTGTTGTTCTTTTGGCCAAAAGGCAAAGCTAAAGAACAATAATGTACTCAGATGGGGACCAGCAGTTGGCGTAATGGCTATGTCGCTGGACTCCGATGTAGTTGATCATCGTTTGAGTCCTGGACCCGTTGACTTGAACTCACACCGGGCACGTGTGAGTGCATGCACGAGATCCTGAGAAGAGAATGGAGGAGAAGGGATTGTGGCGTGGCCATTCCCCCTGGGAGGTGATTTCTCACTTTCTATCTCTCTGTCTCTCTCTGTCTTTCTGGCGAGCACGCGCGCCCTATAGCAAAAAAAAAAAAAAAAAAAAAAAAAAAAAAAAAAAACCTCTCAAAAAAATGTACTCAGATGACTAAAGCTTTGTTCCTTGGTCGTGTTTGTGCGTTTGTCTTGACACATTCCCCTTTTACTGGAGCTCTGTTTGTTTCCAGATGTTTTCTTAGCCCGTCATGCAAATAAAATGTCAGATGGGTTAGCTCTGCTACTTCTCCAAGTGTGCCTGGGCACGTTAGAGCCTACGTGGTGAGGCTTCCACTGTAGTGCCTGCCGTGGACTGAAATGAAATGAAGTGACTTGGCACATATGAAAATGCTTACCCAAGAATGGGCACTCCAAGAAGCTCTAGCCTGATGCAAATACTTTAATCATAAAGAATATCTGATTCTTCAAACAACATTATGAAATGTGAATTTTTCTGTTCTCACATACAAAATTATGGTAGAAGTGAGAATACTGTACTTGTTTTTAGCCAGAATCAGTTTAGATAAAATACGTGTGATTAAATTTGGCCATTAAGCTTAGGGGGCTTTGGGGTGCCATATATCGAATAAACACAGAGAGTACAAAATTGTACCCTGAGGCCCAATAGGAGTGTGTTGATGAGTGAGGAGGTTGTTTTTAGACCATGATTCCCTGTAAACCTTTTGTTACCCCAGACCAGTGTCTTAATTTTTTTTTTTGTAAGACTCAGTAATAAACACATTTCTAAGAATAACATACAACACACACATGGCCCCACAAACATGTGTGTTTGCATGTATATATAACTATTGATAGAACAAATGGAATGAAACAATACCCACTTTCTTTACATTTAATATATTCTGATTTTTCCATATTGTCATTTTCTCCCTTCTCTCTCTCTCTCTCTTTTTGCACGATTGGCCAGTTCCCTTAGATGGCTGCTGGTTCTATTTCAAAAGCACTGCTACTTCTATTTCTGTGTACATGCTCATGGGATTCAACAATATGTGAGAGCAGGATAAGATTATTTCAAAACCTGGGAAACAAATTGTGACTTTTAAAAGCGTTTGTTCCAAGACCTGGATAAGGAAAACCATAGAAGAGCAACCTTCAGTCTATCTGCATCCTAGTGTCAGAAGCTCAGGCATCAGTTCGCATGGTGCTATGGCTTTGTTGAAGAGTCTCTTCATTTGGTAAAACATCCAGAGACAACACAAGGGATGGATAGTGGTAACTGTGGTGAGTGATAAGTGCAGACCCAATCATTCAACTTTGTTTGATGTTTGTGCTAGTTTTCACCTGTGAAAGCACTGGGCTAGCAGGTGGCATGAGGGGTAAGGTACTGTATCCCACATGGATAACTGCATGGTTTAGTCTCAGGCCTTGAAAATCAGGCTGGGTGCATGTGCATGCATTCCCAGAATTCTGAGAGGAAGAGAATGGAGGAGACAGAGTTGTGGCATAGCCATCCCCCTTGTATGATGATTTCTCACTTTTTTTCTCTCCTTTTCTCTACCTCTCTATCTCTCTCTGGTAAGCGTATGTGTCCTACCGCAAAAAAAAAAAAAAATAAATAAAAAATAAAAAATAAAAGAACAAGAGAACTTTTCTCTGCCAGAAAAATAAACAAAAATCTTAGTAGTTGAATAGTTAAATATTTCCCCCCTCTCTAGTGTTATGGATTGGTGAGGAAGAGGGATGAGAGAAAAGAGAACCAATAAGGAAGTTGCCTAAACAAGTGCTCTATTCACTAATTTCTGGGACCCTGTGGTTCTCTTTGTTAGCCAGTATGTGATAAGAGAGGAAGTTAAGGGACTCTTATCATTTGGAAGTTAGCATAATGTAATTCTCTCCATTCATCCTTTCATCTTCTCCCCAGCAATCTGAACCATGACCTACTCATACTAAAATTAGTGCATGTTTGGCAAGGGGTTCTGATGCTTTGATTCTGCTGATTCTGCTCAGGTACCTGAGAATGAGCCCTATTGCCTTCCAGAATCCAGGTGGCAGAAAAAAGGGAGTAGCTCTTCTGGGTACTGTGCCTGCTCTTCCCAGACCAACCGTGGGAGAACTTGGTAACCTCATCTTACAGTTGCCAAATATCTATATATGAAATGCTCTCTGCAAATATCGATGGATACTTAATTCACTCTTTCAGTTGTTTCTAAAGAGACGTCTCCCCCCCATAAACTCTAGAGATATCAATGTACATTGATGCCCCTTATAGTCAATGACTGAACTATTTAATCACGCGTATTTTATCCACACTAATTCATGCCAAAATCAAATACAGTATTCTCGTTTCTATTAAGATTTTGTAAATGGGAACAGAATAGTCTATATGTAATGAGGCTCTTAAGGTGAGAGAAAGGGAAAGTGCTACTTGTACATCAGTGTACATGCTCTGAGATGTAATCTCACAGGAAAGCTGCTAAAAGTACGCATATGTCTATTAAATGAGAAAGAAAATGGCTGACCGAGTCTACTAAAAACTTTCATTCCCATTACAATTTCTGAAATTATGGTGATTCTGGGAATGGGATGGGATGGTCATGTTGAGGAAACAATATTCATAGCACATTTTAGGGTGTCTTTTGGGCCAGCTGATGACACAGTGGAAATACATCACTGCAGTGCTTCACTCATCAGGGAAGGGTTCAAATTTGTGTCCTGAGAAGTCTCTGCTACACTCGGCATGCACACATGCCCACTGTCTAGGCTGCCTGCCCAGGCTGGGGCTGGATTATGGTGTGGGGACCTTGTTAGAGGTGCCTCTCTCAATCTCATGAAAGAAAGAACCTAAAAAAAAAAATAAATGTTTTTTGTTTTTATAAATAATAAAGGTGAATGCGTACGAATGCTTTGCTTTGTTTTCAATGCTGAGACGGGTTAGTTCTACATCCAAAACGTAACAAGGCAGATATCGCACATATATACACTCATGGCATTCATTAAAGTCTGCACCTTGTTTTCCTCACTGGCTGGGGTGCATCTGTGTTAGGCTTTACACTGGCAATGTGGCACAAGGAATCCAAACTGAGGTTCGCATTTAGCAGCTGAAGTAGACCTACATGGCACATCAACTTCACGTCGCAGATTCCCCTGCGCCCAGGGAGAGCTAGGAAAGGGATCTCGGGTTTCCCAGCAAGGGGTCCTTAATCACACCTGCTCTCAATTCCACACAATGTCAAAGGGCTGTGATAAGTGTTGTGCTCTGCTCAGCAACTCACAATTGTGCATGCTTGACGACAACTGTAGAGGAAGTTCCTTCCCTGGGAATCAAATGGACACCTCATGGAGAATGGGACCCTGTCGGGTGCTGGGGGACCATTCCCGAAGTTGCTGCTTCAGTGTGCTAAATGGTAGCCTAGGGCCCAGCAGGGATCTCACGCTGCTTCTTAAAATGCCTGGTGAACACCCAGGGAGCAGCTTAGGTGAGAAGCTGCTTCATTAAACAGGGAAGGCTCAGTTTGAAATAATAAGACAATATCTTTCTTGTGTTGAATGGCCTGCCTGTTTCTAAGTGCTTCACAAACAGTTCCTCAGTCATTCACACACATCACCACGAGGGATTAGAGGGAGCTATTCCTATCTCACATTAGAAGAAGCAGCTAACTGACAAATGACTCTCTACTGAACAGCAGTCACAGAAAACAAAGATCTCTTGAATGGCCCCTCTGCTCAGTTCCCCAGATTTGCCACCAACTCACCTTCTTCCCCAAAGTGTTCCTGTCCAGTGCACCATGCCCTGTGCTTCCTTACTTCCCTGCCTTGCTAATTGGACCTTATCCTTCTCTCCAGTCTTTTTGTGCAGTTCTTACCAGTTCAATAAGGTTCAAATCAAATTCCTCTTTGTCATTCAAGATTTTCATGAGCCTTCCAGTTTGGAAATGTACCTTGCCTCAGATGCTATTACATTTCATAGAAATTTGTGATTTACTTCTTCTTCATGTGGTCATATTTCGTTTTCCCAACTGATAAAGATGATTTTTCCTCCTCCTCCTTCTCTAGAGGTTTTTCTGTCTTAGGGTACGTGTGCTCGTCAGAGGGAGAGGGAGACAGAGATAGTGGGAGGGGAAGTAAGAAATCACTCTTGAGGGGGCATGGCCATGCCACAATCTCCCATTCTCCTCCCAGGATCTTGGGTGTGCATGCATACTCACCCAGTGTGAGTTTCAAGCCACTGGGTCCGGGACTCAAACTGTGGTCAACCATGTAAGAGTCCAGCAACATAATCACTATGCCATCTTCTGGCAATTTCTTCCTCTTCTTTAATTACCATAAGGAGCATGCACTTGCCGGAGAAACAGAAAAGGCACCATTTAGTGGGGTGTGGTAATGCTGCAATACCTTCTCCTTTGTTTCTCTGCTGTGTCAAGATTTTGGGCATGCACTCATACACACTCAGAGTGGTTTTCAAGCCTCAAGGGCTGGAATTCAAATGATGGGCAGCCATGCGGGATCAAACTTCCTTAACCACTAGGTTAGGCCAAAGGGAAGCTCTTTTTTTTTTTTTTTTTTTTTTTTTTTTTGAGAGGTTTTTCGCTATAGGCGCGTGCGCTCGCCAGACCAACAGAGAGAGACAGAGAGACAGAAAGTGAGAAATCACCCCCCAGAGGGGATGGTCACGCCGCAATCCCTTCTCCTCCATTCTCCTCTCGGGATCTTGGGCACGCACGCACACGCGCCCGGCGTGAGTTGTAAGCCACCGGGTCCGAGACGCGAACCGCGGTCGACTACGTGGGAGTCCAGCGACATAGCCATTACGCTAACTGCTGGTTCCCAAGGGAAGCTTTTGAAAGGCAGACTAACTTTCCGATATCTCTTCTAGGACAGTTTTTAAAGACGACGATGAACTATAAAATGCCCCTTATTTATCACCACCTGGTAACCAGCGGAACTTTGATCATAGTAGCCTCCTACGGGATAAATGTCGATTCCATCCAAAACAAAATTTTCATTTTCATGGCAATGCACACTACTGATCCAGACAGTAGCTATATTAAGGGAGCTCAGATATATCATATATATATATATATATATGTATATATATATATATATATATATTACTCAGATGCTATCAGATGGCCCTGCCTTCCTGAACTGTAGTTATTGCTCACAAGAAGTGGTTCCACTCTGAGAATTATCCTCCTGTGGGATTGGCCAGGCCAACCAAAAGGCAGAGGAATGTCTGAATGAGCAGGATTAATGGGCAACCAGAGAAGAGGTTGTGTATACCCATTCAAGCTCTTGGAAAGTGTCTGTCTATGATGTGATGAAAAGGACTGGATTTGGGGCCAGAGGGTGAGAGTGGCTCCACATGTCCCCTACCTCCTGCTGCTGGAGTCCTGAAAAACAATGAGGACGCACGGAGGCAGTGGCACGTGGGAGGCAGCTGACTCCAGCTGACTGAAAATAGGCCATTTGTCCTGTTCAATGCTAATGTGTCCAGGGGCCTGCACAGTTGGGGCTGCAAAGCGGGGCAGGGAGGTAATTGCATTTATGTATGCATATGTGTGTGTGAGATGAAGCTCTCTTTCTTTGCTTTTTAATCAGCTTTCTTTACTCAATAAATTACCAATAAGAATAGCCTAGGATCTCACCAGTTTCTTTAGCTTGCAAAGACATAGTGCTTTGGCTTTGCCAGTCTGGGGAAAAAACAAGCAAGCAAGCAAACAAACAAACAAAAAAACTTGGATTCAAAAGAGTGGTAAGTGGGGCCTCTCTGGATATTTTTCAACCCAAAGCAAAATGGTGATAAGAAGAGTTACAGCTAAAATGTCACTATAATAAGTGATAAGGGCAGAGCTGAATATTCTAATTACTTAGATTTTTTTTTTTTCCAGCAGTATTGCTTTGCCAAGTACACATTTGCAGGGCTTAGAAATCTCTGGGCCAATGGGGTCGGCAGATCACGTAGTGTTTGGGGGTGCTGGACTTCTATATGGCCAACCATGGTTCAGGTCCCGGACCTGGTGGCTTGGTCTCTCTCTGGTTCAGGTCCCGGACCTGGTGGCTTGGTCTCTCTCTCTCTCTCTCTTGCTTGCTCTCTTCCTCTCTCTGATCAAATTTAAAAAATAAATAAATAAAGTCAAATAAAATACTTTTTTTTTTAAAAAAAAAAAAGAAAGAAATCTCTGGGGCAATATTTATACAGAGGTAGTATTTGTATCTATGAGAGCCTAGTCAGCAGTATCTGCCTTTAAGGGTCACCACCACAAAGTCAGCTGGTCACTGCCTGTATCACTGGGCACTTAGGAAGATACAGTGTATAGTTAAGCCACTAAAAGAAGATTCAGTACTTTTTTTTTACTTGTATACATTATGACAGCACGTGTGTATATGTATTTATGTGTGTGTGCATAAGAACACACGTGAGTGTTTTCATCCTCTGCACACATACACATATTAGGGAAGATAGAGAGTGAGGTAATAATAGCACTTTGCTTCTAATTTTTCACATAGACATTATAAAGGGTCACAGGCTTTCACTCTGGCACTCTTAAGAGTCATTCAGCTGAAAAGAAACAAGTCCCCACCCTCTCATTTCTCTTTATAGAGATCTCTGACTGAGAACTTAAGTAGCATGTCCACAGCCAATCAGGGACATTTGTCATTTTTATCTCTGCCAAGCTCTGCAAGGTCAGACAGAGCTCAGAGATCTTGGCTTCCATACTGGGACTTTATTTCACAGAATCACTGTCAGTGTTAATGTAACCCCTCTGAACCAGGCAGGTGAGAAACTGCTAAAGAGAATGGGACCCTCTCCTCCCAGGCAGGTGTTTCTATCTCTGAAATAAAAACTGGTGATTCTGACCCAAATGGCCAATTATCTGCTGGCTGCATTTATACGAATCATTGGTCCCTGTCATTGGTCTGGAAGTTGAGAGTTGGCTTGTGTGTAGTGGACTGTAAAGTGTGCAAGTGTGCTGCAGACTTAGAGAAGGATGATTTTAATTGCTTCCCAGGGCTTTCAGGCAGCCAGTGCTACTCTCAGAGTCCCTACAGCAATGACTCCTCAGCTCTCGCTTTAATTTTAACGTCACGGAGGATTTTGAAAATATTCCTGTGCTCTACTTTAAAAATAACTCTCAATAATTCCCTCAACATTAAAACAACAATTTATTTTTACAAAGTTGCCTCTTCTACCAAGTTCTAGGTACTATTCTTCTTTGGTGTTCCTTCAGAAAAACCTGAAAGTTAGAGAGCAGGAGACATTTCCAGTTTGTTCCATTTTTCATTGTTCTTCATGTTTTTAATATAAGGTTAATACAAGGAGGGGGTTTCCTGATATAAAAATGGGTAAAGTACCATGGACTTAGACTTCAAGAAGCTTATATTTTCATATGGAAAATAACAAAAGCACTCACACATAATTGCAACTCAAGGTAAAAATATATATAAACAATACAAGACTTTAAGAGGAAGTCATAATTTCCTCATGAAGCTCTTGCTAAAGTTTTGAGGATGAGGTAACATGTGACCTTGGTTTTGAAGTATTGGTAGGATATGAACATCTAGTCATCTCAGGGCAATCATTTTAGGCAAAAATGTTATTGCAACTTCTTGTTAGTTTTCACTGTTATAAAACTCATTTTGAGACTTTGAGGCTCCACCTCTATAATTTTTCTACCAAGTATCTTCACATCTATAACTAGATTTTAGGTACACAGCCTATATCATTCTTCATAAAGCACAAAAAATACAGATTTGGGTTGTAGGAAGAATATACTTTGGCCTTTGGTGAAATGATAACACTAGAACATCAAAATGTTCAATATGGGTGACACTACTGACTTCTCAATATAGCCAGGTCTTGCTCTGGGCACTTAACACCTATTAGCTCCATAACCCATACAAGTAATAGAGGAGCCCAGCCCTAGTAGTGCAGGTGGTAGTTTACTGATAAGCAGTGCTATAAGTCACACGGAAGGTCATTGGTTTGGATCACAAGTCAATCCAAAATATGCTGGACAGGCACACCCTAGATCCTGACTGATAGACTGTCTTGAAGATTGGAAGACGGAATGGCAACATGGTGAGAGCCTACTGAGGGTGACTTTCTCTCTCTCTTGTGATTAAATTAAAAAAAAAAGAGGGGATAACTTTAATTAGATTCTCTCTCTAATGAGAGAATTGGGATACAGAAAGATAAATCAATTGGTCAAGATGAGTCATTATGCCTTTGAGCCAGAATTTGAACCCAGAAAGTCTGACTAGAGAATTTAATGCACGTAAGCACTATTCCAGAAAGACTGTTCTCAGCATAACAAAGCTGCTTATGAAATGGAATTATTTTATTTTTCAAAGTTTTATTGAGCAACTACTATCTTCTAGGTACTATGCTAAAAGTTAAAAGCCTAAAGAAAACTAAGAGGTCATGTCTTCCCTTAACCTATCTATTTAAAACCTTGAGAAGGAAGCTATTATTCAAAATGAGGCCAATTGCTAAACTAAAGTCTCTGAACTTTTATCTTCTATGTTACATGGAAAAGAATATTAGACATTGCAAAAGAGGCACCTATGAATCTTACTGGATTAGCAAAGTAAAAGTTATTTCTCTCACTCAATAATCCAAATAATCCAAAAGGATGCTCCCATTTGGGTAGCTTTCCAGGCAGGGATTCAGGGACTGAGACTCATTCTCTCCTGGGTTTCTGCCATCTTCCCAGGCTCACCTCAGGTGGCTCATTCTTTCCAGTCAGCTAGAAGATGTAAAGGTCTAGAGAATCACACATAGAGGACATTATGGGCCACCACAGGAAGGGGCATATGTCAATCCACTCACATTCCCTTGACTAGAATGTGGATGACATCTGGATGAATGGAGACCTGGACATAGGCTCGCTGTGGCCCCCAGGGAGAAGAGGGGATGGGTTTGATGAGGAGGAGGTCTGTCTCTGTAACATTCCCATACCATCAACTTTCTGATTCATTGAATTTCCAAATGATACCATTATGTTGTTCAAAATAGTTGTAATTTTTAAAATCCAGAACACCACATAAACAGTATATTACATCTATTACGTGTGAAAATAGAATAAGATATATAAAGGAAGGATCCCGATTCTTTCTGCCTCTCTTTCCTGTTCAATACAGAACTCGTGGTATGTAAGGGACAAGAAGAACATTTACTTCACAGAGTTCCAGTTCTTGATTCTTTACAGCATAGTGTCTGGATAGTGACTATGTGCAAATACACAAATAGAAATGTAATTATTTGTACATAACTATATCTACTTTCAACTGTTCTAAAACTGCATGCTAAATATATATCATTAAAGGTGTGGGGGATAGTACAAAGAGTATTACCTTTTATTGAATGTTCGTATGTAGCAGTAATAATTTCAGGTCCTTTGTATGTTACTATTTTTAATACTTTTAAGTTATCATGATTATGCCCATTTAACACATAATGCTTATAGAGTTAAAGTAATAAGCCTAATGTCACATGCTCATAAATGGCAGATCTAAGATCCAAACCTGTTAGATCTAACTGCAAAACTTCTATTAGCCCTTTGAGTGACTGAATTTATTTAGTTTGAACAGACAATGAAGAAAGTAAATGGTGAAAATAACTCAAAACTTGTAAGTAAAGAGATTATAGTAACTTTGATGTGGGAGGCATTTTCTCTCAGATTGTTTTCACTAATTCTGTCACCATTTCTTTTTTTTTTCTTTTTTTTTTTTTTGGAGAGGTTTTTGCTATAGGGCGCGTGAGCTCACCAGACAGAGAGAGACAGAGAGATAGAAAGCGAGAAATCACCCCCCAGGGGGGATGGCCACGCCGCAATCCCTTCTCCTCCATTCTCCTCTGGGGATCTTGGGCACACACGCACACGCGCCCGGTGTGAGTTTAAGCCACCAGGTCCGGGACTTGAACCACGGTCGACTACGTAGGAGTCCAGCGACATAGCCATTACGCTAACTGCTGGTCCCACTATTTCTTTTTATGTGCTTTTGTAATTTCTGTTTCATTTGCTTATGGCCTATCTCTTAAGAGTTTAAAGATTAATGTATTACTCTTAACTATTCTAGTAGCAAGCTTTATTCCTGACACATGGGTGTTCAGAAAATACAGTCTATAATGAATGAATAAGTGAGCAAGTAGATGGGTATATTTTAGGAGGAAATAGTAAGGCCAAATGCATTAAGATATGAGCCAGGTAGTACAGTGGTTAAAGTGCTGGACTTCCCCATGGCTGAACGTGGTTTGAGTCCCAGACCCGGTGGCTTTAAATTTATACCAGTCGTGCTTGCACGCATTTCCAACATCTCAAGAGGAGAATGACAAAGGGATTGCAGCATAGCCCTACTCCCTGGTGGCTGATTTATCACTTTCTCTCTCTCTGGCAAGTACACACACTCTATGGCAAAAACTTAAAAAAAAATAAAAGAAATTAACTACAATAGTGAAGTAAGAAAATATAAATTCAGGAAGCAAAGCTGAGTGAAGGGAAGGAAGGAAATGAAGTAAGACAAGATAGGAGCCAATTCATGGGCTAGGAATTGTGGGCTTAATTGAAATAAGTACACCATTGGAAGGAGGAATTCTTTTATGTGCCTAACTTAATTAAAGGTAATGACTGAGTACCAACTTGGTCAAAAGTAATGACCACTTGCAAAAACGTGTTTTCCCATATTGGTGTATAGAGCCATCCTAGTTTTCATCAGAGGTTGTGGTTAAAGGCCAGGAGATAGCCATGTTTTGTGGACACTAGATAAAGAAGGATTATTTGGAAATGTAAAATCTTTGCAGTTAAAGAATTCTATTAAATTTGCTAACCATTTGGTAGTGGATTAGGGCTTTGTCATAAAGTAAATATTCATAGCCAATAATAAATACAAGATTGTTTACTTTTTCATTATTGGTGTGCCTGAAGCACTCTTCGGTAAACACTTGAGAAATACATTTTGAGAGTGTTTCCTGGTCAGATGTAAATCAGAGTTTACATATGATGAGGAGTGTGGGAGGAGGCAGGAAGAAAATCAAATTAATGGTGATAGGTTAGAAGAATAACTACGGGGCTAAAATTTTAGAATGAAGGAAATTGGGTTATTCTCAGAATTTGACGGAAAGAAAGCAATTTATTTCAGCAAGTGTTCTATGACTTCTTCACCTATCAAATTTAAAATGAGTGAAGATGAGGATAGGTGGTTTCACTCAGAATCAGAAAAACTCATTCTAGATTTGACTCTTCTTCTAAATAGAGATGAGGTCTTGGTTGAATCACTTAATTTCTCTGAGCTTCAGTTTCTTAGGTTCCTTTTCTGAAAGATGAGGATTTGCAATTAGACTACTAGACCAGATAATCTAGGAAATCCTTTCTATCTATGAAGATTTCAAAGTAAGTTATTTAATTTTTATTTGAGTTGACTCATAATGCATTGTTTAGAATAATGTAGCATTACTTGTTTATGAATCTTACCATCAGTGTTCAGTGGTTGTCTCACATTTGAACCTAAAACTGGAAACTAAAGGAAGAGTGTGTCTTTCTCTCAACTTTGAGGTCATGGGGCCAATGCTAAGAAAAGGCCATATTATAAGATGAAGATGGGGGTTGGATACGAAGTCAGTAGAACTCACTGAAGGAAAGGGTACAGTGTGCTGGACCTGTGTTAGTTTTTGGTGGCTGCTGTAACAAATTACCATAAACTTAACCAACGTGAATTTATTGTCTTACAGTTCTGGAGGTCAGAAGTCTGAAATAGTCTCTCTGAGCTGAAATTAAGATACCAGAAGGGTGCACTCTTTGTTGGATCTGTGGGGGAAAATCCATTTCCTTGCCTTTTTCAGCTTCTAAAGGCCATCCATACTCCTTGGCTTGATGCCACCTCCTACTTCTTCACAGCCAGACATGTTGTATCTCTCTGACATTTTTCTGTAGTTACATCTTCTTCTACTTCTAAGAACGCTGTCATTACGTTGAGCCCAATCAGATAATCCAGAGAAACCTCTCTATTTTAAGATCAGCAGATAGGAACCTTAATTTCATCTGTAACCTTAATCCGCCATAGCCAAGCTAACTAACATATTCACAAATTCTGGGTATTATGGCGTGGATATCTCTGGAGGCCTTTATTGCTTGTAATACTGGTTCAAGAGGAATTTAGAGGAACACACATACTTGATTGCCACATCTTTGCTTGGTGTGTCCCAGAACTGTGATCAGTAACTACCACATGAGATTTTAGTATAAAAATAAAATAAAATAAAATAAATAAAAACTAGGCTTAAGGGTCAGAAATAATTAGTTTGAATTTAGGGGCTAAAAATTTAACATTTTATATCTTAACATGGAGATAATAGCATATGTTACAGGGTTGTAAGGATTAAAATGTTTGATAAATCTAGTTTCCTCATTTTAAAAAATTTATAACAATTATTGAAACTTAAACAGTGATTATTGATTTTTTGTTGTGTTTTTATTTATTTTGATACTTTGTTGTTTTTACTGAAGACTAACACCTGAAAATATACCTCAAGTCTTGACAATTCATATATTGACTATTAGGAAGCCATGTGTAGGCTTGTTTTTGATGCATATGAGAAATAGGATGCTTCTAATTATCCTTCTGAAGAAGAGCACACACTTAAAAGACAAAATCTACCACAATTTTTCAAAGAAAGTAAAGATTTACTGGTTCAGGTAAGACTAAAAGAAAGTTTATATATGAAGCTTGACTGAAACTAAAATAAATCATGTTTTTGGCAAGAAACAACTACGTTGTACTAAAAATAAAACTTCGGACCCCAAACTGAGGTTACTTCCATGACTGACACTAATTCTAGACCTGGAGGAGAGATGATTACTACCTTAGCAACTTTTATCTGTTCAGTATGCTCATCCTGGAGATTTGGACTTCTGTGATATTGTTCATCTATCTTACAATGAAGGTAGTTGTCTTTTACATAATGCAATGGACAAGTAAACATCAACATTCTTTACAACTCTTATTCTGAGCCTTCTTGTCACTATTGCAACATAAACTTCTCTGTTTTGGTCAAGTGGACAACTAGATTTGTCTTTATGGTTAAAAATAAAAAGCAGCTAACTTTCTTCATGCCTTTACTTAAATGAACAGACTGGTTGTCACTGCTGTGTCTACCAGTATAGAGCTTCTCAGATTGGGAGTAATATAATTTCCTGTTGTGACTGCCAAGTTACAGCTACTGTATGAAAAGAAAATGGGACAGTGACGGGTCAAGGCCTAGAACAGGTAGTATGGTCAGTGGACGAACAGGTTAAGTTGCATGTTTCTGGAAGACATTTTGATCATGTCTGCCTGTTTTGAGTCTTCTATGCTTCACTCTTTTGGTTGCCTTGAAGATGTCTTGCTTATAAGTCACTTTTGGTTATAGCATTATATTAACTCATCCTTTTGCACCTTTAAAAGGTAATAAAATGAATAATTTATTTTCCTGCTACTATTTAACTTAACTTCCTTATCTTTTTCACTGGATGACATTAACCCAAAGATTTTCTGCCTTAGTACTGCATTATTATTGTGATGATGCATTAAGTATTAATTCCACAAGTCAATAAATATATTACAAAACATGTAAATAGGGTCATTTAAAGTTACAAAGAGATCTAAGGTAGAGATTTACTTGTATGAAGATTAAAAAACTGTTATATCATTTTGTCAGCATGGAAGCTATTTTTAGAATCTGGTGATGAAGCTTATAAAGGTACATGGTTGGGGACTTCAGATATGAAAGTAAGATCAGATGGACCAAAGTCAAGTTAAAAATAAATGTTTTATTTTTAAATTTAATTTTAAATATCTATAATGCTCAAGGCTGCTGACAATGGTATCCCATACTTAATGCATAGAGTAAATTTGGATAGAACACTATCAACATACACAGGGACCTGAATCCTAATGAATATTGCTTTGAAGAACCTTGAGTATATGCCTAAGGATTTGTTCATGGAATCTCTGAAAGGAAAGATAGCAGTAACTGGTCTGTCAAAGTGAGCTGACAGTATGAGAGTTGCCATCAAGGAAATTCTTCATTCATTTCTCAACAAAAATGGGTTGCACATATGAAAATGTTTTTAGGTAAATGAAATCTCCCAGATCTTCGTTGACAACCAAAGGATCTGGCAGGCTCTCTAAAGAAAAAATAGTGAGGCAGAGAAAGTGTAATGACTCTATATTACCAGACTTCTTCATTCCTACTTCTCTCTTCTATCTCTTGACCTTTACTGATTTTAGAATGGATACCTAAAAGAAACTAGTGACTTCATCCTAATCTCGTCTAACATGGAAGGAACAAAGATGAGCAATTCTTTCATATAGCACTGGGAAAAGGAGAACAGTGATTCTCAGAAATGTTTTTATCTTAAAGAATTATCACAGATAGAGGCTATGAGCATGAGGTACCCAGCACTCTTGAAGATGTGTTTCATTGGGAAGAGACTACTTTAGACACCCCACAGTCAAGTTCACCTTATTATGCACTTGCCTGGCTGACTGTGGACCATGAAACTTCAGCTTAAGTTTTTGGGAAATAAGATAGGCAAGATACCACATGTAAATTATCTCCCTCTGTATTATATTCTGTGATAATAGTCTTCACTACTAGAGAAAATTCTTTGTTGACTTTATAGTATTGATTGTATCACAGAATCTTATTACGTGAGAGAACTAAGTGGTCACTGAATTATTCACTAAAGATCCACAAAGAGCCCGTGGTCCTCTATTCTTCGATATGGCTAAATCTTTAGTTATGCAATGAAGCTGTAGACTCCCATGGTGAGTTAAAGTTCAGCACAGAGTCCTTTCAAAATTGCCTCCCCAGAAATTACTTCAATAATAATTTAGAATTTCTTCAACTGATGTTTTATTTTAGGTCATTTCATTTCTAGGACATATATATGTAAATATTTTCTTTCTAGATGTCAGATTTCCTTTGAAATTTGATCTCATGATACTGAATCTTTGATTCTTTCGAAATATCAAAAAGGAAAGGAAGAGGAAAAAAATAAAATTTTCATACTGGGCATTTAATAGACCCCAGATGTTTTTTCTTGTTTTTTAGTAACTTTAGGTGCTATGTAGACTTTGGACATGACTCTTGTTTCATTGGACCCTTTGTTACTTTAACAAAATATGCCACTTTTGTTTTCCTTGATTTGATTTAATATATTTACCTTCCTGGATTCCACTGCATCAGGATATATCCTGATGCATAAATCTGGGATCATGATCCAATATGAAAATAAAAATCCATATCCCAGCCAAACTAGGTTTCTCAATCTAAGTTCCACATATACTAAATGTTGAGGTTACGTTGATGTGTGTGAGTAAATATCTTACCACTTCCTACAAATTAGGATATATTATATCTATTAGCATTCTTTTAATTTGCCCCTGCCTGCATTTATTCGTCCTTAGAAACCTGAGCAGCTTTTGTTTAGTTTCTTCTCTCACAGCTTATCAGATGATATAAAACTATGACTGCAAAGACCAGGTGGAGATAGGCAAGTATCGTTGGTTGAGAAATAACAATCTTTTTGCTTCATATAATAACGAGCCTGCCTAATCTTTTCATCTCCCACTTTTCCAATGTTGTAATAAAATGCTTGATTCACTGTTGGAGATGTGGTGAAAATATGAGACACTTCACCGGTGCCCTCTGCAAACACCATAATTATTGAGATTCCACTCTGCCTGACCAATGCAATCTCTCACTTGTTTCAACACTAATTTGTGTGCACATAAGGCAGTATAGCCGACCAGACTCAGGAAAGGGGAAGTAAACCCTATCTTTATTTGCATCAGTTTACTCAAAATGGGTATATTTTCCTTTGCCCAGTTTTAACGTTCCATATTTCTTTATTAGAAACTACTTGCTATTCAGGAACCTCTTTTCTCCAATGACTCACAAAATAATCCAAATCAAACTTTGTACCTAGTGCAAGACTTTAATTTGAAGTGCAGAGTCATTGCTTTGAGAGTTACTAATACCAATTTGTCTTTCTTTCTTTCTTTCTTTTTTTCTCCACTGAACAATAAAGAGAACACTTAGAGCTTTAACAACCAAGACATAAATAAGAAAAACAGCTCGAAAGCAGAACACTGTGTGGCTGTTAAACGATCAGCTCCTTTCAGAGCCTCCATAAGGATTAAGAACTAAACGAATCTTTTCACATATTGTTGCTGGACACAAGGCACAGAATCAACTTCATTCTTCTCCTTTGAACCAAAACGACAATCACACTGGGAAGCCCCTCCCCTCCCCATTCCCCGAGTCCATTAAAGACCCTGTTACTGGAGTTATTTTAAATGGGTGTGTATAAAGCACTAGGGGACAGATTGTAGGATATAATCCTCAACTGACAGAGGGGAATGTACTAAAAGTCCCTCAGGAGATCACCCATCTTGATTTTTGCGAGACACATGGTAGCAGAGATGGACAAACCAATTTGAATGAGATAAGAAAAGCCAAGCTTTCTCTACCCTTCCCCCAAATCCTCAGCCACCTCACAAGCTGAACCTTTCAAATACACTTAGTGCTGAGGCAATTTGACATGGGTGGTAGATTAACACACCCACACAATACAAACAGGGAGAGCACCCCCCCCTTTATTGACGTCAAGGTTGCAGAATCAGCTGCTGCTCAGTAGGCCAAAAGCCAGCTTGGGACGAGCAGAATTGTGTTCTTGACTTTGTCTGTCTTTATTTTAGGACTCAACTGGGACTCTTGGAGAAGATAGTCCCATAGCTTTGCAAATGTTCTTGAAAAGCCCTGTGATTGACTGGTTTGTATGTATGTATGTGTATGGCATGTGCATTTGTTAAAAAAGGGTAACAATTAAAAAAGCCATCTTTAAAGTGGCTTGTTTTATCTATCTACTAAGTTTTGGTAGTTAGGATCATTGGTGGAAAGGAGAAGTAGGCGAGATAATAAGAAATTACGATTCATTCAAATCCAGACACGAAAGTAGAAAATCTTCAGAATGTTCTAATTTCACATGCTCTTTTTGTATCATCACTTGTAATCCTCATCATCTTCATACACTCACTCTGCAGGTTCTATCACAGAACTTACAGAAAGGAAAAAAAGAGAGACTGATCTCTGTAGGCAAGGGGTCAGGGTTTTCATTTTCAGCTTGTGTAGTTCTGCCTGGATGCTGCTGGAGAGGGGGAAAAAAGTCCCCCTCGTTTCTGCTGCTAAAAAGACTCCATGGATAAGAGCAGAGGAGTGTGAAACATTTGTGTGATCTATGGATTTTTCTTACCCTTTTGTTAAATTTTTGAAATATACTTCTTCATTGAGAGAGAGACTCTCAACAGGGTTTTACACCTCAATCCACCCCCTCAGCCAACTGGGATTTCTGACAAAATGCACACACCTGCCACATATGTTGGAAACTTGGGATATGAACCCAAGACCTTTCCATATAGTTTCAGCATGACAGAGCACTGTGTTAAATTGTGCCATCACAGCTAACTCTTCGCTCTTCCCCGCCTTTTTATTTTTTGAAAGATTTTTGCTATAGGACAAGTGTGCGCACTAGAGAGACAGACAGAAAGCAAGTAATAACTCCCCCACCCTCGCCCCGGGGGATAGCCGTGCCACAATCCCTTCTCCTCCATTCTCTTAGGATCTTGGGCAAGATGCACACACACCCTGTGTGAGTTTTAAGCCACCAGGTCCACATGGGAGTCCAGCTAGGTAACCATGGTGCCATCTGCTGATCCTATCCCCTTTTAATCTTCTGTAAAAACAATTAATTTAGAAAGTGATGTTAAGGGGTAATGGTGTAATGGTTACTTTGCTGGACTTTCACATGGCTGACTGCAGTTCGAGTCTTGGACCAGAGACTTGAAACCACACTGTGAGTGTGTGCGTGCACTCCTAAACTCCTGAAAGGAGAATGGAGGAGAAGGCATTGCGGGGTGGCCATTGTCCCGGGGGATGATTTCTCATTTTCTGTCTCTCTGGTGAGCACATATGCCCTACAGCAAAACTATAGCAAAAATGTCTCCCAAAAAAACAAAAAAAAAAAAAAAAAAAAAAAAAGAAAAAGAAAGAAAGAAAATGATTTTAAAATAAGTTGCTTAAAGACCAGTTTCTCTTGGGCTAACAAATGAATATGTGCATCTGTTTCCAAAAGTTTTGTGTACTCTAAGTCCAAAAGAACAGTAAATCCCAACTGTCCTCTCTGTAACTGACACAACCTGCTGGGCTTTATTCCTTTGGCCTGCACTCTTACTTATTACATAGCCAGTTTCATACCAAATGAATCAGTGAATAAAATTTCAGTAGCATCTATTTGAATCTTTATTGTTGTAGGATATAGAAAATGAAAAGTGAAGATATTTTGTCTTTTCTCCTCCACCCAGATTTGACCACTTACTTTGGTTCATTTTAGCCTTATATATTGTTTTTTAGGAACTGTGGCTTTAAATTTTGTGTTGAATGACATTTAATTTGTTATGATTTGCCACAAACTATGCTTTTATGATGACATTAAGCTTTTTATTAAAATAGAAAATACTGTGACCCACTGAAATAGAAGACATAATATAGTTGAGAAGAATAAAAAACAAAATAGTAAGTGTGGAATATGAACATTCACAGTGTCTCATACTTAGTTGTTTTAAGTGCAGTTAGAAAGAGAAAGTTAAAAATATCTTTACCCAGGAAGTACCCTTTGAAGACAGAGAGATTAAGTTTTGATCAGGGTATAGGTCTATCCACTTCATGGCAAACCTGGATTTCGTGAGAGCTGGGATTTTCCCAGGAATTCATGAACATTTTTTGGAGATGACAAAACTGAAATCCAGAAACAGAGCTGATAATCTGGAACCAATATACATACTAAAGTTGCATAAGTCTTTTAAAAACATGGTGCAAAGCTACCATAAAAATTTTTCCAGTCTTTGGTGTGGGCAGGGGCGGGGTGGCTTAAGCAATTCCCTTATGGAACTGTTTTGTTCTGCCCATCTGCATCAATTCATGCTCTTGGTGCATACTTCTCAAAGTTCCCAAGTACTGCCTGATACCTCCTCCTATATCGATTCTGTGAAGAACTTTTATTTTCTTAGAATACTGTTTTTTTCAGCACACTATCTGCCCTTCCTCCTTTTTTGATACTGTGTCAAACATACATACCAAAGAATATCTTGTCGGAAATAGTTATGTCCTTTCCCATTGCTTCCAGTCACTTATAAATAACTTTTGAGGTATGGAGAAGAGGGGAAAAAGAGATCATTATTTTGAAACCTACCTACCAGCTGCATTTTATGTTTTAAGTTGCACAATAGCAATAATATTAGAATTCTTGGTGTGAAATATGTACAGAGATTATTTTGACCATTTATGCATCATTTTGGATAAATGAGTAATAAAAAAAGTGATAGCTCTAAATATGTACTCCAACTATAGGTAACCATTTACATAGCTCTGTGGAATAATATTCTTATATTTTAGAAATAATCTTTTTTTTTGTCTTAAGTAAGTGTTGAATATAAGTATGGCTCAAAGAAATGGTAAAATTATCTGTAAAGCATTTAACATTCCTTTCCTGTCCTTTCCATGTATTTATGAATTAATGATTGCAATAATTTCTTATAGATGTACAAAATATCAGACTCTATTTACAGCCTATACCATTAAACTGCCTGGTTTACACAGTCTACCAAAGTGCCTAGCACAGTGCCTTGAGCAGAAAATGATGATAAATAAAATTTATTTAATTATGTTTATTGATATCTATTTTCTAACATACAAAAAGATGCATAGGACAGAATGGCAAGTCCACAAATAAATATATGCATTTATAATATTTAATAAAGGTACCAAGGATACACAATGGGGAAAGGATAGTCTCTAACAGTGTGAAAAATTGGGTATCTACATGCAGAAGAATGAAATTAGACTCTTATATCCCACCTTACACAAAAATACACTCAAAATGAATTAAAGACTTAAATATAAGACCCCAAACAATACAACTACTAGAAAAAATATTTTAAAAATCCTTTCCCTTTGTTTACTTTTAAAACCTAATGGAGAGGGACCAGCAGGTGGTGTGGTGGTTAAGGCGGTGGATACTCCCACATGGCTGACCAGGGTTCAAGTCCCCGGACCTGGTGGCTTGCTTTCTCACTTTCCCTTTCTCTTTCTCTATCTCTGTTTCTCTTTGGTCAAATTAAAAATGAATGAATAAATAAAATTAAATAAATATTTATTTATTTATTTTTTTAAAAACCTAATGGAGAGGGACCAGCATATGGCATAATGGTTACATCACTGGACTTTCACATGACTGATCACAGTTTGAGTCCCGGACCTGGTGACTTCAAACTCACTCCAGGCATGTGTGCATGCATGCCCAAAATCCCAAGAGGAGACTAGAGGAGAAGGAATTGTGGTGTGGCTATCCCCCCAGAGAGTGATTTCTAGCTTCCTGTCTCTCTGTCTCTCTCTGTCCAGTGAATGCACATATCCTATAGCAAAAATCTCTCTTAAAAAAAATATCTGATGGAGAGTTGGAAGATCTGAAAGATTTATCCTCCAGCTGGACTCAAGAGATCTCCTTTCTGTGTTTGAAAGTTCTAAGTAAATGAATCTCTGACATCCCACAGGACAAAATATGACTGTTTGTGGTCTTTATCTTGTACCCAATATCAAAAGAGATGTTGGAGAACCACCTTTCCTAAAATAGCAGTCAAGGCTTTGAAGTGTCTTTCTGCTTGGTGAATGGAGTAATATTCAAACCATTTATTTAAAAAAGTACTTTCTAAAAAAGAAAAACAAATACTAAAATTCTACTTGTTTTTGTGTTTTCTAATTCCATTGACTAAACTTCAGTGCATAGAACTACACTCCCACCTTGGGCAGTCAATCATGCCACATGGAGTGGGAGCCCTCAAGCTGGGGATATTGGATACAGTGAAGAAAATACTATAAACTGTAAATCAAAGAAGATGTCTAGTTTATGAGAATTTTGCCTGAAGACACATTTTTATTCCCAAAAGCCTCTTTGCTAAAGCATTTATTACAGATCCTAATTCCTCTTGCAAACTTAGTTAATACTCATGGATATCTTTTGCATACAGAGCAGGGCACATGCCGTCAAAACTGATGTGTCTGTCTGGCAAGTGCAGAGTGAAGTGGAATCGATTACAGAGAGGAAGGAAGACGGCTGAGCACTGTGTGCTGTCTAAATGATGTGCAGCCAAGCAAACTGTCCATTCTGTGAGCCTCTTCAGACACTCTGTGTCATAGGACTATCTTCATAGACTACCAGCTGGAAAGTTCACAGTTCAAGAAGTATTCCCCTTTGTTCTCCAAAAGGCAACTTCATAACCAGTTATGAAATAATTAGAAAACATTTGCTCTGTTCCTATCAGGTTCCTTCAAGCCGGTGTTTATTTAATCCATATTTCTAAAGTTTTCTGGCTTGGTTTCACTTGAAAGTCAACATTCTTGGCCTCCTGCTCTTGTCCCAGCAAGTTGAAGTTGAGATGATGCTCTTTTTTACTTTCTTAGAAACTCTTGCCAAGTCCCTGGGCATGTGTCGTTTGTTCTTCTCCTGGGATTCCCCAATGAGTACATGTCTTGATTCTCCCAATTAGTCATAAAGAAATTTTGCTTTCTTTCCACAAGAACTGCATTATTTTTATTTACAAAGGCATCTTATATAGGTGACTTCTTCTTTTTTCTTTTTTTTTTTTTTTGGAGAGGTTTTCGCTATAGGGCGCGTGCGCTCGCCAGACAGACAGAGAGAGACAGAGAGATAGAAAGTGAGAAATCACCCCCCAGGGGGGATGGCCATGCCGCAATCCCTTCTCCTCCGTTCTCCTCTTGGGATCTTGGGCACGCACGCACACGCGCCCGGCGTGAGTTTTAAACCACCGGGTCCGGGACGCAAACTGCGGTCGACTACGTGGGAGTCCAGCGACATAGCCATTATGCTAACTGCTGGTCCCTATAGGTGACTTCTTAATCAGACTACTCAGTGTCTAAGATGCCTCTTCAGCCCCAACTCCAGATTAAGACAGGGTTGAGTAGCTGTTAAGTTCACTGGCCACGTTCTTCTACCTCTATATAATTCCCATCACTTCCTGCTAAAATAGATTTTTATTCACAGATATTTTCACATCCTAGGTTTTGGCCCACTGACTTTAAGGAAAAATCACATATGACCAGAATCTGAACTGATGGTGGCATATAGTTCCTTGAGAATCTCTTGAAATAAATTTTGACCTGGATGTGGAAAAAAAAAAAAAAAGATTCTCTTTCAAATATGCAATATTCAATATTTTCCCAACCCGTAAGAAAGCCTATTTTTAGGTATTTAAACACACTCCTCAAGAAAGCAATTCTAGGGGCCGGCAAGTGGCATGGTGGTTAGAGGTGCTGGACTCCCACATGGCCAACTACGGTTCAAGTCTTGGACCTGGTGGCTTGCTTTCTCACTTCCTCTCTATCTCTCTCTGTCTCTCTCTGATCAAACTGGAAAATAATAATGACAAAATAATAAATAAAGTTAAATAAAATAATTATTAAAAAAAAAGCAATTCTAAACCCAAACTACCAAGCCTCATTCCCACTTGCCAATTCTCACCATACTTATTTGACAGTTTGATAATCTCTACATGCTGCCATTTTATTGTTAGTTTCTTTATTTTTCTCTTTTGAATCTTATGGCTATTAAATCTAAGAGCTTTGAAGGTGCCAGTACTCAGTGCTTATATTAGCCCTTTGAATTCTCAGTGCAGGTTTGATTATCTATGCCTTCTTGGCACTTGGCATTATGTCTGTACATATGATTTGCTACTGATACATAGACTTGTCATGCAACTCTGGCCTTAGGTGATGGAAGTCAGTGAGAAAAAGCTGCCCACCAACTTGTCAACACTCTCAGGAATTTTATCTTGGAGGTGACTCATTTAGGAGGGGAAACCTCTTCAGTTTCAGGTAGAGCCTTCCCTGCCTTTGTTTATCCCTGACTCCTTGAGCTGAGATACTAGGAAGGACCCAGAATTCTGTCCACCAGGGAACTCTGAAGTTTGCAGCAGAAGATACTGAAGAAATAATGAGAATAATTTACTGGACAATTTGAGACTGTTCAAATGGAAAACCCAAGGTCATAGGCTGAATGATACCCAGAGTGTGAAGAGTCAATATAGTTTCTACAGTGTATCTCAGTATTTTTCACTTTTGCTTTCACTCTACAGGGAACATGTTGGGTTTCAGAGTTCTGTCTTGGCACCTGTTGATTCTGCAATTTTCCTCCTTCCAGGTGTGTTCCTTTCAGGTTCCCAGTGTCCATACATTTTCTTTCTCCCTGTCATCTTTTTTCTTTCCTCCTGAGTTCAAAAACTTTTATTTAAGTATTAGCTAGTTAATTTATACTAAAGGATAAATGATGAATAACGCCCTATGTGGAAAATGCAAATTTTATACATGCTATTTTAAAATGTGAAAAAAAAAATCCACTCTCAGCCTTTTAGATAAGATCAAGTGTAAACATTTAAAAAGAGATTGAAACTCTTATTGTAAATTACAAAGATTAACATAGGGACATATAGGTAGGAAGAGAGAGGTTTTAATTAAAGCCCTCACACTGGGCAAGGTAGGCAACCATCCATACCTGCACAGTTTCTGCATCTGAGGATGGTAACTTTATTGCACTTCTATGAAGATCAGTCAGCCCTAACCTTAAAAAGGATGACAAATAAGGGATAAATATGATGAACTATTTGAGAACCAGAGGCATACTAAAACAATGGCAATCCATGAGCCACTTTAGATTTCAGTAGTTTCCTCAGACTGGTGATGTCATCCTCCAAATTCCCTCGTTTTAACACAGAATTCAGATTTGGTGATTCACTAACCTCCTATGACTATATAAAAGCATGCTTAGATACAAGCTTTTTTTTTTTTTTTTTTGGAGAGGTTTTTGCTATAGGGTGCGTGCACTTGCCAGACAGACAGAGAGAGACAGAGAGACAGAAAGTGAGAAATCACCCCCCAGGGGGGATGGCCACGCCGCAATCCCTTCTCCTCCATTCTCCTCTCGGGATCTTGGCCACGCATGCACACGTGCCTGGTGTGAGTTTTAAGCCACCGGGTCCGGGCCGCGAAACGCGGTTGACTACGTGGGAGTCCAGCGACATAGCCATTACGCTAACTGCTGGTCCCATGGAACGGATCTTTTATCTGCTAGACTCTTAACATATATTTGTTGAATAATTATATAATAAGTGTATTGCTGACACAGGTATGATAGTTATTATCCAGCATTATATTCTGGAAGAATAGACTCTTACTAGAGAAAAGGCCATAACAGTAAATATGACTTAAAAGAAATAATTTGATTTAAAATTAGCATTTTATGCAGGAAATATTTCAGAATCTTCATGGAACTGAAAAGGTTTTAGAATTCACAATCCCAAATCCTATTCAATGTATTATATTAAATGTAGAAAATTATCCTTTGAAATTATAGCACCCCCCCACTAATACTAATACTAATACATGACCCAAAATAATGCTTTTCAGTACTTGAATATATAACGTGCTCTAATTGTTGGGCTTCCATTCTGCCATCAGAAGCAAGGATTGAGTATATGTGCTGGTATCCCAGGACTTTAAGTGTGTCTAACTTTGGAGAACACATCATTACCATCACTCTTACACCTCAGCCTCAAAGACTTCACACTGCTGTCCCCTCTACGTGAGTGCTTTGCCTACAGGTGCTCATTCCCACGTTTACTTCAGATCTTTTCCGAAATGTTACTCTCTCAGTCAGAAGGTCCACTCCGACACATCCTGACAGGCTCCCTTCATCGATGTATTCTCTCCAGTGCTTATCTATTTATAACATACCATATATATACTTATAGTCTGATTTAGCATACATCTTCTTTATTAGACTATACACTCCGTGCAGACAAGGACTTTTGTTCTGTCACATGCTGTATCCTGAGTCCTTAGAATAGTTTCCAGCCATGGGACCAGCAGTTAGTGTAATGGCTATGTCAGTGGACTACCATGTAGTCAACCGCAGTTCAAGTTCCGGACCCGGTGGCTTAAACTCACTCCGAGTGCGTGTGTGTATGTGCCCAAGATCCTGAGAGGAGAAAGGAGGAGAAAGAATTGCGGCATAGCCATCCTCCCAGGAGGTGATTTCTCCTTTCTGTCTCTCTGTTTCTCTCTCTTTCTGGTGAGCGCATGTGCCCTATAGCAAAAACCTCTCTAAAAAATAAATAAATACGGGAACCAGCAGTTAGTGTAATGGCTTTGTCACTGGACTCCCACGTAGTCGACCGCGGTTCGCGTCCCAGACCCAGTGGCTTAAAACACACCGGGTGCGTGTGTGTGCGTGCCCAAGATCCTGAGAGGAGAAAGGAGGAGAAGGGATTGCGGCGTGACCATCCCCCCTGGGGGGTGATTTCTCGCTTTCCGTCTCTATGTCTCTCTCTGTCTGTCTGGCAAGCGCATGCACACTATAGTGAAAAAACCTCTCCAAAAAAAAAAAAAATAAATAAAATAAATAAATAAATAAATACATACATACATACATACATACATAAAATAAATTTTAAAAAAGAGAAGGAAAAAAAAAAGAATAGTTACCAGCATCTAGTAGGTACTCAATAATTATGTCTTGAATGATAGAGTGTATGATCCAGAATCTGAACTGAGATCTGTCTAAATCCCCTAGGTCAGACTTATTTTTTTTTGAACTGGTAGATACAGAAAGGGTTGATGACTGTCTTATTAAACATTCTTCTATTATTTCCTAATTCTTACAACTTTTTCTCTCATATCTTATGTACATTTATTTTATCCCATGTCTGTATTTCTGTATTGATTTGATGTCTATGTGATAAAAGTTGCTCATCAAGTGCTTGAAATTTGGAAAACTTCCTAGTGGACTCAGATATCTGGAATTCCAGTATTTGAAAAAAATTAAACTAATAACGTTACCTTTGCATGACCTCATTTCTCTAATAGTTCAAGATCTTCCTTTTCCAAACCAGTGTCTTCTATAAACCCTACTGTACCTGATGGGAGACCTGCCAGGTGCTAAGTGCAGGATTAGACAGAGATGCAATCTCCTTGAGTGCTTTTTATCCACCATCCTGCTTCTTTCCTGCAGAGCCTCTGTCATCTGGGCCCCCAACACCTCTCTTATGCTTCTATTTTTATTGCCCAGATGTAAACTGTCTCCCATGTGTGTCAAAACAACCATTTGATTCCATCACTAGATCTTTCAGAAATATTAGTTAAATGTGTTTGCTATATGTGAACAAAACAATCACCTGGCATATTTGGTGCAGATATTTGTATTACCATAGAAGTACAAGCTTTTAATTAAGGATTGCATACCCTGAAGTAGTAGGTAAAGTCTCACTCCAAAGCACCTATTTTTGTTTCAGAATCTCACAAAATTGCTATGGCCAGGTGGTAATTCAGCTGTAATGAAGTGCTCTGCAATGCTAGGCCTACATGAGAAGGTTCCTGGTTCATATCCCAAGACTTCCCCACTCACCCTGGACATGCACATGTGTTCATGATCTGAGCTGGCTGAGGCTGGGTGTGGACTCTGTCATGAAGATACTGTATGGGGTGTCTGTTTCTTTCCTCCTTCTCCCTCTCTCTGTCTCTCAGTCTTATGAAATGAATAAAATTAAAAAGAATCTTGCAAAATTGCATATGCGTACATTATTCTGAGATATGAGAAGAAAATGGAAGAGAATGGGAAATACTGGACAGACCCATACTTCGTACTTGGGAAGTTATTAAGTTCACAATTAAGGAGGGACATATTTTATTAGCACCAAAAGAAGAAATCGACAGAGTGAAGGCACTGTTTATCAGCATCTTTCTAGTGGGAAGTTCACTGCTTACTGAATATCTATCACACTGCACTGATAACTTTCAAGACCTCTGTAAGTACCAAGTAGTGATTAAAGAGAGAAAAGTGAGCACTGAAAACAATTCCAGACTTTTAACATACTATCTGTGGGTGACTGTGAATTCCACATAAAATCGAGTTTCTCAACATTTCTAGGAACTAAATACCATCTTCTGCATAAATTGTGGGAACTTAGTGGAGTAGTGACAAAGGGGATTTAACATATTTTAAAAGGTAAAAAGAGCACACATACAGTATTTGAAGTGATCAGGTTGAAAAGGGAGAGAATTGGAGCTCTCTAAAGACACTGATTTGCCTTTTCCAAGAAACTGAACCACTTCCTATAGTTTTTAACTTGTTATATTCCTGATTTTACTGTGTAGAACCTATAGGCTTCTGCCCATAGAGTGCACATCAGGCGTTCTGTGACTATGTCTCGTTTCCTTTATTATGTTACGGACTGAGCAGCACAGTGTTCTCGCCTCGCCCTGTGCCTCTCATTGCGTCTAGGGCTGAGCTGTGCGTGGTGTGCAGTCAGAAATGCCTATTGAATGAACTTCTTGTCTATGTTGATCCTATTAACCAGATAATTGCCTAATCTCCACTTGGCTTTGTGCTCTATAGGCACAACATAACAGGTGAAGTGAATAAAAGCTCTCTTCAAGCAAATACTCTCATGAATGGGGTCTTTTTTTGAGAGGACATGGTCGCCTGTACCTCTGGAAGACAATGTTCATCTCACACCAATGAGCAGATTAGACCCAGAGCAAAGTTGACCCAAAAGATCAGATTTAGTATCAACACAAACAAATCTTTATAGAGGAAAAGTCAGGGGGAAGGCTGTATACCCAACAGAACTTTCCTTTTCCATCGCCACTTTTCTCTGAGCTTATTTCGAACCACAGATGTTCCAATCACCATCAACACTGTTTACTTGGGCTGAGGCAAAACTCAATAAGATCGATTCCAAGTTACAGAGCCAGATATACAGTGGATGAGAACTGTGGTATGAATACAAAAGAGAGAGAGAGAGAGAGAGAGAGAGAGAGAGAGAGAGAGAGAGAAAGAAAGAGAAACACAGACACAGATAATTTCAGGTTGTTAGACAATTGTGCAAAGTCACAAATTTACAGGGAATGACCCACCTCTCAACAAATCTTTTGCAACTGAGACTCTCAGTTAATCAGACACAGTTAACAAACATTTCAGAGGACAGTCTGGTATTACTGAGGGTCAAGAATGTTCACTCGGAGGAAGTTATTTCAAGCAGCTACCTGTATGTCTTACATCCCGGCCCTTGATACATAAAAATATAAATGTGACATAACATAATATTTTCATATTGGGTAACTACAGAGAATATTTTGGCAAGGGTGCTTAATCTAAAATGTTCAATTTTAATCAGTTTGAACTATGGTCTGTCTTTCTGTGAACTGAAAGCCACCAATCAATTTTCCTTTATCTTTTTTTCTGTTTTTCTTACCCAAGGCAATGCCTTTTGTAAAAGGGTATTTATTTTTAATGGATTTTTTAATGAATTTTTCAGTCAAGCTATTAATAATGCCATTAATTATAGGCAGCTTGTATTAAAGTGCACGCTGGCCTCTTAATCCTGACCCCCAGCTATTGGCTTGCAGCTAATCCAGCCTGGTGCTTGGCAGAGAAGGGCAGGCCTCAGCCAGCGGCTGCTAGGAAACAGGATGGAAAGGCAGAACCAAGGGATAAGAGGGAGGAGGGGGCACATAGAATGTTTCGTCTCTTCTTTGCCAGAGGGCCTGAAGTTTAAAGCCAGATGATGTGTGACTGGGGTGGGATAATCCCGCGGATGCCATGCAAGCACTTAGGAAGAACTTCCCACTGGAAGGGCTTTGCTCTGCCTTCAAGGCCTGGCCGGTTTGATAACCCCACAGGAACACTGCGCTCCCTTACCTGCGGCGGTTATGTGCGCCTGCCTCAGCTTCAATCTGCTTAAATCGACCAGACAGAAGCCTCAGCCACATAATGGATTCCAATCCAGAGCTTTCCTTCCTTCACCACCGCGCAGCTTCCCAGTGTTAGGAAAAAGTGTTTAATTACCATTTGTTTTCTTTGTAATTAAATGTTCCAGGATTTTATCCTTTAGTGAAAATGCTGCTGTGTGTTTATGGGGATGAGTGTGTTGTTAAGAACGTTGGCAGGTAGCAAGGGCGAACTATTAGGTTTCCGGGAGTAATGAGCAAGGTTTTGGGTGCTGGGTGACTTTTGTTGCTAGGATTGACATGGTGAGTTCCTATTGAAACAAGGAAGCCAGTTCAGTCTGCAGTTCATGGGCAGAAAAAGGCTTCATGGGAGTAGAGTGGCCCAAACTAGAGAAAAGAAATATTGACAACTAGAAAATAGGGAAAATAGTAAAAATAGATATATGAGGCTGCATTAATTTTTTATTATGATCACGAGGCAAAACATCAGGAAAATAGAAATTTATGTGTCTTCCTGACAGCAATATATTTTTTCTCTCAAAAAGAAGTGGTTGCGTGTAATTGGTATGGGAGAAAATGTTGTCTCTAAATAAAAAAATTCTTTCTAATCAGAATAAATAATAATCTTTGTGGCATCAGTCAATGAAGGACAATGTTATTGCTATTTTGGGGTATAATGAATTTGTCATAAACCAAGGTGAAACTTCACTTTTAATTATCTTCAAACTAAGTTTGGGTTCACTTTTACAAATAAATGAGAAAATTTTAAGGGGTTTATTTCATATCAGATTATGGTAAATATTTGTATTATGTATAGAAATGAAAGCATTTTGGGGGGCTAATTTCAAAATCAATTGATTGATATTTTACTTTTATTTTTCAATGACAGACATCAATGTCTTGCCTTCCTAAAAGGATTTCTGCCATCAACAATATGTCAGTATATTAATAAGTTGTTTCTTATCAGCACAAAGATTGGGAAAGAATCATCACATTCGATTAAAATACTTTTTCATTTAACCGATATATATTGTATGTCTGACATAGGTTTAAGACTGTGCCAATTTTGAAGATAAAGCGATGAACAAAAACTGCACAATTCGACCTTCCAGAATTGTGGTAAGGTACTTGGTAATACCAACATCTATCCCCCTTTCCAAAACAGTTTCTCCTCCCACCCATATAAGAACTGGCAAATAATTAATGGCTTAATGGTATACGTGCCAGAGACCACCACCAAGGCAAGTATCCACTGTTCCTAAAGAAATATTGAAGAGTTCAAAATCAAAAACATGGAATATAATTTTTTTTACTTACTTCTATCTCTAATGAGTCTAGAATATTTTTACTAAGGCTAAAATATAATAATACATATCTCTATTAATCCAAAATATTCTCCTCTGATAATGTTTGTATGGAGTTATAATTTATAATAGTTTTTTGTTTTTGTTTTTTATTTTGTTTTTTTTTGAGAGGTTTTTGCTATAGGGTGTGTGCACTCGCCAGAAAGTGAGAAATCACTCCCCAGGGGGGATGACCACAACACAATCCCTTCTCCTCTAGTCTCCTCTCGGGATTGTGGGCATGCACGCACATGCACCTGGCGTGAGTTTAAGCCACTGGGTCCAGGACTCAAACCGTGGTCGACTACATGGGAGTCCAGCGATATAGCCATTACACCAACTGCTAGTCTTGATTTGGAATAATTTTAATGGAAGTTGATTTACTATCTCTGCGATCTAAGTTTCAAGATTTATCTGTTGCATTCATTTTAGAGGTTGCCCTTGACAAAAATATGTGAATTTCCACATGCTTAAAAAATACTGGGCCTCAGGACCAACAGATGGCATAATGGCTTTGTCGCTGGACTCCCATATAGTTGACCATGTTTCGAGTCCCAAACCCGGTGATTTAAACTCATGCTGGGCATGTGTGTGTGCGTGCCCAAGATCGTGAGAGGAGAATGGAAGAGAAGGGATTGCAGCGTGGCCATCCCCACTGTGGGGTGATTTCTTGCTTTCTGTCTCTCTGTCTCTCTCTGTCTTTCTGGCAAGCGCACGTGCCCTATAAAAAAAACCTCTTAAAAAAAAAATGGGACTCATCTGAATTTAATGGGCTAATGTTATTTATGGGTTTTCAGGATTCAGATTCAAAATCAACTTCAGTTAGGACGAACTGTACTAACCAAGTTACTGTCATTCTGCTGCTTGACTGGAAATTACAGAAAAAGTCCATGTAATTTTAATTTTATGAGCACTTGTCCTGAAACTCATTAAAAAGGGATAGTTTGTAATCACATTTGGAAGCCAGGCATTCTTCCCATTAGATGCGTTGGTTTGTAAATTTTGTCATAAAACAAGTGGTGGAGTGGTAGAGTGGAGTTAGATTAGTGGTGGCAGACCTCCAGATGCTGTAGAAACCCAGATTACATAGACATGGCAGTGGTGTCTCTCCTCAGAAGATGTGCAGTTGAAGTGTCATTATTAGTTTAATTGTCCAAAAATGTCAGTTTTCTTAGTTTTTGTGTTTTATATTGACTAAAAATTTCAAGTGTTTTCAGAACAAATGAAACCACAAATTATATTGCACAATTTTCCTAGTTGGCTTTAAGTGATTTGGTGACTTTACCACATATACAGAAGTTCTACCTGGTTTACCCTCAGAGTTTTCCCTGGGAAACCGGGCTTCCTGTTGCTGTTGTGGGGTCAACTTCACAATTGCTTCAAAGTTTAACATTTGATAAAGCTTGATTCCCAAGCCAGGTCATGTAGAGATCTAGAAGCTTATTAGTTCATGTAAACATGTACACATTGGTAGTACAGATCAGGGCTATGAAACACAAGAAGAGAGCAACACATTTTTCCAGCATTTATTTTAGAATTGAGAACTCTAGGACCGATCTTTCTGGTATCAAAAGTTACGCTTTGTCAATTGGACTATATTTTCCAATGAGTACATATTGTATGTCTCTTTTCATCCTAGTTCTCAGAGTTTTTTCATTATTATCTTCAGCGTTCATAATTTTTACATATTTATGGATTACACATAAAGCTGATCACAACTTCCAGGAGATTTTCCTAAAGAAAAGTTTTCAGAAAAGAGTGACATAATCTCTTAATTCACCTTAGTTTTTATATGTGTCTATATTCTTAATTTTCCTGTGTGGAGATATTATAATTGTATACACAAGGGAAGCTATAGAAGAATACACACTACTCTTAAATACATTTAAATAAATCAGATAGGAGAAAAAAATAAATTCTCCTGAGGTAAGACTGAGAAGAATTTCACTTTTTTCCTGATGGGTGCAAAATAAATGGACAATTTTTTGGTACATCAAGGTTGGGATTAGAAGAAAAAGCTTAAGCTTAATTTTAGAGCAGTTCTGTTTCTATTCCCCTCACACACTCATCCCCAGGTATCAAAAATCTTACTTTTAGTCTGAAGAAAAAAGCAGCCTATGTTTATAGATGGTATGAAAGTCATGATGCCACTAATCACCATAACTCATTGTCTCTTCTTTCTGCAGTATACCATGCCACTTTATAAGATGGAATAAAAGAATCCCTTGTGTTCATGTAATTCATCACCTGTAATTTATGAATTACTTCTACATTCATTTCTCCATACTATCTATGTGATAGACTTTAGTAGAAAGAAGAGAAATTGTTAGCTACCTTTTATAGGTTACAAAATTAAGGCTTAGGAAATTCAAGATACCCACTATCCTACAACTGTAAGTGACAGAAGGATTTGATCTCAGATGATCTGATTCCCCCTCTAGTGCCCTCTTCCATCACACCATGCTACAGTATGGTACTTGGTTGATGGTGGTTAACTTGACTTCGTATAGGATGTGAACAAGCTATAATATGATAGCAATTGCTTTGCTGCATTGAATTACATGAAGTCAAAATTTCCTTTCTACAGTATTCTGTGTTTTTGATGCACTTTGGATTGTTTAACCCAGGCTGTGAGGAATATGAAGATCCCAGCCAAAACCACCTTCCTCTCTCTTTACAGACCCTAAAGAAATATCCAGAGGGCCTCTGTACCCATATTGGCCAAGAAAGGAAGGAGAAATACAGAATCTATATGGAAGACTATAAAAGTAAAAACTAAGTCTAAACAAATAGTTCATTAACGTCATAAGTTAGTTAATTGAGGAGGAATAGGAAATTTCCCCAAGATGTCTTAGAAAATCAGTGTTACCTAAGGATTCTGAAGGAAAGATGATAGACCAAAAAGAGTTTTTCATGTGGATGTAGGATTCTGCATTCTCTAATACCCTTGAATTCACACTTTTTCAACTCAGTCCTTCACCCTACTGGTGGAGGGGGGTGATGGACAAAGGTGACACACAGGATGATGCAAACTATCTTATAGCCTCCAATTCCAGGCAAAGGAAGATGACTTTTGTTAAAACGCAATCAAGGAAAGGAAATTAGTCTTTCTGGATTCCTCTTCCTTCCACCTTCAATTAATTTGTTGGCAGAGTAAGCTACTGTGTTGCCAAACACTTTGGATAATGGTCAATCAGATTTCTCTCTTTCTCTCTATTATTCTCCTTTCTGTCTTCCAGTAACCTTTAAATATATATGGCAGTAGGTCAACAATGGCAACATTAACATTCAGTTGATAACTCCGTATTTCAAATCTTTCACTGGTTTGCTTGTTGTTGTTCATGTTTGCCCTTCTTTCTGTTTCATCCTAATGACATGTCTTTAAAAAATTGTTTTCAAGGGTCTCTGGAAAATAATTTGATATTATTCCCAATCCCACTATTTTCCTTTTCCTAGTTAAGTTTCCTATGGTTGATGCTTCATTGTTTAACGTTACTTGCTAGTTATTTGACTTTGACAGAGCTGGGTTATGGATTCAAGGGAAGGGGAGAGTGAAAGAACAAAAGGAGTCCAATTGATGCTTGAGATTCTCTGTCTTCCCAGTGGGACTATGTTTTTGTTTGTTCTTCACAGGAATTATGAATACTGATCAGACTAAATTTAAGACCCACAGGGAAGTTGTATGTACTATAAAATTCTTTGGGTCCCGAACAGGGTAACACACTTTATGATTTCAAAAAGTACTGATGAATCTCAGTAAAGAACAGGAAAAAAAAAATTTTAAAAGCAAAGTAAATAGAGAGCCCCAGGGACTGGAGTTCTCTCTCATTTCTCACTTTCTCTGTTATCCCTTAACTCTTTATAGCCCCTACTCTTCCAGCATTTCTCTAGGGAGATACACAATCCCCAAGGTTAGAGCAAAAACAAAAATGACACTCAGTCAGCTTTTGGAGTAAACAAAGGCTGTTCTTGTGTACAGAACCTGTTTTATTGGCCTATTTAACAAACTCCTTTCGTATAGCCATGTGAGTGGCAAGAATTAGGACATGACTCCTGAAATCCACTTTATCTTATAGAGTCCTGGCAAGGCAAGCAATTAGAACTTTCAGCTGAACCTGGAGGCTTAAACCCATGCCGGGTGCATGTGCCTGGTACCCAGGATCCTAGGAGGAGAATAGAGGAGAGGGGATTGCAGTGTGGCCATGCCCTCTTGGGCGGGGGGGGGGGGGGGGGGTTCTCGCTTTCTGTCTCTTTCTCTCTGGCATGCACACATGCCCTATAGCAAACATCTCTCTCTCTCTCTTTTTTTTTTTTTAAAGAAAAGGAACTTTCAGCTCTGATTTTCACTACAGGCATGTAGACATTGGGATATCTTATAATTGTAGAATGATTGGTGGTAAGAAACATAATTATAAACACGTACTTCAGGCAATTTATAAATTAAAAAAAATTGTGTTATATGTATTCCTGTATCTCTGGTTTTGCCAAGTATAAAGAAAACTGGAATTTCTAACAGTATATTTCAATATATGTCTGCATGTATAGATTTTATTTATAGACACCTTCAAAGGAAAAATTAATCAACATTCATTTTAGCTCACTTAGATCGCCACCAGAAAATACAAAGTATGACTTCCTTGTTTTTGTTTTATTATATTATTTTCCTCTTTGGGAGTAGAAACTTTACCATAGTATAGTGTATAGTCTATGCCAGGGTCAGCAATGTTTTTTAGTAAAGGACCAGGGTGTAAATATTTTAGGCTTTGCAGGTCCCTCTGTGTAAACTACTCAGTTCTGTCATTGTAGTACAAGAGAAGTCATAGATGACTCATAAAAAACAGATGAGGAGTGTTCCAAAAAAACTTTATTAAGACTAATGGCATCTCACCCATGGGCCTTAAGTTGTCAATCCCTAGTCTACCTGTGGTCTATGGAGAAAATTTCCTTATCAGTTTTTGATATGAAGACAATGGAAAGTCTGCAAAATGTTGCAGTTTATATAGTCAGAAGTAGAACCATTCAGTTAATTCCACATGTGTAATATTACTACCTGGAAGGACAACTTTTCAATAAGCCTGAATCTCTCTTTCCATCAATCAGTTAATAAAATAGGACTATATTGAGCATGTACATGAGTAAGTCCTGGTACTTGAGCCTAGGATGAAAAGAATACATGAGAGGTGGAATTCTAGATTGCCCAAGAATTTACAGATTGGTTAATATTTTAAGAGCTTAATGCCTAATTGTAATACAGACAAACAATGAAGTGTCATATGTACAAGTGTTGATAATGCATTAATACAGAAACCCAGAGAAAGTAGAAGAGATTGCCAAGACAGGAAGAAAACTGAATTATTACTAGGTGCCATCTAATATTCCAAGTGCTTGTTTCCTATATCACTCATTAAATTCTCAGAATTAATAAAGATAATGATTTTGTTATTTTTATTTCTCTTCAGATTTTTACTCAGAAATTGAGATTCAAATCAGATGACTGGTATGAAATATTCTTTCTCTCTGTTTACTTATTATTTTAGTCATAGTACCAAATATAGAAGGGATGTTTGTTTATTTCCACTCAGTACAACTCAGAGAAGCAAATGAGAAAGTCTACTCCCTGTCAAGAAACAGAAGCAGGGACCAGTAGTTAGCATAATGGCTATGTCGCTGGACTCCCACATAGTCGACTGCAGTTCGAGTCCAGGATCCGGTGGCTTAAACTCACCCCAGGCGCGTGTGTGTGCGTGCCCAAGATCCCGAGAGGAGAATGGAGAAGAAGGTATTGCAACGTGGCCATACCCCCAGGGGGTGATTTCTCGCTTTCTGTCTCTCTGACTCTCTCTGTCTTTCTAGCGAGCGCACGTGCCCTATGGCAAAAACCTCTAAAAAAAAAAAAAAAAAAAAACCAGAAGCAAAGAGAAATGGAATGAGTTGCTTCTGGTTGCACAGTAACTGTAAAGAAACAGAATGGAATTTGCATCCTTACATTTTTAAGCCATATCTGAAATCCCATAATGCAAAAGATCAAGATCTAAACCATATCACATCTGTAAAAAAGAAAGTGAGCACGTAGTGGGAGGAGGGCAGTAGGTAGGATGTGAGTTAAACAAATGTTATAAAAATGACATTGGACTCTTTTAACTGAAATGCCACAGATACACCTGTAAATACAGGAAGTATAGGCTGATGAAAATAATCACAGGATAATTCTTTTGGAAACCTACAAGGCTAAACCAAGGAAGAATGCCACTGCCCATCTATGCACCTTTTTTATTTTTTGGTAATTAAAAAAACACTATTTTTAATACTTTTTCTTTATTTTTATACATGCACATGGTATCGAGAGAGGAAATGGGATCACAGTCTTTTTAAAATTTTGTTTAATTAATTAATTATTGCATGACTTTGACATATCTCTGAATAGTCCAAAGTCAGATTTATTAGGGTGTCAGGTCTTATAACAAGGCTTGGAGAAGACAAAGTTCAGGCGTGTGTATCTCTTCTGAGTACTGCTGAGCAAATCCGAGGGCCAAGGGCAATCTCTCTGGACTACATAACTGGGGGGTTGTGGTTTCTCATCTTTTCCTCTCAGAAGATGAGATAAAAGAAATGTTTGGACTGTTCACCACTCCTTTTCATTGCATTGCTGATACCACAAGTCCCCAGAAAACCCTGTCTCCACAGTCAGACAGGTTGCTGGGCTTCTCTATACTTAGCACAGGGAGACTGATCAATTAGCCCATTTAACGGGAGCTCCTCAGCCAGCCTCCCTCTGGAAACTAGGTGAGAAATTCTTACATTCCTCTCAATATGTTAATCAGACAACTGGTATCACAGTTCTCTAACTGTGTAATACCAGTCCCCCTTGGCAGATATATTTTATTTGGATAATGATGTGAAATTTAAGATCTACGTTTCAATTGTGCAGAGCCATAGGCAGTTGTCAATTTTAGTGACAGACATAGACCTCGAGCTAAATTCTTGTGCACAAGCAAAAATTCCAACAAGCGTAGCACAATTCTGGTCCCTTAATAGAAATACATTTTCTCCCATCGAGGGGCAGTATTTTTTAACTGCTCATTGCATCTCTTGGTACCAGCAAATCATTAATGCTCTGGAATATTTCCTTAACATGGGTATTGGTGACTGGAGCCATCAACCAGCCTGACAGGAAATCAGATGGCTATAACCTGATACCCTACTTCTTCTCTAGGAGAGCAGTGCTGAGTATACACCATCCTTTATCCCTCTGCAGTTTCTCTAGCAATGTTGCTAGTTAATAGGTCTAAACTCCAAGGCAGAAAGAAGAGCTCTCAACAGCTGAATTTCTAAGACCTTAGGATCTCCATACTGGGAAGAATTCCCACTGCTGATCTTGCTGTTGGCAATTACATTAAAGAAACAGCCAGTGAGTGAGTTCTGTGGCCTGGGGCATTGGTAATGTGATGTGCGGCCTCTCACCTTGAGGTCACTGGTTCAAATCCAACCGTGGCTAATGGGGGCTGAACAGTGTCTGGTATTCTAGGTAAAAGTATTTGTTAGATTTGTGAAAACACACATCAGATCCCAAGGCAAATGTACCAAAATAAACATCACAATTAATCTTAACCTATTGGTATTATGATTTAGCACTAAGTGAATTTTAACCAGTCCAGTAGAAAAGAAGGAAGAACAACAAAACAAAATAACAACAACAAAAAAAGCATGTGCTCCTCATACTAAATTGACTCCTTTGTACTATGGCCTAAAGGTAAATAAATTGAGGCTTTGTCTAAGCAGAGAGCAAGGGAATTCCAAAAAAAAAAAAAAAAGAGAAAAAGAAAAAACCTCTACCTCCCTAAAATGCAAATCAGGCACATCAGCACAAAGGGCTGACTGATTTTTCCTGTTCTGGTGGTGGGCAGGGAGAAATACTGTCTTGGCATTGACTTGTTTACATGCGTCCAGGCTCTAATTGGTGGTGCAATACTTGGTGGTACAAACAGGAAGACCACGAATTTGTTGGTGGGGTGCCATACACACCGTACCTCCTCTCTGAACGTTATTTCTTCATCTTTAATATAAAGATGGCTTTATGGGGAAAAAAATCTCAAAGACCCCTATTAGCTTATGAACTTGTGATTTTTATACCAAGAGCCCTGAGTTTTTCTCTTCCCTTGCTGGGCAAGGATCACGACTTCTTCATGCTCCAGCATATTTGAGTTCTCTAACATGAGACCCAAACACAGGCTTGGGAGTGAGGCACCAGGACTAGATGTGAAATCTCTCCTCTGCTTCACCCAGCTGGATAATCTTCTGCAGAGGACTTCCCCTACCTGAGCCCCAGATTTCTCACTCATAATAGAAGGAAATGGTGTGGTATGGATTAAAGAAGATGAAGAATCTCATATAGCGCCTGGGACATAGTGCATATGCAATCATGGTAGAGGAATTAGGATGTTCTCTCTTACATTTCCATCCCCTAGGACTATCACAGGATTAGTTATTGTTCATTCACTCATTCAGTTTCCTGGAATTTGGGCTTTTTCTCAAGATCCATATGCAGTCGCTCCTCACTTAACGACCTACCTACTTAATGAACTCTTGGAATTACAACCAGTGCATCATGAGGGATCTCCTTTCTAAGTCTGTGTGCACTTCAGGAGTCCCTTTTCTCAGTATTTGTCTCATCTTGCAGTTAGTTAGAAACATCTGAAGTTATGTAAGACTACATATTTCACTTATAAATGTACTTTATTGTGTACCCATAGGAGTATTCAGAAAAATTAAAATGAGAGACCAGCAGTTAGCATAATGGCTATGTCGCTGAACTCCCATGTAGTCGACAGTGGTTCGAGTCCTGGACCTGTTGGCTTAAACACGCCGGGTGTGTGTACGTGTGTGCCCAAGATCCCAAGAGGAGAATGGAGGAGAAGGGATTGCGGCATGGCCATCCCCCCCGGGGGGTGATTTCTGGCTTTCTGTCTCTGTCTCTTTCTGTCTCTCTGGCGAGTGCACACGCCCTATAGCAAAACAAACTCTCCAAAAATAAAAAAAGTTGAAAAAAAAAGAAAAAGAAAAATGATTACACCTAATTTATAATATTGTGTTGTGGTATGTCTTAATCACTTTCTGGTGCTTATCTAAGGTATGCTTTTGGTATGGTTAGAATTACATGATGTGGTATCATGTGCTATCTATTGAAAAATACATACCCTATGGAGTATAGAGCCATGACACACCCCACACATCTGCCTTTAAGCTCCTTGCTTATCAACCATTTCGCTTAATGACTTAGTCATAGTCATAGATTCCCATCGTCAAGTGAGGAGTGCCTGTAATTAACAAAAGTGAACTCTCTGGGGCAGGCTATTTATCATTACAATCTCACTTCTTCGGAATAAAGTGAACATATTCATCCCCATTTAATTTGAGGGACTGCAAAAACTGATAAAGTAAGTAGGCTTGGGCAAATCTTTAGTTAGGACAAAGAAATAAATTAAAGGTATTTTCAAAACTAGATTTCCTTCTTCTAAAATAAGAGACTAATGAAGGAATAAAATCAACTTCGAGTGAGTCACTAGAAGTGGCTTTACAGTTCATGGTCCATTCAGTTTTGTACTTAGTTTTTCTGTCTATCTCCAAATATCTTCTGTTTGCCCCTACTAGTCATACACAAATTGCAAGTGATTCATCAATTGCCATTTCATAGATAAAAGAGAAAATCCCATGAAAGATAAATTAAGTTTTCCCTTGATTACTTAAATTCTTATTTTTATATCTCTATACCTCTAGAAGAGTTTCTTCAGTTTAGTACTATTGACACTTCTGGAATGGGCTTTTCTTTGCTGTGGGCGTTGTTCTATGCATCATAGAATGCTGAGTAACATTCCCGGTTTCTGTATACCAGATGACAATAGTACACTCCAGTTGTAATAACCAGAATGTCTCTGGACATTGATAGATGTTCACCTGAGGTGACAAAACCAGCCCTGTTGTGAAGTACCGAGCTAAGGCTTCTTTTTTCTCCCCAAGATATCTGGGAAAGTGACACCAAAGGGACATTAAATAATTGGCATTTTTCCAAAAGATAAATAAACTACAATTGCTAATGTGTACTCAACTTTCATGTTAGTTGCCACCATTGCTTGCCTCTCTGGTCTCTTCAAATCCTGTGTAGGACTGTATGTGTGTATACACACACACACACACACACACACACACACACACACATATGATGTTGATGTTTAGTAGTACCTTGGGATTTGAAAACAGGAACTGGAGGATTGGCGTTTGTTTTCATTTGACAGTTTTTGAGATTCTGTGTCTATTGATCTTTGATGTCTTCCAGATGGAACACATAACAACCCAGTTGTTGATTTAAAAAAGATCCTATAGCAATTACCAAGAAAAATCTAGGAAAAAAAAAAAAAGAAAGAAAAAAAAAAAAACATGTGTAGCAGAAATTCTGCCACAAAGGAACACCACAGCAATAGGAAATGGCAATTCAGAGACATAACAGAGTTACATGGGACAGTTGAGGAAGTCAGAGTCATAAATGATTTCTGCCTCACAACCAAAGCCATGTGCATCTCAGAACTCTAAGATGATAAATAGATTCAATGTTCTCGTAAGATTGACTGGCACTTAGACTTTATTATGAGCATGTCAAGATAATAACAGGAAAGTACTGCAAATATGCAAAGAAAATTATTGCTCAACAGTCTCCATAACTCAATGAGGGAAGAGAGATGACAGCCATTCACTTCTGTAAGAGTATGAAACTGGTTAAACTGGACTCAGAAGCTGTCTGATACTCTATACCTTCCAAATGCCAGCCCTATTCTGACTCTTTGGAAGGATATAAATGTAACCAGTATCTTGCAAAGATCCTTGATTTCCGGGTGACTTTGTCAGATACTTTGTCAGTTTGCCCAAACCTTCTCAAGTGTGTGTTGTTACATGTCAGCTATGGAAATATGCTACTGACTCTGTGTGTGTGTGTGTGTGTGTCTGTGTGTGTGTGTGTGTGTGTGTATCTGTGTGTGTTATACACTCAAATAGCACTTTCATGGTTGTCCTTACCAATTCATGTTTTCCTTAAAAATCAAAGTCACGGTAGACTAGAGAATAATATATTGGTAATATATGTCTTTAGATTCTCTGCTCTCCCTTCGGGTCAACAGGTGGAATGGAGGTTGGGGCACTGGATCCCATGTGGCCAACTGTGCGGTTTGAGTCCCAGACTTGGTGGCTTATGAGTTATTCCAGGCACATGTGTGTGCATGTCCAAAACTCCAAGAGGAGCATGGAGGAGAAGGGATTGCAAAGTGACCATCCCTTCTGTGCTTGATTTATCTCTCTTTTTCTCTCTCTCTCTTTCTCTCTCTCTTTCTCTTCCTGGCAAGCATGTGTGCCTTATAGCAAAACTTAGCCCTCCCACTTAGCCTATGCTAGTGTTATGGGAAACAAGTAGAGTTAAGGTGAGTGAGATGAAAAAATAGACTAAGTTAAAATATTTTTTACCACTTTGTTGAAAGGTCATTGTATACCTCTGTCCCCCTCGCTAACCAGTCACCTACTTTTTGCACGAAAGTGGGAGTGTTTTATTTCAGCCTTAACTGAAGAGCAACTCACTGGTTCCCATGAAAAAATATGGAGTGTAGGAGCTTTTCTCAGATTTGGAGCTCATGATCAGCTGTTTCTTCCCAATACCTTTCCTATTAAAAAAAAAAAAAAATCCTGAAACACCTATTTGCCCAATTTCTTCTCCACTCCTAACACTATCATTGGTAGTATATACACTTGGCTGCTCACTAATAAAGAATAGCTCAAGCTCCTTTTCCGAAGCAAAGCCTTCAGGTTGAGATCCTAGGGGAAGGTTGGAGCTTTGCTTGTGCAGATAAGAACCTACTGATGTTTGCAGTCATCTATAGGTGATAATCATAGCCAGATTTATCTATTCCCAAAATAAAAGAGCAGCAAAATATATAAGGGGACTTCAAAAGTTTGTGAAAAAGTGAAATTGAAATAGAGTCTGTTTCGGTCTAAATACATTTTGAAATCATGCAGTTTTTTTCATAATATGCAGTTTCCATAAACTTCCTGAAGACCCTTGTGCATTGTAAATACCTCAAGAATCCACAAAATGTGTTTCACTTTCAGGAAGTTTTAACATCTATAGAAGAAGAGTGTGTTTAGGATTTAAATGAGGCAAAATGTTTAATCTCAAATTTCCTTTCAATAAATATGGATAGAAAATAAACAATGTGCTCTCAATTGACACAGCAGCCAGACAAATTGCATGAATTCTTTTTGAATGATTTATAAAATGGAATAATGTGATTACCTTGCAGAGTTGTTGTGAGGGTAAAATGGAATGGGCTATGAAAGCACTTTGAAAACACAAAGAGGTAATTAAGTGTAAGGACAACAATAGTCATTTATTTAACAGCATCTTGGTGTCTAGTGCAATATTTTGGCAGAACACAGATGTAAAATGAAAGTAGGTGGATGAAGACCTCTCCATTATTACCTGTTAACCTTGTTGAAGTATGTGATGATACTGTTAAATGGAAAATAAACCCGCCAATTTGATAGTCTTCGCCACTGTTATCTCCATTAAATGCCTGAAATTACATGTGGTTCTGACCCTGTTTTTGTCACACAAGCAAAGAAAACCACTGAAGAGGGTTCTTGTGTATATGGAATGACCACAAAACACTGCTTGGATTCACATCTTATAATTTTCCTTGTTTTGTGTTATAACTTTACTTGCCTTCTGACTTTTCATTTGACATTTTTTATCAACACCATTCAAGTCCTTAAGAAACTTAAGCTGTATACTGATTTTATGGACATACACAGTCCAAGTGCAAATATTAAAGAAAAATTAAACAGTCAATTATGTGACAGGTCAAATGCTTGAAATATTACGGTGACTGGAGCAAGAATTAGTATGTAGAAGAGGGAAGAAGAGTGTAGAAATGAGAAGATTGCACTTTATGTAACACTAAGTGATTTCTTTTTGGAAATAGTCTCAATTTGGAATATTTCTTTGGTGGTAAGGATCTATCCACTCTATATAGTTATTTTTTCCAAGAGAAAATTTCTACTTTTTTGATATAAAATATATAACTTTTGTATTTTACTTGCTAAGAGAGGGAGGTTTTACTACTTTATATTATCACTCTAGGCAAGAAGATCATTATAGAGTATGACTACCTAAACTTCTTAATTACTAATTAATATATTTGAGCTAAGACTTATCCTATGCATAGTTATCAATGTGGTTTAAGTAATTCCTTTTTTTTTTTTAATTGACAGAGTGTGCTTGCACTTGTCATAGACACAGAGAAAGAGAAGGATCTCTCCACTGAGTTTTGGCCATCTAAAATCCCTTTTCCTCCATTTTTCTATCCCATCAGGATGTCAACATGCACACACATGCCTCTAGTGTGTTTTTCAAGTTGCTGAGGCTGGGATTTGAACTGTGGTTGACTGCATGGGACCTGACTTTCTATGCACAGCACATAACAACTTAGTGCTTATTCCTTCCTTGTTAATTGTGATTTGTATATAAAAAGTTACTATAACAAATATTTTAATATAGATAATTACAAAAAGACGGTGCACTATTTTCACATAAAGCCCACACTGGATCCCCATTCTAAGGAATGTGTCTGTATATTTCAATATTTTTGTAGACTGAAAGGCTGAAAAGTATGGCTTTTTAAAGTACTGGCTATCTTATATCCAAATCTGTCTCTTCTATTTTATAATAGGGTGAGGCTTTCTCTTAAGTCTCTGTGAGTAATCATTCATAATGAAAAAGACACAATACATTAGAAACTTAAAAAAGAATGGCAACCAGTACTAAATTATAGCTAATAAACACAAATTCTACATAATAGCAGGAAAGAAATGTTCTAATTTGTAGCCAATGCATTAAAGTGCTAAATATTAATACATTTTTAGCTCTGCCTTCACTTAGAACTGGTTGAATCATGAGCCTCATCAAGGAACCATTAAGTGCTTGAGTTAGACCCCATAGGAAGAGAACAACACAGACCTGTTTTTTGCTCCCTTGGGGCTCAGAAACCAATTTGTAAAATAATAATGTGGGCAAACACTTTACAGACAATGGGAAAAAATTGAAATCATCCTATATGCTTACCCCATATGTACATAATTTTTGAAATAAGAAAGAAGTGCCCTATACATTAATGGGTTTTCAGTGACTATATCCTAATTATAATTAGAAATTGTTTATGATTTTATGGGCAAAAGCTGCACTCCTATCTTGAAATTCTGGAATAGACTCACTACTTGCTAGAAAATTTTAGGAGGAATCTGCAAGTACTCAAAAGCCAAAGACCCTATCCTCCAAGTCAACCTTTTATTCCTCCTTAAAAAGACTTCATACACTGAAAGGGAAAGTTGTAAGCCTGTAATTGCTCCTCTCATAGAAATGCAGAGAACAGCACCACTGTTCTATAAGAAAAGGGAAAATGACAATAAGATTAAAAGCAGGGGGATGTTGATCATTACAGCCTGAGAAAAAACTTCATTTCTCCCCTAACTACTCCTCCCTCCAAACATAACAAATATCAGAAACCGATGGTACGTCTTTTGTTATTTGTTCTTGCATGCAGAATTCTTCATTAAAGTTGAGGGATTAAATATAACACTTTAGCTAATTAATTATAGTTTGATCATTTTGACACCTCCAAATGACTCAGCCACATACCTTGAAGCTTTGTCAACTCAATTGCATCTTTATTTTTGTTGCCTTTAACCAACAATGAAGACTAATGCCACTCTTTCTAGTTTTCAATCACCTCTACAGAAGTGCTCCCCTGGCAATGTGCAAGGACAGACCTAATTAATCCCTCATCTGCCCTCCGTGGTGTCTATACATCACACTGGCAGTTGGAACTGCTGCTTGTTTTAAGGCTATTGCTAGAATGAAAAGCTCATCTGTTTTTCAATAATTTTACCACAGGTGGTGATTTGTAATTAGAAAGGGCAGAATCCAAATTTTGGTGTATGTGTGTGTGTGTGTGTGTGTGTGTGTGTGCATGCACATGTGCAAGTGCACATGCGCACATGTGCACACGTGTGCTTGCATGTGCTTTGCAATTTACAACTGGTCCTTATTGTAAATGAGAAGAAAGGGCTGAAAAGCAGTAGCATAGCAGGAGAAAAGCATTAACTTTTGGCATCAAGCCAAACAACAGGATTTGAAAAGAACTGATACTTTTGGTTTTGATTTTTGATTTCTCTTTTCAAAAATTGACATAGTCACAGACATATTAGACATCAAACACTTGGAGAAACCGGAAAGACTGTTAAAATCCAGGAAACTTCATTGTTTCCTGGAGGGGTGTATGCTTATGGTGAGTGAGTTGGGGTAGATTGAGGACAGTCAAGAGAAGAATCTCTTTCAACTTTGGTTTCTCTCAGCTACCTATTCCTACTCTGAGGGGAGGCATTTGCATTCTCATCTTCATCCTAGGTGAAATTTGCTTTAACTAGATAGTTTAGCTAATGGAGGTGGTCTGGCTTGCAAAACTTCTGGAAGACTTAAATGAGTGGAAATGCTCTGATAAACGTAATTTGATATCAGGACTTCATCTATCAAGAGTCACTATATTGGCAGTCCCTTACTCTCACCTTGAGTATCTTTGTTATTCTTGGCCTATTCAGAGTCAACTCTTCAAGGTGTTGCTCTTCCATGAAACTTTCCTCAACCATTCCTCTGCCATTCATCTCCTATAGATCATGCAGAGAGGTTTCTGGGTACTTTCTCTGGTCTGAAAGGTTGACAGACTGGAACTGTCAATGATCACTTTGGACATAAATGTCCTTCCTCTCCAACACTGCAACTCTCTACAGAACAAGTGTGCTCTTTGCAGTTTCTTACTTCTTCTAGAATCATGTTGTAGAGCTGGTTTGTTGACACCAGTATGTTGAATTGATTTTGTTTTATGGTTGCCAGTGTGAACTGTAAAATGGGGAATAATTTGGTGGCTTTACTCACATGCTAGAAAAAAATTGAAGGTTGCATTTAATTGCAGCAGAAAAGTCAGAATAAAATACTTCAAAAAATGATCATCTAAGTACTAACAGAATCCTCCAGGCTATACATACAAGGGGATCTTCAAAAAGTTCATGGAATTCTAAAAGTTTTTTTTTTTTTTTTCACTCACATAAACTCATATGTTAATTCCATTTTTAGGTTAACTTTTTGAAGTTTTTTTTAAATTTTATCAATCACTGGAAACAAATTTCTATGTTGTCTTATTCAGACAGTGTTTTTAAAGAATAGTTACTTTCCTAAGTGTAGTTTGCTTTGAGAAAGCAAATGAAAAATAACTGGTGTTGGTTCCTGCTAGTGAGACTTTTATAATCATGGAGGCTGGTGTTGATCAAGAATGTGTGTGAGAGACAGACATGGAGAAATAGAACACTGATGCAGAAATGACTTCTGCACTCTTTTGTTCAGTTAAATAGGGAGAGGCTGTTGTACTCCTTGAAACCATGGAAGGGTAACACCACATCATGCAATAGAAATATGAGGTCTATGTTAGAGATCAGGCTGCCATTTGATGTCAAGAGAATTCTCCATTTAAAAGAAAGCCTTGTCTTGTTCTCTGGGACATGTTCTCCACAAGAGCAAGCTCTCAGAACAATAGAGCCAATTCAATATTGCACTTCCCATTCTGTTGTGTCTTTATCCTCTTACACCTGCTGATTGTGGGAAAGAGTTAATCCAAATAATTGGAAGGCATCTGAACCTGTACTGTATTGTTCTTGTGTTGAAATAGTCATCTGGATTTTGACCATACTGATATTTTTACATTAAATACATGTATTAAATTATATGAGGAATATTATCTACTGTGTTCATCTGATTGGAAAAGGGATTATAGATACTGTGAAAGCAAAGAATAACTTGAATAAATTATTATTATTTTTTTTTAATTTGCTAAAGGGTATGTGCACTTGTCAGAAGAAGACAGACAGAGAGAGAAAGGGAAAGGGAGAAAGCAACCCCTATGAGGTGTGGTCATGATGCAATCTCTTCTCCATTTCTCCCTCCTTTTTAAGATTTTGGATACATACACAAAAGCACCAAGCATGTTTTTCAATTCACCAGGGACAGGATTTGAACAGCACAGTTGGCTGCATAGGATCCAACCACCTTAACTACCTGTCTACCAGCTGGTCCTTTTTTTTTTTTTTTTTGAGAGGTTTTTGCTATAGGGAGCGTGTGTTCGCTAGACAGACAGAGAGAGACAGAGAGACAGAAAGTGAGAAATCACCCCCCAGGGGGGATGACCACACTGCAATCCCTTCTCCTCCATTCTCCTCTCAGGATCTTGGGCACGCACGCACACACGCCCGGCGTGAATTTTAAGCCACCGGGTCCAGGACGCGAACCGTGGTCGACTATGTGGGAGTCCAGTGACATAACCATTACGCCAACTGCTGGTCCCAGCTGGTCCTTTTAAATCAACTTTTTTTTTTTTTTTTTTTCAAGAGATTTTTTTGCTATAGGCATGTGTGCTTGGTGGAGAGACAGACAGAAAGTAAGAAATCACCCCTGCGGGGGATGGCCATGCTGCAGTCCCTTCTACTCCATTCTCCTCTTAGGATTCTCGGCATGTATGCACATGCACCTGGCGTGAGTTTCAAGCCATGGGGTCCAGGACTTGAACCATGGTTGAGCACATGGGAGTCCAGTGACATAACCACTATGACATCTGCTGGTCCTTAGATCAACTTTTCAAAAAGCCACATTTTTAAACATTTTGTTTGGATTTTATTGTTTAGACCTTGATTTGTTTTGTTTTGCTTTGTTTATACTTATCACCTTATATTTCTTAGTTCAGATTGCTTACTCAGATGTTAATGCCTCACTCTGTTCTGTATGCAGTGTATATTTTCCTATGTGAATTTTCTTTTTTTAAAATTTTGCTAGAGTAATATCACCAGAGAGGGGGCAGGGGGAATCAAAAAGCACCCTCTACCCCATGGGGAATGGTCAGGCTGCAAGCCTTTTTCTTCCATTCTCCTTTCTGGATTTTGGGCACTCTTGCCTATGTGCTCTGTATGCTTTTCAAGCTGCTGGGTCCTGGACTTAAAGTATGCAATTGGTCATGTGGAATCCAGTTCCTTAACAACTACATCATGGGATGGCCCAAATTTCCCTCTTTAATTAAGTTTCTGTTCTCACACTATATAAACATGCGTTTTAAAGTCCCCTTTCTTGGCGTTTACACAATCCATTCTCTTCATCATTGACACTCTGCCTACCCGTTCTCATCATGTGAAAACTTTATGTTTTTCTTTTGAATTATTCCAATTGACTATAGTGCCTCATTTTCTGTCCTTAGTCCCATTAGTGTAAGTACTGTGCCATAAAGTTCTACTCCCAGTACCAGAAAAATAAATTATGTTTTGCTTTGTTTTCCTAATGAAACCATAAGCAGTGTTCTTCTTTTGTCTTTCAGTGCTTAGCACACAGCAGATACTCAATAATTTAATAATTTGCTTTGAAATAACATGCAAAGTATTGTCATGTTGTCATGTCATTCCCTGAATCTACTTCAGCAATCCCTATACCATAGAACAAAGACTGTGGGAAAAAAATATGGTTTTCAGAATTAGAACAATCTTTCAGACTTATACCCATATTGAGCTGAAAGGGATCTAGGGCTATGTCCTCTAACTTCTTTTTTCCACAAATAAGAAAATCGAAACCTTATAATAAGTTACTTGATTTTGTACTTTTTCACACTACACTTAGATAAAGTGTCTAATAATATGAGTATAATTTAATACACTTCATATTTTAAAAGCATTTATATACTTTTTTTCTCATGGGAACATAGTAAGTGATTTACCATTATTCCTCCTCTTTTTATTTACTTTTTTTCTTTTAAGATTAGTTAATTTCCAGAAGTTTATTTACTCAACCCAGATCAGAGTCAGAACTAAAACTCAATTCTAGGGCATCTCTCCCTGGATGATCTCTTCCATACTTCCAAAAACTGAATTCGTATAAGAGGTCTTCAAACTTTCATGGAAGGTGCATATTATGAGAAACAAGGTATGGATTTCAATTTTTTTGCAACAAAATGACCTCATTTATTTATTTTTAATTGTGTGCACTCACCAAAGAGACAGGGTGACACTGAGAGAAAGAGAAAAAGGATCTATTACCCCTCCCCAATGGGGCATGGCCACACCACAAACTGTCTCCTCCATCTCTCCCTTTTCTTGGGATTTTGGGCATGCCCAAAATGTGCCACCATGTGTCCAGCATGTTTTTCAAGTTGCCGAGGCCAGGATTCCAACTATAGTCAACTGTATGGGATTTATCTCCCATTTAACCACCAAGGCTACAAGGGCTGACCTTAAACTCATACTTTAATTCCATTATAGACTAAATTTTTGAAATACCCTCAGATTATCAATTCAGAATTCACTTTTTATTATCTCTATGTATGTGGGTACCTGGATATCTGTTTATCTATCTATCTATCCATCTGTGTATCACTCTCTTCTTCACATTTCCACTTGAGTGTCTCAAAAGCACTCCAAACTCAATATATCCAAAGCAGAACTCATTGTGTTTCCCAAACAGCTCCACACCTGGTTCTTCTCCAGTGTTTCCTAACTTGGTGAAGAATGTCCCCATTCATCAAGATGTGAAAGCTGGAAATCTGGCACTCACCCTGAGGCATCACACTCACCATTGTTATCAGTTGGCCACAAAACAGGCCTGGTGATCCTACCATCCAAAGGTCTCTCTCCTTCCCACTTACTTTCTGTACACAGGCTGTCTCCACCACAGGCCGTTCTACTGTCATCTTGTATTTCACTGTACTAGTCTTGTACCTAGTGTCTGTACCTAGTGTACCTAGTTGTCTATCCACTTCAGGCTATTCTTTCACACTACATTAATGATAATATTTAAAATGTCTACAAAGTTTTGTCTTTTCCCCAACCTTTAAAAACCCTACATTGACTTATTATTCATCAAAGCATTAAAAATAAAAATCTTCAAACAATTTTAGATCAATATATCTCAAATGTTAATATGTATGATGATTACCTGAAAATTTATAAAAGTTTATTTACTTCAAGAGAAAGGAGAGAGAGAGAGCCCCTTGACAGAGTCTCACAACATTATAATCCACCCCTCAGTCTTCCAGCAGCCAGGGTCATGGGCATGTCCATGGGTGCACCTGGCTTGTGTAGGTCAACCCAAGATCTGAACATGAGATCCTCCTTGCTGGTCCAGTATCATGCAGGGGTGCCCTACCACCTGTATCACTCTTGCTGGGCCCTGGAGATCTTTTTAAAATGCTGATTTGGTAGATCAGTAAAAGGCCTGAAATTTTGCATTGATAACAAGCTCACTGTTGATTTGCAAATGACACTATAGATAGCTGGCACTTGAAAGTCTCTAACAGTCTTGTTTACCACCTTCAGGTTTCTGTCTGTTGTTGCCAAGGTGGCTTCCTTTCCATTCTCTGTATTTGGCATGCTCTCTCTTTACCCAAGCTTTGAAAATAGACTTTTCTCTCCCTAGAGTGTTTCTTATCTGCCCCATATTTTCCCCCCAAGACTCAGCTCCCCTGTAGTTGGTTTCTTCATATCCATCCCTTCAAGCTTATCTAAATACACATGTTAGATCATATTTGATGCCTGGCTATACCTTCCCTTCACAGTACTGAACAGTTTGCGTTCACATTTTTGCACTCTGTGATTATTTGGTTAATGTGACTCCAGACTGTAGAAGATTAAACTTAGAAGCAAAAAATAAGAACTGTGTATTAGGGGTCCAAGTAATGTGTCCCTCTCTTAATCCCTCAAAAAAGTTTTGGTTACTAGAAGATGGCATTACTTCATTGCAGGCTCAAGTGAGAGATTAGCACCAGATACTCACATATAAGCTAAAGATACAAACAAAATTTTCTTCAGTATCAGCTAAGGTATCTATAGAGAAGAACTTGAAGCACCAGATGCCAAGTTTGAGTCATATCACTGGTCTATTTTGCTAACAACTAAATCCACATCTTAATGTCTAGTACATAATAGAAGGTCAATAAATATTCTTTAAATAAATACGTACATACAAATAACTAAAAAGCAAAGCTATTAATCTGGTGGCCTCTCTAAATCAGTATTATGTAATAAAAATACCGTGTGAATCACAAATGTGACCTACATATGTAATATTAAATTTCCTTAAAGCCACATTTTAAAAAATCTAAAAAGAGGGGCCAGCAGGTGGCATACTGGTCAAGGCACTGGACTCCCACATGGTCGACCACTGTTCAAGTCCTGGACCTGGAGGCTTGAAAATCACACCAGGCACATGAGCATGTGTGCCCAAAATCTCAAGAGGATAATGGAGGAGAAGCCCATTCCCCTTTCCCTCTCACAGTCTCTCTCTTGTCTCTCTTCAGCAAGCACATTTGCCTTATGGCGAAAACCTTAAAAAAATTAAAAAGTAAGAAAAGGGAATGACATTAGTGAGATGGAGAAAAGGGAGGTCCCTTGCCCATAACTCCCTTCCTCCTGGCAACAATGATTTTGCAGCCATCCATGGACAAAAGTGTCTTTGAGGGAGCTTGAGATTTAGTTAGGAGTTCATAAAATTCCCATGTAGCCCAAGACATGGTAGGGTCATTTTGGAAGGGCAGAAACCCTTACCCAGGTGATAGACTCACAGGCTTCAAATCTCACTGACTTCAAATCTAGGTAATAGACTTCCTATCTTCAAATCAGAGACCCTCACCCAGGTGATAGATTCACTGACTTCAAATCTAGATATGTCTCTTACAGGATTTCTATAGCCCTGTGTAGCCTTTTTTTGCTGCTACCAAAACCACTCACCAAGAGCAGCAGAAAGAGATTGGGAGTGAGCACAGGTCCTGGGAATAGGAATACACTGGGAAAAAGTTACAAAGTTTCAGTGAGACAAAAGGAATACCTTCTGGAAATCTATTTTAGAACACGGTGACTGAGGTCAGTATTTGAAAATTGCTAAGGGAGAACATGTTAAATATTTTTATCACCAAAAAAATACACATGTGGTATGCTAGATATGTTGATCAGCTTGGCTCACTTATTCCAGTGTACACATATATCAACATATGTCATCGACTATAAATGCATAGAGTTTTCCAGTTGTCAAATAAAAAAAGGAAAAAGAAACATACAATTCATTTTAATAATGTAGTTTATTTAAACCAGAATGTTATCATTTTAGCATGAAATCAGTATTTTACTGTTTTTTTTTTTCAAACTAGGCCTCTGATATTTAGTGTGTGTTTTAGTGCCCATAGCTCATATCAGTTCAGATTAGCCACATTCAGAGACTCAGTAGGCACTTGGGTTTGTGGCTACCATACTGGACAACATAGCTCCAAACCATTTGGCCTCTTGCTACAGTTCTCATGTGAATGTATAACCTGGCACACGTGGTGAAATGAACATCTGGAAAAGGATGCAGCCAACAACTGCCAACCTGCTACAGCACTCATTCCAGGCTCCGAATCGCACATTCCTCTTTTTACCCACTGATGCATAGGGTATGCACAGCCTCCTTCTAGTTGAGAGCCAATGTTGTGAGCAACTCTTACTACTGAGAACATTAAAACAGACCCAGAAACAGAGACTAAGGGCTTTTATTTCTGTACCAATATGCCCACGGGGTAGAAACAAGTTTTTAAAACATCTTGTACTTGATTTGGAACCATGAAGAAAGGCAAGGGAAGGATTTCTGGTTTTCCATCATTTGCACACTCCTAATGAGTCACTGACAATTCTGGGTAAGGTGTGCAGCCTGGGTATGTTCACATGCATTTAGCACGGGCTGATGGCAAGGAACAGCACATTAATAAAGCATTCAAGATAAATTCTTTGCAAGCATTAGGAAAGTCATTCAAAATCAAGTGTGTAGTTTTGAATTTAATCAAAAGTACTCCTCCATTTGGCATACAGTGAATAATATCATGCATGTGAGTTAACATTCCCCATTCTCATTTATAACTCTCAGGATCTTAATTCTACCTACAAGCTGGTAGACTGCATATTCATTTGATTTATTCATTCTTTTAACAAACATTTTATTGAGTACTCTTGTGTGCAGAATGTTGTACCTGTGGCACAGTGATGTATAAAGCATGGAACCAGCACTTCACATTGTAGGTAGTCTGATCTGGAGTCATAACTCTTGCATATTATTTACTCAAAGAATTTTAACATGTATGTCAGTGACACTGCCAATAAGCCACTAACCAAATCTAACAGGTGTTTTTGTTAAGTCTATACAAGATTCCCACACCAACAAGTTAAACCAAATGTTTCCTAAACCCCTCCCTTAAATTCCAAGAGAAGGTCACTTTCACGGTTTGCCCACAGGTGTACTGATCAACAATTCTATCGACCACATGGTACAATCTCAGTAGCTTCCCCCAACATCACCTGTTCCCAATCTCCTCACATTTAAAGGGAAAGGAAGTAAAAGAGGAAGACTTCTCATACATCACATGATCTGCCCCACAGTTCTGTTGCAGGCCTGCATTAAAGCCATTTTTCTATAGATTTCTAAGGGTCAAATGCTCAGTTCTCTATTCACTCAAACTAGGACTCGGATGCTTTATAATTTGTGTGCCAGTGTTATTCCTTTCTCTCCCTTTACTTTCCTTGCTGGTTCTCATGATCAGGAGTTGCTAAGGAGGATGCCGAAGTGTCGCCAAAGCTCCTCTCTTCTTGGTCAGAAGGAAAACAATGCCTTCTTTTATTGTCCAGCTCTTTCAGAAGGAAGAACCACAGTAGGAGTGGCAGAGTCCCCAGTGTCTTCTCTCCAATTTTTTTTTTTTTTTTTTGGAGAGGTTTTTCGTTATAGGGCGCGTGCGCTCGCCAGACAGACAGAGAGAGACATAGAGACAGAAAGCGAGAAATCACCCCCCAGAGGGGATGGTCACGCCGCAATCTCTTCTCCATTCTTCTCTCGGGATCTTGGGCACACACGCACACGCGCCCGGCGTGAGTTCTAAGCCACCGGGTCCGGGACGCGAACGGCGGTCGACTACATGGGAGTCCAACGACAAAGCCATTACGCTAACTGCTGGTTCCCTCCAATTTTTCAGTCTATTTGGATATACAGTCTTCCCATTAGCAAGGTGCATATGTCCTAGGCAAGGGACTGGATATGATAGTATCAGAAACGATTTCTTTCCTAATCCTGAATTTCTTCTCCGTCCCCACTCTCTGACTCTGCTACTGAGTCTAGACTACCTTGCCAGATACATGCTTTAAAAGAGTGAATATTTTTTCTCAATTTATCTACTACCTGGCTGCACTCTGGATACAGTCAAGACCCTTCTCTTCCCCTGGATAGGCTGACATGTAAGCATGTATTTAAACTCCAATAGTGGGTAGAACTCAAGTATTTGCTTGTAGAGCCCCTGGCTCTTGCTGGACACTTGTTGAAGTGTCTCTGAACACCGTGTGACAGGTGAGAAGGCTGTGTCTGCCAAGAGAACATGAAGGCCTGCCAAGTGGTGTCATCTCTCTGAATGCCAAGAAATCCTGTTATGCTAGACATAACCATACACTCTAAGCCTATTGGGCATTGACATTCATAGGCATTAAATAATTAGCCACTGAATATCTAGTTTTTATTGTTATAGGTATTTTAAATTTCCATTTAAATTGTTCCAAACAAAAAAGGAAATGCCACATACATACACACACACACACACACACACACACACACATAATGTCACAATAAAAGTCATCATTTAAGTTCATTTTTGTCTACAATGTGTTGAAATGTAAAGATTCTACCATACCATTGCAAATTTTTGCCTTATTGAGAAAGAACAAAGCATTGAAAGAATGGCAATCTTAACGTATGTGATTATTAAGCCAAATATCAACACCTACGTACTTCTTTGCAGTTCACAACTATTTGTTGTGTACCTACTCTGAATCCAGGATCTTCTTAGGTTTACCTGTTTGAGATGGTGATGAAATTATTATAGAGACCATGATGCTCAGGGTGTGTATCGTTTTGTTTTGTTTTTATTTTTAACTAAATGAATAAAGGTAATATGTTCACAATAGGATCGCATACTCCTATTGACTTTCACAATCATTTTAGAGAAGCTCGCTTATGTGAAAATTAGTTCCAAAAAATGCAATGAAATGTTTTACTTTCAGGGGTCAGAAGATGGTGCGCAGGTAAAACTCAATGTTCTGTGAGACTGACCTACCTGTGAAGGTTCTAAGTTTATAACTAGAGACCTCACTGAGTATGTCAGGCATGAGTCCCAGTGATCCAGATCTGTTTGAGGGTAGGGGCAGATTATGATATGACGACACTGTCAGGGGTGCTGATTCTCTTGCTCATAAATAAATAAACTTAAAAAAATATTCCAAGTTGCCATTGTTTAAACATTTTGGCTTATTGAAACACCGTTATGGCTTTTATTTTTTTAATAACTTTGCCAAGAATTAGGTGGATGAGTGGGTAATCCACAGGAATGCAAGACATTCTTTCAGGAGTATAGGTGTTTTTACTGGAGATTCTCGTGGACTTCCTGGGATTTGTGCATTGAATCAGCAGCTCTGACAATATTAAACTGAAAAAAGTCAATGAACAATTTTTATTCTTTAATATCTCGTATATTTTAAAGTTTAACTGTCCCTCTCGATGTGGCCCTCTCTTTTCCATATAGTAAGACAAATATCAACACTTACTTCATTGATAACAGAATATTATTAAACTCTTGGATTTGATGTAAAGGATAATCTTATCTTTGATGATTAGTAGGAGGCAATCAGGAGAATGACTGTCCCTTCTCTACACTGTGGGACAAATGATTTTAGGTGATACGTTGTAAGAGAGAACTGAGATTCCGTTTTAACGCATACTTTAAACTTCTCCCAAGTAATTTCAGGCATTATACAGTTCAGGGTATTATAAATAGTACCCTTAAAATCTGTACAATCTCCCTAATTTTTACTTTGTATCACCTTCCACAGACAGTGTAAAACTATAAATGATTAAGTAGAAAAACAATGCAGTCATTGTTTACATTCTTATACACCTTCCTCTTCTCCCACACCCTAGTAGAGGGAAATAAGATGGAGAAAGTAATGCCAATGTGTAGGCTTTTCATCATGACTTCTCTTCCAACCCCTGGACTCCTTCCCAAGTTCCAGTTTTATTACCTACTTGGAAGAGTAAACAGCCAAGTAATCTTCCAAACATTTCTGCAAGACTGTCTTCAAGATTCCCTATCAGCCCTGTGTTTATATACTCTATGCCTTGGAGGGGATTTGGCAGAGCCAAGAAAGGCTTTTAAGTCACCTCTGGGTATTTTGGCCAAAAATCCAACAGTTGCTCATCCCCTCAAGTGATTTACTTTGCCATTTATTTTCAGGTCAGGTCTAGTGTTGGATAGTGTGGTTGATAAGCTGAAATCCTAACAACCAACTGACTGTGGTCTGAAGTGGCAGATGACTGAAGCCGATGTACACTGGGCCTGGTGACAGCCGCTATGTGACAGACCTTGTCAGAAGCACAGGCAGGGCCTCGGGTTTTAAGTGTAGGTCTGACCCTTCCGGATGAATGGGAACTGACAGGAGTGATCTCTGCAACATGGAATGGAGTGATGACATGAAAACAGTGACATGTTTGGGAGTGAAACACTGGACATAGATATGTCACTTATAATGGCCAGAAAAATGACAGGAGACTGGCACTAACTTTACTTGACTTTAGTTTCAAGATGTCCTTTGTGCAAAGAGCCAGAGCTAGCTACTGGGAAAACCACTCCCTTCTGACCATTCCCCTGAGATTTAATCTGAGCTACTGAACAACTAGCACCCTGAGACATTAGAACAGTGGCTCCTAAACTTGGCTTCACATTAGACTTTCCTGAACATTTTTGGCTTGGCTCCAGGGATCCCTGACTCAGTTGGCCTGGAGTGGAACACAGGAATTGGCATACTGTGAAAGCTTCCCCCACTTGATGCTAAAATGCAACAATAGTTGAGAAACACTGTACTAAAGAATTGAAAATGAAAATGAATATCCTCAAAAAATGAGCATAATTTTTGAGCTTTCTGTATTTTATTTTTTTTTGTATCTTAGTGAGCATAATGTTCTAATCATTGCAACATAATGAATCTATGTTACCCAAGGAGCTCAAACCCCTTTCTATTTTATTGCACCTTATTATGTTTTTAAATCTTACTGGCACCTAAAGCTAACAAGGTTAAAAGAATTAGTTTGGGGGACCAGCAGTTAGTGTAATGGCTATGTCACTAGACTCCCAGATAGTCGACCATGGTTCGAGTCCCAGACCTGGTGGCTTAAACTCATGCCGGCCCGTGTGCGTGCATACCCAGGATCCCGAGAGGAGAATGGAGGAAAAGGGATTGCAGCATGGCCATCCCCCCCTGAGGGGATGATTTCTCGCTTTCTGTCTCTCTGTCTCTCTCTGTCTTTCTGGTGAGCGCATGTGCAAACCTCTCAAAAAAAAAAAAAAAAAAAAAAAAGAATTAGTTTGGTTTACCCAATTCACTTGGTTCTGGAAACACATATTTCACCACCTTCCTGCCCAATGTCTTTTCTCTAATCTAGAAGTTAATATTAATTGTAAAACTAAATCAAAACAAAACAAAACAGAAACAAACAAACAAAAAAAACTATTACCTTTGAGTCTTAAGGAATCTGGGAGGCAAAGGTTGGCCAGAACCATTTATTCAGTAATACAAATATGCTGCCTTTTTTCTGTAGAATAGATGCAGATCCACAAATGGTAGAAAAGGCATGCACATTCTTGTTTTCATTTTAGATAAAGTAATAGTTATCATCTTTTTTCTTTTTTTTCTCATCTGCATATTCTAAGACATGGGGCTGGGTGGAATTGTGGTGAGTCAGATCATGACAAAGACCAAAGTGAGTTAATCCTCTTCTCTCTTACTGATTTATATCACATTTGGGATTGTATCTCCACACAAAAATCTATGTGCCTGAGGACCAGCAGTTAGCGTATTGGCTGTGTCACTGGACTCCCACATAGTCGACCGCAGTTCGCATCCCAGACCTGGTGGCTTAAAACTCACGCCAGGCGCGTGTGTGTGCGTGCCCAAGATCCTGAGAGGAGAATGGATAAGGGATTGTGGCGTGGCCATACCCCCCTGCAGGGTGATTTCTCGCTTTCTGTCTCTCTGTCTCTCTCTGTCTGTCTGGCAAGCGCACATGCCCTATAGCAAAAAACCTCTCAAAAAAAAAAAAAAAAATCTATGTGCCTGAAAAGATCCAAGATATACCATTTCCTTAGCATATTTGTCAATCTGTACCTGTTCCTAGGATTATGGAGATTTTAAACACCACTTTTAACATAGACAGAAAATACTACAGAAAATAGGTTAGAGGGACCAGCAGTTGGCATAATGACTATGTCGCTGGACTCCCATGTAATCGACCGTGGTTCGTGTCCTGGACCTGGTGGCTTAAAACTCATGCCGGGTGTGTGTGCGTGCATGCCCAGGATCCCGAGAGGAGAATGGAGGAATGGAGGAGAAGGGATTGCAGTGTGGCCATCCCCCCTGGGGGGTGATTTCTCACTTTCTGTCTCTCTATCTCTCTCTGGCTTTCTGGCAAGTGCACGTGCCCTATAGCAAAAACCTCTCTCAAAAAAAAAAAAAAAAAAAAAAAAAAAAAAGAAAGAAAATAGGTTAAAAATATAGATGGATAGGTGCAATAGATATGTTAAATAATAGATTAATTAATTGCTAGATGACGAAGATAGAGTGAGTGAGTTTTACATTTGAGGTGTCTTCAGATGTAGAATTAAGGAATTTCTTGATGTAGGTTATTACTTTTGAGTAGCTCTGAACATAGTAGCATATGAATGTGAAAACTAATCCTTACATCTTTATTCAGAGTGTTCTTATAGTCTAGGAAAGCAAATTTATGTGCTCAAGGTGTAGGAGGGTAAGGGACTTCAAACCATACCACCATAACTGTCTTTTCAAGTGAATTGTTCCCTTAAGTAACTTAATCTATAGTAATTACTACTAGGGCCTAAAAGTGAAAGCAGATGTTACTGTTTCAGGAATTAAGAGAAGAATTATACCTAAAAATTATTGATTTACTGATCCATTAAATATAGACTCAATAATTCACGTTTATTTCTCCTTTGTATTTTTTAAATGAAAAGAAAAAAAGCAAATAATGAATACGCTATTCATAATAGGAAAAATAGTCTTATCATTTTTTGGTTGTGGGGACCAGCTATTTGGATTGAGGAAAATGATTATCATTGAGATGTTATTTTCCGAGCATAAAACTGTCTCCACTTAAAATACATGCAGGACATGATGGCAATTAGAAATATTGAGTTGTCAAAAAATCATGACATTTTCTCTATTTGTTTTTATGGGAAAATGTGCCATGACTTTTCCAACAATCCAATATATGCCTAATTCATATTTACCAAACTATGAGAACAGAAAAAATAGGTAATGTTTGAAAAGAACTGAAACTAAGTCTATGAACAAAAAGAAAAAAACAAAAACTGCCAAATTTTGAAGAGTTATCCTCACCTATAGCATGCATTGAAGGAATTATGAAATCTTAGGTACTGACTTGTGTCAAAACCTGTAAAACAAAGCAACTGAACTGAAGTGGTAAGTAATTGCAAAAAACTAAATAAATCTCCAATCACTCTCCTCTCCAAATTTTCTTGTGTCAAAGAATTGGGCTGTACCACGAAGAACTTAGCTTGCAGTTAGTCCCAACGATTCCAGTGCTTTGCTTTGGTGTCTACTTTCTATTTTTCTTTCTTTTTTTTTTGTGTTTGTTTTTTTTTTTTTTTTTTTGTTTTTTTTTTTTGGTTTTTAATTTTGTGATAAAGCATGTGTACTGACCAGAGAGAGACAGAGGGAGAAAGACACTGGTTAGAACTCTAACCACAGGGTTAGCCATGAAAGATCTAGTTGTCTTAATCACCATGCTATAGTCTGTCCCCTTTTTGAGTTCTCTGTTTTCAACCCCATTAAGATCTCATTGTATTCCCCTTTGCGTGACTATGACATTCATATGCAGTGGCCAAGAGTGAAAGGGGTGGCAAATACTCCTGTCTAGCATCCTAGGATGTGTGTCCCAAATTGGCAGAAACGACAATGGAAGCATTCTAAGACATCTAGCAAAAGAACAACTATAGACTATTTTTAAAAATATTCATAACTAGATTAAAATCCCCAGAATTATACTCAGTACAATGAAATCACTGAACATGTTCAAGAGAAGCAACAAACAATAAGCAAAAGAGATCGATGCCTCAAAATGTTTCAGATAAACTTCAACTTTTTTACAATTAAAAATCATCTAAATACTAACATGAGAGAAAGAAGGCTAATTATTAAAAATAAATTTAGGATGATTTCAAATTTCTCCTTCAGGCCAGAAAAGTTTACAGGTTTACAGTTTGAAAATATTTTACATTCATATAGTCAACAAAAGTATTAAATTTGTAATGAGTTATGTTGCCAAAAGTGTTTTTATAAAACAAGTCCATGCTATACACACACACACACACACACACACACTCACACATTCATATATCTATCTAAATACATAGATTTTTTTTTTTTTTTAGTTTCATTTTGCTGTTGTTGTAGACAGCACACACTCACCAGAGAAAAACAGAGAGACAGTCAGAGGGAAAGTGAGAAATCACCCCCTGAGGGTATTGCCATGCCATAATCCTTTTTCCTCATACTCTTCCTGGGATTTTGGGTACTTACACACATGTACCTGGCGTGATCTTCAAGACACTAGGTCTGAGACATGACTAGCGGTTGATCATGTGGGAGTTCAGTGTCTTAACCACCGTGCCACTTGCTGGCCCCAAGTTCATGTTCTACTTTTAGACATTATACATGCTATATATGGTATATATTGAGAGGTACTCAATATTGCTTGAGGGTGTGTAAATATCAATATATAAAATTATTTTTGAAAGCAATTTATTTTATGTGTCAAGACTTGTAAAACCTTATACTCTTTGAAGATGATTTAACTTAGAGAAAATCTATCCTGAGGGTAGAATTATACATGAATACAAAGATTTGAGTATTAGGAGATTTAGCCCATTATTATTGATTAAAAGAATAGGAAATACAACTTAAATACCCAATGGTAAATATTAGGTTGTCAGACAAGTCATGCTATATTTACTTTCCTGATAACCCAATAGATACACTTGACCAATTAACTATGATAATCCTTTATAAGAATAGCATACAGTTGTTGGCGTAATGGTTATGTCACTGGACTCCCACGTAGTCAACAATATTTTGAGCCCCGGACCTGGTGACTTAAAACTCATGCTGGGCATGTGTGCTTGTGTGCCCAAAATCTCAAGAGGAGAATGGAGGAGAAGGAATTGTGGTGTGGCCATGCCCCATGGGGGGTGATTTCTCACTTTCTCTCTCTCTCTGTCTCTTTCTCTCAGGCAAGCACATGCACCCTACAGCAAAATTCTCTCTAAAAAAGAAAAGGATAGTATACAGTTGTTAAAATGTCCCCAAATAAAATTTATTTTATAATATTTTACAAAGTTGTAAAATCATCCATTACATATTTGTAAAAATGCAAGCTATAATATATATTAACAGAACCCTAAGTTTTCAAAAATTGACATGGAATTGTATGTAAATGCTCTGGAATGGATCTATTTCATTTTTGCAAATTTGAAAAAATATCGAAAGGAACTTAACCAATATCTTTCTGTGAAATTCTCAATTATTATCTCTCTGTGATGGAATCATAGGTTATTTTAATTTTATATAGTTTAGTTTTTCTACCATAAACCTGTAAGAGTTTATATTAAAAAGAAAACATATGCATTTTTAAGTAATAAAAATATTCTTTTTTAGATGTAGCCAATAGCTAGTTTCCTTGTTCTGACAAGTCAAAAGACTTAAGTAGAGCCAATAATGCTCTCTGGAAGTGCTAGAGAGAGACGCTTGCTCAGGAAAAATGGAATATCTCAGGAAACATAGTTAAGCTCATTCAGAAGGCCTTGAATGCCAGACTAAAGGAGATAGATTGCAATCTGATGCAAATGGAGGTCCTCAGGAGATGTTCTTAGCCCTAATTAATGAACATCCTTTGTTCTTTTCCACTAAGCTGGTACATTGAAAACGTATATGCATATGTGTATTCATATCTGAACGTATGTACACTAAATGTATTCACCCTTAGGCAGAAAATAATGTGTCTATAAAGAAGAAACAGGAAGAACGATTAAGGCATTCGTTAATTAGGGTCCATTTACATTCCCAGAGTCAGCTAAAATCATCCACTTATTTAAACGGAAATCTCTTCAGTTTATTACAGTCATTATTACTCGGCAGTAAGAGATAACTAGTTTGAATTTCACAAGTAGGGAAAATTGCATAGTCTGTTCCTTCTCTCAGGGTCACTATTAGTCAACTTTTGAGTAAAATTACAATTCTTAGGAAAGGAAATTAACATTTATTGAGTATCTACTATGTGCAGAACTTTTGGATAAATTCCAAATATAATGTCATTTTCTCTTCAAATACCACAAGGCTGGTTCTTATAATCTTCATTTTATAGTAAGTCTTTGAAAGATGTTAAAGTAGCCAAGCAATTGACATATGAGCCTAGATTTAAACCTAGAACTGTTTTATTCTTTGTGATTAGTTTAAGCCAATGAAGGATGACTTATCAGACTACAGTACACCCATCACTCATACGTTTCTTAACATTGATGAATTATGTATTTTTTGAGAATGTGTGCGTAGGTATGCCATATATACATATATATGTATTTGTGTGGGTACAGCGTATCTATATAATATATATAATATGTAAGGTATATATATGTATATGTATACATATACAGTGTAGATAGCCTTATAATGAATATTGATATGCTTTTGTGAGATGTATATACATGAGCCATAGTATAAATTTACACATACAATTCTAGCAAATTACTGAATACTTATTCTGCTGCACTTTATGTGTATTTATCTAATAGTATATAAATATATATGTGCACATAATATTTATACATAAAATTATATGTAAAACATATTAAAATAGTTATTTTATACAAAACACACATATAAATATAAATATTTTCCCACTGTCTTAAACTAGGAATAAAAAATCCCTGCCACCCAATTGGAAAAGATATTTTACAGTTGAGTAAACATTACTGTCATTGTAAAATAAGATCTGACACTACCTCCAGGATTACAGCCCCAAAGAAGAGAGTTAATGTCTCTCTTGGGTGTACCAGCTGAGCATCCAGAAGAATGATCTCTGAATCCTCGGGTAAAGCTAGAGAAACGCTTTCTCCTTTCTCCCATCCCTTGTCCCTTGCTTCCCCCGCAACACCCACCTCCCTCAGCACACACAGTGGAAGTTCACAGTTGGAGGAGGGGTGGCAGGGCCCCTTCAGCCCTAACTCTAATTCTATTTTGTTTACTCAAAAGATCAGCTCTAAATCTTGTCCCTGCAGTGACAGGACAATCACCTACCAGTTAAATTCATTCAGTTCTATACAACAAAACCATGTAGCATTTTTATTAGCAAACCAATTGAACGATCAACCCTTCAAAAAATAAGTGTCGACTGGGGCAGAAAAGAGGCCTTCGTGGGAGTTTGCAGTTCCACACAAAGGCTGGGGAGGCCAGGCTGTCAGTCCTTTTCTTCATCCCAGTACCCCATGCATAGCACCAGCTCTAGCGTGAAGGGAGATTTAAAAGCAACTAAGTACATATAAACATTTCTCATTCATTATCCGGGGTTTCTGCTACTGGGTGACATATCATTAGTCCTAGTGTAAGGCAAGCTTTAAAAACGTAATTACTTAATCATGCAGTTAGTTTCCCATCAATCCTAGCAGCATTTGTTCTTAACTAGCTTTTAAGAACAAAATTAGGAGTAATTTGTAAACAAAAGTAATTGAAGAAAGGCAGATATTGCCAAGGTGTTGACAGCATTAACAGACATTATTGTTTCCCTAATACCACCACAGCACTGCAGTTAACAATAGGTAGCTGGCAAAAGGCAGCGCTAGGGAATTAGGTGGTAAAGTGAGCAAATGTAGCACCAGGCCAAGTGGTCCTTCGGTGGGCCCAGCAGGCATGGGACTTCAGGAGGTGGGCTGACTCCATGTTCCTAGACTGACTGGCATTATAATCCAATGACTTGCAGATTTATGATATGATTTAAGGTTTTTAGCATGACCATGAAAACTATTTTTTTCATACCCTCTTATAGATACTGAACCCAATAATTTTTCTTGGAAAGGTGCAGATATATTCACACAAGCCACAGATGCATAGCTTTCAGCTGGTAAGAACCACTTAGGCACATCTAGGCAGTGACGAAAGGGCTTTGTTTTTATTTCTGGTGACTTACTCTGGATTCAGTAAAGTTACAGTGAATATCACCGTAGGGTCTGATATTGTCCTAGGACCTGAGAATTGGCAATGATCAAAAACTAGACTGTACTTTCAAGGAAGTCATAATTTTTTTCTTTTCTTTTCCTCTGCTTTTTATCATTTCATCTTAATATTCAGAGGGCATAAGCATTCACTAGAGAGAGAGAAAGACAGAGAAAGATACAGAGGGAGAAATCGCCTCCCAATGAGTATAGTTTTGCCATAATCCCTTCTCCTTCATTTCACCATTCTTTTTGGGTTTGCAGCATGCACTCACAAGTGCCAGGCATGTTTTTCAAACTACTGGGGCTGGGATTCAAATTATGGCCAGCCATGTGAAATCTGGTGCCCCTAACCACCAGATCACAGGGCTGGCCCTGGATCTTATAATTTTCTAGAGAGAAAAATGAAAACAAACATGATTAGAAATTCAAATATGTAATAGTCCCAACAGTTAGTGTCTAACTCTGTCTTTTGGGATTAGAGGTTTTACAAATCTTCTAACAGAAATCATGAAGAAATAAAAGTCTTGGAGTACAAACAGGATTGTGTCAGCTGTAGGAAAAATGAGGTTATTAGTATTTCCACTTGATAAATGAAGCAACTGAGTCTGAAGTGAAGCAAATAACTGAAATTTGCACACATATAATATGACAAAGTTGGGATTAAGACCCAGGTATTTATTTTTATTATCACTACTATTGCTATAATAATAACAAGTCCAACTATCTTTCCAGGATTCACTAGAATTCAGCATGAATCTTGAATTCAGAATCAGATCACCCAAGTTTGTTTCTTCCTCTAAAGCTTTCTTCTGTGTGATTTTAACCACGTCATGGAAACTCTATGAGATTTGGTGGCCTCATCTGTAAAAACTGGGTTCTTGGAAATGTTGCCTCAATCTGTTGCTAAAGGAATCTGATGAAGTAATAAAAGTAAAAGTGCTTTGTAATTTTATATCCAGAATTAAGGAATTACTACCATACAGTTCAATTTATAGAAAATTTAGGAAAGGCAAAATGACCCGTGTTAGTAGAAATTAAAATATCGTCTCTGGTCTAGCTTCTGTGGTGCCACTGGTAGTGTACAAAACTGCAATGATGAGAGTCATGTGATTGGCCACAGGTTCAGATTCCAAGTCACCCAAAACACACCGGATGTGTGTGCAGGCATCCAGGATCCTGACAAGCTAGCAGGCTGGGAGAGAGGATGACTCATGGTGTGGCCAGAGCCTGTTGAGGGTTTTCTATCTCACTCTTTCTCCTTCTTCTTGTGTACATGCACTCTATTATGAATAAAATCAATAATCTTAAAAAAATGTGTTAACTCTGAAGGATAAGAATTATCTGGAAAAGGGCATGAGGAACTTTGAGGCTATTGGAGAGGTGTATCAACTGTCACTATATAAATATATTTTTTCTGGCATGCTCAAGGTACTTGGCCTTTAGACTTATTGGGTAAAGTCTTCATAGTCAAAAGCAACTCAATAAACAAGTTTCCATTGATCATCTAGTATGAACCCAGAACAGCAGTTAAAAATGTTAAGACAATTATGCAGGCCCCAAAGTAACTTTTATTGGTTTGTATAGATCATTTAGGCAGAAGGAGGCTTTTCTATTTTAATTATCTGTAAAACTGAATCACTGTATTACCAGAACAGTCTACTTCTTTAAAATATTGGGACCAGCAGTTAGTGTAATGGCTATGTCGCTGGACTCCCACATAGTCGACCGCATTTCGATTCCCAGACCCGGTGGCTTAAAACTCACACCAGGCGCGTGTGCATGCGTGCCCAAAATCCGGAGAGGAGAATGGAGGAGAAGGGATTGCAGTGTGGCCATCCCCCCTGGGGGGTGATTTCTTGCTTTCTATCTCTCTGTTCTCTCTGTCTGTCTGGCGAGCGCACACACCCTATAGCTAAAACCTCTCAAAAAAAAAAAGAAAGAAAGAAAGAAAGAAAAGAAAAAGATTAAATAAAAATTATTTGCAATAAATGTAAAAACTTTGACTTAGAAATTCTTTTTATAAACCTTCAGAACTTGAAAAAAAATCCATCAGTTTAGGTTTTAATTTGGTGAGGCTTGAGAAACTCTTCAATAATGAGAACTGCTCAACATTCAAAATAAAATACATACACACACACACACACACACACACACACTTACACATTTTGTAGCTTTGTTGTCAAGAGAAAACAAAACAACAATAAACAAAACGTGGGATAACCTGCAATAATCAAAGTAAAATTCTGTGTATCTGTGGACCAACTTGAGCTTTGGAGTGGGCCAAAGACTTACTGGTCCCCTATATGCCTCTGCATGTGCTATAAGATGGTCCGGGCAGCCTCTTGTCAAAAAGGAATTCACACTGACATTTTGGCCTCTTGTCCTAGCACTTTGCTTTCCTCCATAGTTCTCATGATACTGGCAGAACTCAGTGTCCACAATAAGAAGACTTACTGGTGACCAATTCCATGGCCTAGTGGTTAAGGAAGCCAGATCCTACATGGTCAACTGTGTGGTTTGAATCCCAGCTGCACTGGCTTGAAAAATTCATTGGGCAAATATGTGTGTGTGCCTAAGACAGAATGGAAAAATGAAGAAGTGATAGACATAATGAAAAACTCAGCCTGGAGTGGAACCTGCTGGAGGATCTGCCTCCCAGTTTACTTTCTTCCGTGGTTTTGCTGCAGGTCTTCACCTCTACTTCAGAACCAGAGGTAGATGGGGAGAAATGCAAATGCTGGAAGCTGATAATTAATTCTGCTCTGCTTCATGGTGGGGGAAGGAACACAGGCTTTGGAAGCAGAGAAACTTGAGTTTATGTCTAAACTCTGCTTCTGGTGGGCTAGTTAATCAACATAATAATTGTGAGTGCTTTGAATATATTATTTTATAAATCTTCATTTTTTTTTTTTTTGGAGAGGTTTTTTGCTTTAGGGCGCGTACGCTCGCCAGACAGACAGAGAGAGACAGAGAGATAGAAAGCAGGAAATCACCCCCCAGGGGGGATGGCCATGCCGCAATCCCTTCTCCTCCATTCTCCTCTCGGGATCTTGGGCACACACGCACACGCGCCCGGCGTGAGTTTTAAGCCACCGGGTCCAGGACGCGAACCGCGGTCGACTATGTGGGAGTCCAGCGACATAGCCATTACGCTAACTGCTGGTCCCATAAATCTTCATTTTTTTCAAGAGGTTTTGGCTATAGGGTGCGTGCACTCGCCAGGAACACAGAGAGGGACAGAGAGACAGAAAGTGAGAAATCACCCCCAAGGGGATGGCCACGCCACAATCCTTTCTCCTATATTCTCCTCTTGGGATCTTGGGCATGCAAACACACACCTGGTGTGAGTTCAAGCCACCGGGTCCAGAACTCGAACAGCAGTGACTATGTGGGAGTCTAGTTACATAGCCATTACTCTAACTGCTGGCCCCTATTTTAAAATCTTAAACCCAGGTCTAGAAACTCTTTCCTGGGATGTTTGAACTGCCAGCTTCTTCACTCAAACATCACCTTTATCATTTCTTCAGAGAAGACTTCTTCCCCCAAGCCTTTTTTTTTTTTAAGTAGAGATTTTTACATTAGAGTGCATGCATTCTCTGGTAAGTGAGAGACAGAGACAGTGAAAGGAAAAGTGAGAAGTCACTGTCAGGGAGGATGGATGGCCAAGCCACAATCCCTTCTTCTCCATTTTCATCCCAGGATCTTGGACACACATGCACATGTGCCCAGCATGGGTTTCAAGTCACTGGAACCAGGACTCAAACCATAGTTGGTCACATGAGAGTTCATCAACATAATCTCTACACCATCTGCTGGACCCCACCAAGACTTTTTATTTTTTATTCATAGCAATGGCCCTGTATAAAAACTTTTTTTAAAAAAATTGTTTATGTAGTTATTGTCTACCTTCCTCACAAAGTTCAAGAGTGCAGAGGTCTTATTTGTCTTGCTATTCCTGGAACTGTGCATTTGTTCAACAACAGCAGAATAAATAAATGAACAGCATATATTTATTCCACAAATAAATGGAAAGATATTCTTGTATGGAAGGAGAAGCTATTATAATTATTTCCATTATATATGTAGGGAAAGTAAGATTAAGGGAAGATATAAGGCAGCCCAAAGTCAGTTCCATAGCAGGTAAGGGAGTAGCAGGTATTTTCAGTAAAATAGTCTGCCTCCCTTAAGACCTAGGCTCCCCAACTCTCTATTTTGTCACTTGAGAAAATGTGGATGCTATCTGAATGTTGAGACTGTCAGAAAGACTAAAGACAATGTGTACAAAGTTCTTGATACATGCTGTTCAGTCAACAAATAGTAAACATCATCTCACTAGGGGTCTCATGTGCAGGGTATAAAACTGTTCATTCTTAGAATAATGTTTGTAACTACTGATCACACTCTTCCTCCAAACTGGGATTTCACCTGTTTGTGTAGTTTGGGCCTAACTTACATGAAGTCAAGTAGAAAGAAAAAATAACTGAGCATTTATTATTGACTGTGTGTCACATACATATGCATATTACATTTTCAAAATGTTTTTTATGAAATAATCACACTCAATAGTTATGGACATCGGGACCAGCAGTTAGCGTAATGGCTATGTCGCTGGACTCCCACGTAGTCGACCGCGGTTCGAGTACCAGACCCGGTGGCTTAAAACTCACGCCGGGTGCGTGTGCATGCATGCCCAAGATCCTGAGAAGAGAATGGAGAAGGGATTGCGGTGTGGCCATCCCCCCTGGGGGATGATTTCTCACTTTCTATCTCTCTGTCTCTCTCTGTCTGTCTGGCTAGCGCATGCGCCCTATAGCAAAAACCTCTCAAAAAATATTTATGGACATTTAGCTTCAAAGAGGTAAAGTGACATGTACATACATAGAAAATAATACAAGTGGGCCTCTGTAGTCCAAACACATTGCACATGGCTACCTCACCAATCTGGGTGCTTTTTGAGGACAGAGATCATGCATTCAAGTTGTTAGTGCATCTCCAAGATTCATCACCATCCTACACAAAGAATACAGCCTTGCATATTTATACATATGTCTTCAGTTAATTTTGGCCAAATGGATGAAAAAAGTCATGAAATACAATGGTATTTCTAATATGTTCAGAAACAGAAGTTCCCACACTAAATCTCAGCAATATGATAATGGGATACAATGCAAAACTTTAGAAAACCCATTAAGAGAGCTGCATTTGGGTGAGACATAGATGTGGTTTCTTCATTTCTGTCCAGGGAATATACTGTTCAGAGAACAAAGGGACCAGTTTCAAAGTTTTGTCCTCCAACTTAAGAGCAAACAATGGTTACTAAACTTTCAGGGTCTTGGTACTTTTAGGAGACTAACTTAAAAATCAGTCTACTAAAATGTATTGTACTGAGCAAGAAACTATGGAGTATAATACTAATATTTTATATTTGTGTGAGGCTTATATTTATGAAGGACTTTCAAATATATTCTTTCTTTTTAATTCTTAATAGAACTCTTTGAATTTGACCCATTTTTCTTGAGGGTATGGAGATTCATAAACTGTTAAGCTTTCACTGGATTACACAGTTAACATCAGAGCTTAGGCTGAACTAGTTTAATTTCTAGCTCAAACAAAAGCCGTCCTCTGAGATCAACAGGGTCTTCAAGTTACAAGGCATCTTGGAGTACTAAATGGATGGAAGTGTCATGCAGATATTTTTCTTGAAACAAACAAAAAACATTGCATGTAAGAAATTGTATTTTGTCTAGTTTTAACTCTGAGTTGAAGAGGCTCTGATATAGCCTATAAGATATAGGCTCTGAATTCCAACAGTCCATGACCTAGTGAAGGTGACATTGCAATGTTTAAAAAAGCTATATGGGGCCAGTAAGTGGCATGGTGGTTAAAACTGTGGACTCCCACATGGCTGCCTGTGGTTAGAGTCCTGGACCTGGTAGCTTGCTTTCTCTCTCTTTCTCTCTCTTTATCTCCCTCTCTCTCTCTTTCTTTCTCTGGTGAGTGTATGTGCCCTAAATAAAATTTTAAAATAATAATAATAAATAAATAATTCTTAAAAATGACTATATAGAAAAGAATAAGGAAAGGATTAGAAAAAGAGACACACCCAACTGCAGTGGCAGGTGCTGCTAAGAAGATGTTCTTCATAGGTTAGGACTGCTGAAGATGCCAGGTTCATTTTTTGGATCAACCCAAAGGCTGGCTGTGGTGGCCCATACCTACAATCTCAGCAATTTGAGGAGATCCATGCTTGAGGCTCATGTGAGTAACACAGTGAGACCTCAAAAAAGCTGGGTATGGTGGCGTGCCTATAGTCCCAGCTGGAAAACTGAAGACAAGGAGTCACAACATGTTTTAAGATCCTGTTTTAGCAAGAAGGAAGGGAGAGAGGAAAGAAAAAGAAAAGGAAATGAATTGAAGCAGCAAGTGTAGAGTGATGAATATAGTCTTTCAGAAAGAATGTGTTTAGGCTGTGCTATTTGATAAAACTTGGGAACTGGAAGGATGGCAAATTCAAACTGTTACATTTTGTATGTCTTAGATAATTACTGATATAGAGAATAGCTCTTATGAAGGGCAAATGCTTCCATGATGTCATGTTGTCATAGAATATAATAATTTCCTTTAGGCAAGGGTAAAAGCTGGATTAGGCAAAAATGATGAATGCAGACTGCAATGAATTAAGTTTAAGCTGATGCTAGTATATCCTAATAAAAATGGTTAGGTGGGTTTTGATTTTGGGTAAGGAATCTGAGTTTCTGATAGAAAGCTATAATAACACTTTGATCATTTTGAAGGCAGAAACCATTTTTCAAAGGACACTCTATTTTCTAATATCCATTTAAAAAATTTTCCCAAGGACTTGTACTCTTACTAGAGAGAGATGGTTGGGGTTGGGGATGGTGGTGAAAAAGCATCCCCCTCCATGGGGAATAGCCATTTTATAATCCTTTCTCCCCCATCTCTTCACCCTTTCTGGATTTGGGGCATACACACCCATGTGTCTGGTGTGTTTCTCAAGCTGTGAGACATAAGAATTGAACCACAAGGTTAGCCATGTGGCATCTAGCAGCCTTAACCCCTCACACCACAAACTTAATATCCAGTTTTTACATCTTGGGCTTCTATCCATTTACCTGGCACATGTTAGGACTAAGTAAATATGGGTAAATTTTTGGAATGAATAAATGATTGGCTTAATTATTATATTTGTTACTTCACCTGCAATAACAACAAAAATAGTTGAAATCAACATAGATGGTTCCAAATACCTGTGGATTACCCAACATCATCTTGTTCTGTTTTAATTGGAATCTGTATACTCAGGCAAGCTGTTTTCTTTAAGTCAGATTTTCTGATCTTTTGTGGAAAGATAGAGAAGCAGAAACAAGTGCTTATATTCTTAAATGTAGCTAAGGACAATGTGTGGACAAAATAAAATTTTTCACATGGAATTCTTTTGTTTGTTTTGGGTTTGTTTCTAGAAAAATATCTGCAAGACACTTGCACCCATTCAGGACTCCAAGAAGCCTTACAACTTGCAGACCCTCTTGATCTCGAAGGATGGCTCTTGTTTAAAAATTGCACAATGTAAATGGTATCTGGCATTTAATGAAAAGCACTCAAATTGCTATATGGTGCCACAGATTCACTGCTGAACATGTCATGAGGCAACATTTTATAGGCGTTGTAAAATCTTTTTACCACACACAGCTGCATTACCCAAAATTACTCAAATCTGCAGGGCATCTGAAATTCACTCTGTAACAGTAATAGGCTTTGCTGCTTAAAAAGTGATTATGACTAATGCACAAAAACAATTAACACTACATAGACTCAATTGCCAAGAATTAAGATATATATATGCACACACACACACACACACATATATATATATATATATATATATATATATATATCACTGGAATTTGAGCGATCACCAGGAACAACTAAGTATTTTCAAAATTTACAGGATTATGAAGCAGAACTAGGAAAAAATTTGATCCATTAGTCTGTACAAGGAAGATTTTATTGGCAGTAGTTTTACAATCCCCAAATTGTTAAGTTGTTAGTCCAATAGGTTTAAATACACAATTCTGGAAACTATTAATGAGTCAAATGACCCTACAGGGTTGGCCCTACAGCAAGAGGACAGACAACAAAGGTGTTGGAGAGACTAGGAATGGAATCTAACAGAGCTGGTTTCTAGTCATGATTTGGCCCTAGGCATTGTGTTTATCTCTCTGGGCCTATCTTTTCTCTTCCATATAAAGAGAACATTTGGGTGTGGTGCTGTTGGTAGCTTACCAGACTGGGGAACTGGAAGCTACATGCCAACAGTAGTTCAAGTGTCTGGCCCAGTGGGCCCAAAAACATTCACGGCACATGCTTGCCCAGGATCCTGGCAGGCAGAAGATCTGGAGGAAGGAGCAGCTCATGGTATGACCAAACCCTGTGTGTACTGTATCAGGGTGGGGGGTTGCTTCTCTCTCTCTGCCTGTCTCTTTCTCTCTTTCATTTGTGTGTACATGGTTTGTATCACTAACTAAAAAACAAACAAGCAAACAAGCAAGACAAAACACACACACGTGCACACACACACACGCGTGTGCTTTTTGTTATGAATTCTTGGGGCCTTTTCCTGCCCTAACCTGACATGATTTGATCTTAAATTATTTAAGTTAGAAAAAGTTTGCTGCCTTTGTCCTCATCCTTCTCAGAGGAAGCATGAGAGAAGGTTTATGAAAGAGATGGAATTATGCTGTGCATTAAAGTGTTTCATGGAAAAAAAGGTAATTTGGATCATTTCTGATAGAATGAATAGTCTTATAAAAAACAGTGTGGTGGGAAAATACAGAGGCTATTCAAAAAAAGGGGCAGGAAAGATATACTGAGATCTGGAAAAATCTTAGAGTTAACAATTTTTACTTTCTTCTATAAATGTGAGTTTTTAGGTACCCAAAAGAGTCCACATTCTCTCCTCCTACCCAGTCTCACGATCAGTCTATATGCTCTAAGAATGAAATGTGAGAAGTGATGTGTGCCGTTTTAGTGCCTGGTATATAAAACCCGACCCCAGTACTCCATATTCTTTTCTCTTTGCTGATGAAATGAAGATGACTGGTCAGCAGGTGGTGTGGTGGTTAAGGCACTGGACTCCCATATGACTAACCATGGTTGAATCCTGGACCTCTCAACTTGCTTTCTCTCTCATGAGCTCATGTGCCCCACAGCAAAAATTAAAAATAATAATAAATAATTTAAAAAAATGAAGATTACTTTGACTAAAGTCCTCAAGTGATGAAAGAATGCCCCCACTGGTGGAATGGTTACGTTGCTGGACTCCCATGTAGTCAACTGCAGTTTGAGTCCTGGGCCCAATAGCTTAATACTGATACAGGGCATGTGTGTATGTATGCTCAAAACCCTGAGAGGAGAATGGAGGAAAAGGGATTGCGAAGTGGTCAACCTCCCAGGGAGTGATTTTCTCACTTTATGTCTCTCTGTCTCTCTGGTGAACACACATACCCTGTAGCAAAAATCTCTCTCTCTCTTAAAAAAAAAAAATGCTCCATTACACTGTGTTTCTAAATGAATACAGGGAGCAGAGCAATCTTCCCAACCCAAACACCTGAGGACTATTAGGTGAGCAAGATTTGAACATTACATACTAGTAGAGTAGTTAATGACATGTGAACTGACAGTGTAGTCAACTACCATTGTTCACTACCTAGAGAGGAATTGCCGTGATGTGGTGGTAACAGAGGCAAAGTCCACGAGATAATAGGATGAAGAAAAATGGCTAACAATGAAAAATAATAAACATGGCCTACATTTTCATGAATTTGATCAGTAAAAGGACAGAAATTGAAGGATGACCAGAGGTAAGGAAAGGAAGTACCTAAGCAAGTTGAGCATGCTGTTGAGAGGCTAAGGTCTATGAGTTCCGGGTGTGGGATCAGACAAAATGAATTTGTTTCCTGTATCCAGCCTTATTAGATGTGTGACCTGACATAGGAACGCTTGATACAAATTTTGTCATTTTATCTTTATAATGACTCTATGAGGCAGATACTCTTACTAAACCTACTTTAGCGATGAGGAAACAAAGGTTTAAGGAATCTTTGCCCAGTCTCTAAAGTGATTTATGGTAAATGGTAGAGTTGCAAATTAAACCCAAGTCTATCTGACCCCAAAATCATACAGAATATGCTTAAATAGGAATGAAGTTGCTCAGTTCCAGGAACCAACAAGACACCCTCAAGAGCAGGCATGTGCTGAAAGCTCAGAAGACCCAACTGTTCTAAAGTTGAGTTGGTCTGTGAAATCTGGGAACACTGACAGGAAGGAATGATAGTCAGAAGCCTCTGAGCACAAAGCAGCATTGTCACTTTGATCACTGGGCCCATCACTGTCCCATACCACATGAAGTGAAACTAATGTCACTTGCCACAGAGATCCAGAAATAACTACAGGAGACCAAAAGAACAAATCCTCCCTAATACCTCTCTGCTCTTAAAAGTCAACTGCAGATAAATCACTGTTGCATTTTATTGTGTTTTACTAATTTCTGCCTTAACATAGAAAATGAAAATCTCTTACGGGCTATAACTTGGTGGACTTAATGGACTCTGGTTGGACGATTTGATTATATCTTTTTTGCGGCTTCCATTGCTTTTGTGATCCTTGCCAAGTCAAAGACATGTGATTTCATTAACTGTGGACAAGACAGTTTGCTAGGAAATTAAAAGCTGGGGAAACCTAAGATATGGCTCCTATACTCAAGAAATCCCTGACTTAGTAGAGAAGGCATACAAGTAAAAGATTATTTAGTAATGGTATAAAGGTAAGGAGCATGAGCCTAGAAACTGGCACTATGGGTTTGACTTCTTCCTCTGTCAGTCACTATCTACCTGAAGTTGGGCACTTGATCTTACCTCTCTGTACATCAATTCTCTCACCTAAAAATGGAAAATTGCTTCATAATGTTGTATAAATGACTAAATGAGCTAATATACTTGAAGTAGCTATTGTTAGTTTTTTTTTTCTTTTTTATGACTGGCCACTGTGCATACAAATTAAACACATTTGAATAATTGACTTTGTCACGGCTTCCTGTTGAAGGTGAGTTGAGCATTAAAAACTTCATAGTCATTAACCAGGAAGTCGAAGCTGTGAAGGCTTTTTAGGCAGAAGGTTGCATGTACATAGAAACTGTGAAAGAGCCCTGAAATATTAGGGAAACTTCAGAACTCTTTATATGATCAGAGAATAGTGTATCTGAAGCGGGTGAAATAGATGAGGCTGGAAGCAGGCAGGAGCCCCTCACAAGTAGCCTATTCATCAGGATCAGGGTTCAGATTCATTCCTAGCATCATGAAGAGACACTGACAGCCTAAGCAGGACAGTGAGAGATGGGTGCCAGTGGATTGATACTGACTGAACTGCAACTGTCTGAGGCAAGGGCATTTTATGAAGATGGCTTGAATGTGTGTTAACTCATAGATACCTTCTTTCATATGCCCTCTGTATATGTGCAGTTAATAAAACTAGAAATAATCAGCACGACACCTGAACAAAAAGTGACGCCCTCTGTGTTTGGTTAGCCTTCTTAGAGTTCTGCCATTTCTTTCAGATGCATAAAAACTAAGAACAGAAACGAGTTTCTGTCCATGCCTGCCCTGTTGGTATCATGCGGGTAGAGCACTGAATTCTGAGCAATGGAATTACTAAGAAAGCAAAAGTCTAAATCTTTATCCTGGTGATGCTCTGTTCTAAATGGAGAAAAGAAAAACATATATATATATATATAGTCATACATAAAAACATATGTGAAAACTGGTTCCTAAGCATCTATAGCAGTGTGGTCTGCTGGATTTAGCACTGGAATTACCTGGAATGCTTGTTTAAAATGTAGACGCATAGCCAGCCCTGTGGCCCAGTAGTTAAGGGAGCCAAATCTGACAGGGCTGATCATGCAGTTTGAATCTCAGACCTGAGGACTTAAAAAGTAAGCTGGGTACATGTGCCTGCCCAAAATCTTGACAGGGGTTTTAGAGAACTCTCGTGTTTCTAATGGGCCACTCAAATCTCTAAACTTGATGGATCAAGGTTAACCAATACAGATTAAAAAACAAACAAACAATGATTAATTTGAATGGTAATAAACTTCAATAATTTTTGTGTAACCGTAATGTTTGAAAGAAGAATCCACATTTCATGAATGGTGTCCATTTAAGGATAGTCCATTTACCTTTTCAGTCAGTTTGTTTGTTTGTTTGTTTGTTTATTTATTTATTTATTTATTTATTTATTTATGGAGAGGTTTTTGCTATAAGGCATATGTGCTCACCAGAGATAAAGAGAGAGACAGACAGAAAGCAAGAAATCACCCTCCAGGGGGGATGGCCATGCAGCAAACCCTACTTCTCTATTCTCCTCTCACGATCTTGGGTACGCATGCAATCGCGACCAGCATCCTGTGTGAGTTTAAGCCACCGGGTCCAGGACTTGAACTGTGGTCGACTACATGGGAGTCTAGTGACATAGCCATTATGCTATTTGCTTGTCCCTTCGGTCAATATTTTTGAGCCACTCTTCCTTCAAACCTCAGATGATGAGAATTAACCTAAACAATTTAATTTCACATCAATTAATGTTTTCATTTACTTTGTTCTGATAAAGAAAAAGCCTAATTTTTAAAAATTTTAATAAAAAGACTCTTCAGGACAATCTATATAAATCACTGAGGAGAAAAAAATCATATTGTAATTAGGCTAACTCTGTTTCCTCACTCTTCCCTCTGGCCATCTCTTTTCCAAATCATTTTGTAAAAAGTAGCAGTTATTCAAAACAAAATATTCTGGTGTATCTTATAGCCAAATTCAATGGATCAACAAGGCACAGTGATAGGAGCCAACCTCAAATTGATAAATTTTTCCTGAAAGAAAATGTAGCTTGAGCAGCTCTGTTGATCATTTTAAATGTTAACGGTAATATGCTTCTTTATTATTGAGATATTTGTGATTAATGGTGTGAAGCTATTTAAATTTGCAGGTCATTAATTTCAGCTGTTTTTTATTGTTAGGAAACATAATTCAGAAGAAACTTAAATCTTTTCCAAGATGAACATATGAAACAATACCAGAGTGCTACCAAGCACAGAAGACCCCTTCCTTAGATTTGGGGTTCTTCCAAAATGAAGCCCTTAAAAGGAGATTTCCACTCTGTAATTTCTTGGTGGCATAAAGATTTGTAAAAACAACAGAAAAAGAACTCTTCTAATTCTTTGGTTTAACTGGGTATCAGAATTTGATTGGCCCCATTGTGGTCATGATGATTAATATATAAAGGCTACATTTATGATCCATGTAAAGAAGGTCATATGACCAAAGAGTTTTTTTTTTTTTCCTTCCATGGGTGACTCAACACTGTGGTAATGTTCATATTTTATAACAGGAAATAGAAAGTTAATTGACAGTTATTTAGAGCCATCAAAATCCTTTTCCAAAAAAATCTTTTTAGACAATGAAGAATTATTTCATGTCAGATTAGTAATATCATAGAAAATAATTTACTAGGCCTTATTTCCATATTGGTTGCTGAGCCAACAGACTACTGGCGCTAACTGTTTACTTAAACTCAGTCATTGCAATGCTAAATCTAAATGTTCTCCATAGTTTCAGACTGTCTTTAGCCTTTTACTTCCCTGAACTGACGGGCATGAGGGGATGGTTACACAGGACATCCGCTTTATGTTTTTTCATTTTCTCTAAAAAGATCTTAATGTTATATAAAGTCAGGGGTTTTATTTTCATTTTTGTTCTGTTTTACATAACCCTGCCTTTATCCATGGTTATGGATGTGGAAAGAGCTACATTTATAGAACCATGCTTATCTATAGGCTCTTTGACTCATTCATTCAAAATAAGATTAAAGAACCACAGTTTTTTTGTTACCAGATACCAAACTGGTAAAGTATTAATATTAAGAACACACTATCTGCAAGTAATGTGTGTGTCATAAATGACATAATCAGACCTAGATCATCTTGCTATGTTAAGAGTAACATATCTTACTTTGTAATGATCACTTAATTAATGAACTGGTCTAAATTTTATAATCTAAAGTATTTTACTAATCAAGATATAATATACATATCTATAGAATTATGGTGACTTAAGAAACCTCATTTCCTTGATTAACAATAAGAATAAAATACATAAGTGAAGATGCCTAAAACTGCAGAAAGAAAGAGGAAGAATTCACAGAGTGAGATGATGGAAGGAAATGCTTGATCAGGCATTCTTCATGGCTCTTACGAGATCACTTAGCTCAGTTCTGGGACATCCAGAACTGTATGGCTGACTTATTCTTGAATTTGTGCCAAGTGTATGTGCAGGACTGCACCTGTTTCTCTCTCTCAAGAAAACCTCTGACATTTAGGAAAAAAGCAAAGAAGAAAGAAAAAGAAAGAAAGAAAAAGAGCAAAAGAAAGAAGGAAGGGAGAAAAAGAGAAAGAAGAAAGAAAAACAGAGAGAGTGAGAGAGAGGGAGAGAGAAGGAAGGAAGGAAGGAAGGAAGGAAGGAAGGAAGGAAGGAAGGAAGGAAGGAAGGAAGAAGAAAGAAGAAAGAAGAAAGAAGAAAAGAAGAAAGAAGAAAGAAGAAAGAAGAAAGAAGAAAAGAAAACCAGCTCAGAGGAAACAGATGCCTAGATATATCACATTAGGCATCAAGAGAATGATTGGACAGTACCATGAACTCCCTGCAAAAGAAACTTGTCTGATCAACTACTGCTACATTGTAAACCATCCAAACTTAGTGCCTTAAAACAATTGTTTTTGGCCATCTTGTGGCCTTATGGTTAAGTGATCTGGTTCCTATAAAACCTACCATAAGGTTTGGGTCCTGGACCTAGCAATTTGAGAAAATTTGCTGGGCACATGTGTGTGATGCCCAAAAATCCTAAAAGGAGGTAGAAAAGGAGAAGGAATTTTGACATGACTATGTCCCATGGGGGCTGCTTTCTCCCTTTCTCTTTTTTTCTCTCTCTGGTGAGCTCATGCACTCTCTGGCAAAAACTAACAACAATAACAATGACCATTTGTTATTATCTCTCAGTTCTATAAATTTGTTTACATGGGAAGTTCTTGCTTGTAGAATCATGACATTGCAGTTGGATGTTGGCTGACACTACAGTCATCTCAAATCTTGACTCAACTAGTCATGGCTAGCAGTTGATACTGGCTGTTGACCAGAAACTCTGTGTTTTCCATATCACCCCTCCATGCAGGTTAGGGTTCACATTGTGTGGTGGCTGGGATTCTAAAGATAGACTTCCGAGAAGGACTTTCCCAAGAGGTCCAGGTGAAAACCATAAGAAATTTATGACCTAGGATCTGGAGACTCATGTCATCACCTGTGCCTCCCCATATTGGTCAAGTGAGTCACTAAGTGCAGCCTAGATTCAATGGAGAGGGAAAGAGGGCTCCATCTTTTGGCACACTGTTTGGCACTCTGTTCAAGGAGGGCATCCCTTGGCTATCCCCTCTAATTATCACCCATCATGCTCTACTCACTTATTACTGTTTTTCCTTTGTGAATGAATGTTACCTTGTTCATCTATCTGCTTTCTGATTTTTAGCTGTGAGTTTCTCCCCAACATCCTATAAGCCCCACTGGAACTGGACTTTTACCTCATTTCCATATCTCCAGGACCAGAAACAGTGTCTGGCATATAATGATCTTCAATTCATATTTGTTGAGTAGATGAACCAAGTTAGATCATGTCCAAGTTTTATTTTTAATTAGTTATAAATTACCTAAATATCCTAAAAATTATGTGAAGTCTTCTGTGTAATTCACTTAGCATCCAATTCTAACTAAAACCATCCATACCTTTCAAAATTATTTTTTTAATTTTTTTAATTAAAATTTATTTATTTACATTCATTCATTATACATCATTACAACATGCAAAATGAGATTTCCCATTCAAAATACACTGTATATTGGCTCAATCAAGCACATCAACATACGTGTTATCATCAACAAGTAATTTTCCATTTCTTGTTTCCTGTACATTTTGCTTTTTTTTTGCCATCCTTGATTCCCTATCTCTCACCCTCTGCCATGTCCCACCCTCCTCCCACACTGTCTCTGATACTCATGGTTGCTTTCTGTGAATTTTCTCCCCATTTTATTGATTTGCTAATGAACTTAATTAATCTAAATATTTCCAATAGCAAGTGCAGCTGATATATACATATCCATGAACACAAGTCTGACTTTAGGCATAAACCCCAGTGAGTAGAATGAACATACTATAAAGTAGCACCTAGCTGGGGCTATATAGCTTACTGCAGTCATCAAATATGCATTTTTTTCCTGAAACTTTTTTTAATTAATTAATGTACATTCATCCCCTAATCATTATCATCACAGCATACAAAAAGTGGTTTCTCACACAGAATATACTGCATAGTGGCTTAATCATGTATGTTATCATCAATAATTTTCCATTTCTAGTTTCACATATATAGTGTGTGTGTGTGTGTGTATGTATGTGTATATATATATATATATATATATATATATATATATACACTTACCCCTATGTCTGACCTTCTGCCTTTTCCCACCCTCTTCTCACACTATCTCTGGTGTCTACAGTTGTCTTCCATTTCTTCCCCCCCACACTTTTTATTGATCACTTCCAATAGCAAGTTCATCTGGTAATTTCAAGAAAAGCAGTTTGAATTGGTAAGAAAATTTGCTTAAAACTTTAAGCCTGGAAACAGGTTACTACTCTGTTCAAATAGTAGGTACATGAACCAATTGACAGCTCAAGACAGGACAAAAACTCTTAAAACCAGACAACAAAGCCTAGAAGAAAAGCAACAATATTTCAGTCAAAAGTAACAGAATGCTATTTCACCAGTTCAGACTCATGTACTTAATTTATCTTCCGTTGTGGTTCAATCTTCCTGATTGAATTCTGGGATATAATATTCAACTCCAGACTTGTCCCTATGATTAAGTTGGCCATTTTCTTAGTTTTTGAACTCTAGTTTCTGTGTGACTACATTTAATTTTCCTGATATCACACTCCCTTGAGAACTTCTTGGAGATCTGGTCTGGTGCTGGTAAATTTTTCAGGTTTTGTTTATCTGAGAATGTTTTTGTCTTTTCGTCCCATATGAAGGATAATCTTACTGGGTACAGTATTCTCTATTGCAATTGCTTTCCCTTAATACTTTGAATATATTTTCCCATTCTTTCCTCGCTCTCCTTGTTTCTGATGAGAGGTCTGCTGTTAGTCTGATTAGTATGATGGGACATCCTTTGTAGGTAACTTGCTGTTTCTCTCTTGCCAGTATTAGTATCTTTTCTTTCTTTCTTTCTTTCTTTCTTTCTTTCTTTCTTTCTTTCTTTCTTTCTTTCTTTTTTTTTGAGGGTTTTGCTATAGGGCGCGTGCACTCGCTAGAAAGACAGAGAGAGACAGAGAGACAGAAAGCAAGAAATCACCCTCCTAGCGGGGATGGCCACGCGGCAATCCCTTTTACTCCATTCTCCTCGCAGGATCTTGGGAACGCATGTACATGCGCCCAGCATGAGTTTAAGTCGCCAGGTCCGGTACTTGAACCTCAGTCGACTATGTGGGAGTCCAACGACATAGCCATTACGCTAACTGCTGGTCCTGCCATTCTTAGTATGTTGTCTTTCTTTGTCTGTGGTTTTGGTCCGTCTGGCTATAATGTGTGTTGGAGAAGATCTTCTTGGGTTAATTATATTTGGGCTCTTTTGTATTTCTTGGTACTGGATCTTTGAGTGCCTCTCTAGGTTTGGAAAGTTTTCTTGCAGGATTTCATGGAATAGATTATCAATGCCCTAATGAGTCTCTTCGTGGGACCAGCAGTTAGTGTAATGGCTATGTTGCTGGACTCCCACGTAGTCAACCACGGTTTGTGTCCCGGACCCGGTGGCTTAAACTCACGCCGGGCACGTGTGCGTGTGTGCCCAAGATCCCAAGAGGAGAATGGAGGAGAAGGGATTGAGGCATAGCTATCCCCCCTGGGGGGTGATTTCTCGCTTTCTGTCTCTCTGTCTCTCTCTCTGTCTGGCGAGCGCACGCACCCTATAGCAAAAACCTCTCCAAAAATAAAAATAAAAAAATTTAAAAAATGCGCCTCTTCGCCTTCTGGGATGCCAGTTATCCAGATGTTTGGACGTTTGATGGTATCTAGTATTTCTCGTATATTATTCTCAAATTTTGGGGCAATTTTCTCAGTCTTCATGGTGGATTTTGCTAGGCCAACAATTTTCTCTTCTACGTCTGAGATTCTATTTTCTGTATGATCTAGTCTGCTTTTAATACTTTCAAGGGAGATTTTGACTTCCTGTATTAATAGTCTTTATCTCTAACAGTTCCATTTGATTCTTTTGTAAAGCGTGTAATTCCTCTTTTAGATCTTGCAAGAATTTCCTCACCTCCTGGAACTTGTCATTTTCTTTTTCCTTTCTCTTCTTCAGTTCATTGTCTCTTTTTTCTTCCATCTGTTAGCTTCGCCATTTCGATGTTCTAAATTCTTTATCAGACATTTCCATGATTTCCATTGAACTGTCTGTGGATGAAGAGGAGTTACTCTTTTCCCTTGGAAGAGAGATATTTTCTTGCTTTCCCATATTTCTTGGGATTCTGTGTTGATTTCTTGTCATCTGATAAAAAGTATGTTTCTTCCCAAACTTGAAGCTCAATCTGAGTGTCTAGGAGCATGCAAAAAGGAAACAGAGAGAGAGAGAGAAACAACAGCAACAAAAATAACCAAGGAACAGATAAAAAGAGAAGGAAAAAAACTCTTAAAAAAATTAAAAAAAAATTTTTTTAAAGCAAAAATTAGAACACTGTGTGGCGTGCTTGTGAGCCATGAGAAATCACTAATTTTCAGTAGCCATGAAAGTGTCTTCTGAGGCCTGCTCCCTTGCCTCTCCTGGGTTGGGAGAGAGAGAGGGGATTATTAACAAGATAAAGGGGTAGGAGGGGCTGAAAGCCAAGAAACTGCTTTACCTGAAAACATTTTAAAAAAGGAATAATTACAAAAAAAGAGAAGACAGAGACAGAGAAAGACAATGACAGAGACAGGAGGCCTGAAAGTCTGCCTACCATGCAAGTTTGTGGGCTGGAGGCTGAATTACCAGTGGAAAATCTTCATTTCTCCTATTCCCCTGAAATCACTAGTTCTCAGGAGCCATGACGGTTTCTTCTCTCAAAATTAATTTTTTCTACCATTTTCTGGTTCCCATATTTTTTCTTGTTCAACATGTAGTGTTTATCTTAAAATTTAAATGATAACCTCATTAAACAAGTTATGCTTTCCTTAGAAACTGAGATTTTTCTCTCTACACCTTTCTGGAATGCTATTTCTTCCTTTACCCTTCAAACTAGCTATCTTTCACACCTAAACAATTATTTCAAATATCTGTTCATTTGGGAAGACTTACTGCTTATTCTGTGGGCTTCCCTATTTCTCATTTTCCAGCCCCTTATTGATTAGACCTTCCGTTGCCAACTGCAGTACAGTGAAGGAAGTGCTCTCTTTCTGATTCAGCAGAGTTCTTTGGAGCATAGGTGTCGTCGGTTATGTCTAGTGTGTTAGTGTCATGTCCAGTACCTGGTACATAGCACAGATTCCATAAGCATTTGTCAAATGGGTTAAAATTAAACTGAAGCAAAGAGAAAAAAGAAACAGTAGGGAATTAGTGATATTGTCAAAAGACAAATAACACATTGATTCCTTTTCTTAACATGCTGTAATTTTTTTTAGTAGGCCCAATAATATATGCTTTTAAAAGAAATGTCACCATTGTCTAATTTGTTCAAAAAAGAAATTAAAACTAGAGTTAGTTGTGTAGTAGACATGAAATTAGGCATTTTCTAACACCTTTTCTGCCATACCCATTATCCCTCCTCCTGTACATTTGCATTTTTCTTGCTCAATCTATGAGGTGCAGGTGCAAAAAGTAGCACCAGGTGCATTTTATAGACTTCTATGCTCTTTCTGACAAAAGGAGCTTTCCATCTGTGTATGTCTCTGTGTGTAAATTTGTCTCCTTTTTATATCTACTTAAGCACATCTACATTTATGAAATTATATCTTTTGTATGAGTGTGTGTGTTTTTGCTATGTCTGGTAGACATATAGAAACTAGATTGGTATTCATATCCAATACATGGAATTAAGTTATCAAAAAGAGAAATCTTTAAAGGGGACAGATTGGTACCACATTTTAAGAAATCAAGTATATATGAATAAAACACTTCCCAAAACATTGATAATGGGGTGTTTTCCTCCCTTTTAAAAAAGAGAATGAAGGGAACCAGCAGTTAGCATAATGGCTATGTCGCTGGACTCCCATGTAGTCGACCGCGGTTAGCATCCCGGACCCGGTGGCTTAAAACTCACGCCGGGCGTGTGTGCGTGCGTGCCCAAGATCCCGAGAGGAGAATGGAGGAGAAAGGATTGAGGCGTGACCATCCCCCCTGGGGGGTGATTTCTCGCTTTCTGTCTCTATGTCTCTCTCTGTCTGTCTGGCGAGTGCACGTGCCCTATAGCGAAAACCTCTCCAAAAAAAAAAAAAAGAGAATTAAAGAACCAGCAGATGACCTAGTGGTTAGGCTGCTGAACTCCCACATGACCAAATATGGTTTGTATCCTGGACCTGATGGCTTGAAATTCATTCCAGGTACATTTATATGCATGTGTGCCTAAGATTCTAGGAGAATGGAAAGAAGGGATTGTGGCATGGTCACCCCTCGTGGGGGGTGATTTCTCACTTTCCCTCTTACTGTCTCTGACTCTCTCTCTTTCTGGTGAGTGCACACATGGTAAGCAAAAATATCTAAAAAGGGGGAGAGAGAGAGGAAAAAAGAGAGAGAAGAGAGAGAGAGGAGAGAGAGCATGAAAATAAAAGCAGTTTTCTAGCAAACTATCTAAGACTTATTGTGTTCACTACGTACAGAGAGAAATTTATAACAACACCTAAGCAACCTTAAGTTTAGGACCGTCATTCAGCACTCTATTAACCATCCTGTTATAGGGCCCCTTCGAAAAGCCCCTATAATTGAAGCTTTCCAAGTGGGAAAAACCACACAAATCAAAATAACAAGTTTAGCTCTGCCACAATGTTTGCAATTATTGCAAGGTTTACTGGATATTTTGCAATGTGGATTGATCAAAAATTGTAAGACACTTTTGGGAAAGTCTGAAAGATTTGGGTCAGTTCATGGTGAGGGATGCTGGATAATTTAAGTCAATAGAAAGGCAAACAAAACAAACTAGTAGAAATTGTGCTTTTTGGTCTAAGATTATCTATGAAGTGGAAGTGACTGTTTAGGAAATACATCTCTGCTCTCTGTATGTGTTTTTCTTCATTGAAAGGATGAGACCAGTGCCAAGATTTTTAAATACCACAGTGGTAGAGTTTTAATGTGTACTACAGAAGTGTCAGACTGAATCTGGCACTAATTCTTTCACTTTCAGAAAGCACAGATACTCCCCCTCCACATGCCCACCACTTCCATCAGTGCATGTCTATTAGAGGCCAAGACAGATGTACCACATTTAACTGCTCTTCAGCTGTATAGCTCATTCTGTAATCTAATGCCAACTTCCATAAAATTCAAGCTGTAGCAAGTAACCTTGCACAATAGGTCATTCACACAGCTTTGTCCCTTTGAGTTTATGGGAAACAGCAGGAAAGTCAGTAGAGCACATCCAGGCTTGGTATAGACTATCAAATCACTCTCCTTGGATAATGATAGGCCCTTGATAGTCATTTGTGCAAGCCAGTTCTTAGATCAGCCAGACAAAAACAGCTTCTAATATAATAAATTTCCTTGCATCTAATTTTCTTTCATGTTTAACACCAATGAGAAATGTTTTCCCCTGCACTTTAAACATTTTACCTGTGCTTCAGTTTTGTTATTTATCATAGGCTTCCTTATATTTTAAATACTCATACATCTTTCCCTATTCCCCTACTAGACTGAAAGCACTCAGAGGGTGAGGTCTTTGCCTCATTCAACTTTTGGAAAGACACAACGCACAGTGAGGATGTTCCAAATTCATGTGAATGAATAGCTGCTTTTGAAAGATGGCATAACACAGATTCACTTTTGGATGTGGAAAGCAAAAATACAATAAGCTCAGATCAGAAGTTATAATATATTGAGAGGGTTGTTTAATTTGGGCCATCTGATTTTGTGATCAATAACTAACTTAAAACGTCTAAGAAGCCAGAGTTTGGGCACTCAGTGGCATGTGTCTATAGTTACAGCTACTCAAGAGACTGAGTCAGGAGGATGTCAAGTTCAAGGCCAGGCTAGGCATTTTGGTGAGGAACTATCTTCGCAATGAAACACAAAATAAAGACATGGGAGCCAACAGGGGAGACCTCAGGGATTCTCCAGGAAATTCCAGCATGCTGGGAGCTCTCCCTGGTGCTGCCACAGCACAGACCCATGCCACAAATTCAGTATATTTTACTCTACTAGTTCTAACTTCCGTTTATAAGAATTTGCTAGTCTTATTGTTCAGAAGCAAAACCAAATTTAAAAGAAATATATTTTATTGTGAAAAATATCATACCTATCAAAAGTAGAGAGAATAGTATGATGACATTAGTGTTCCATCCCCAGTAAAAAGATTTTTGCCAGTGCCTGTACCATCATGTCTACTTGTGCCTCCACAGTCCTAATACCATCTTGCCATGTGTGACCAATTTCTTAGGCTCAGCCCAGCCTAGACAGCCTTTCAATCTGATCTAAAACACTGACTTACCATAACTTCCTCAAGACTTATATCTCACTTGTACATCAGCCCAACAGGCCAGGCAGAGTGCCTAAGCCTGTTTATCCATTCGTGCTACCCCCCCCCTTTCTTTTTGTAATTTATCAAAGTTTTATTTAGCACTTATTAAGTAACATGTTCTGTGCTTATTATCAGAGATAAAATAATGAATAACTCTCTGCCACCATTCTGATAAAGTATGATCTAACAGAGATATACTGTAAGAACCACAGGATCTTTGGAAAGAGAATTTGAGTCTTTTGACTATGACAAAGATGAGAAAATAGTAGCAAAGGCAGGACTAAAATATAAATTCCAAGATATTTCATTTCTATGGTATCACTTATCTACTGGGAAGAACATGATAACTTTTTATTAGATACTTGTCATTCAATAGCTTAAAATGTAATTGAGCTGGTATTTTATTTTTTGTTGTGGTTTTAATTGCCAGAGGACACATGTGCTTGCCAAAGAGACAGAATGATAGAGTAAGAGAAAGAAAGATGGAGAAAGCATCCCTCAGTGAGATGTGGTCACGCTGCAGTCCCTTCTCCGTTTCTTTATCTTGCTGGGATTTGGAGCACACACACACACACTTCTGGTGTCTCTCAAGCTGTTAAGACTGGGACCCACACTGTGGTCAGCCATGTGGAATCCAGATTCCTTAACCACTAGGTCATAGGGCCAGCTTGAGTCAGTATTTCTAATGAAATAATTACTACATCATTCCCATATCATTGCGTTAGAATGTACAACCCCTTTAAAAGGAAGCTATATAGTAAGTCCTGACTAAAATGAAACACAGGCAGGACTAAGGTGTGCATGTGTGTGTGTGTGTGTGTGTGTGTGTGTGTGTATGTATTGGGGAGGAGTCTTCATACTACTTCGAAGCAGTGAGAGTTACATATTGTAGAGAAAGCTGCACAATGAAATTCTGAAAGACATTATTTCTAATATTGCCTCTTTACATAACTAGATGGTGATTTTTAGACAAGTAACTTCTATTCTCTGGATCTCAGCTTTTCCCATGGTAAAATATGGGCATTGGATTGAATAATCTATAAGATTCCCCATATGTTATATGAGTGCATTTCTCTGGCTTCACCTTAAGGCAGGGTTAAGGTCTGCCTTCACCTCGGCTAGGATTGTCTGTGTATTGTGATAATTCCACCAGACTACTCTGTTTGAGACCTAACATTAAAACATGTAATAGAGGCTTTCCTCAAAGCATAGCGATGCAATTCCTTATAACTATATCATACATTGTAGCTGTCCAAATGTCCTCTCGTGTGATCTCTTTCCACGTGTGCAGCTTGCTGAAGCACGAGTCAGTTTCTTCATGGCTTTAGAATAGAAAACTAAGCCTATGCTACTCACCCCTATATCATTTGAAAGGCAATTATCTTTCCCACTACTTCTCAAGTGGCTGTGCCGAAACTACTTTTCTAAGACAGATGTCCCACCACTATTTTTTTTTCTCTTTTTCTTTTGCTTTGCCTTTGTTTTTGAACTATTTGTTAGATCTGATGTTAGAGCAAGGTTAGTCAGAGATACAGACAAGTGTAGATGTATCTCATGTTATAATAAAGACACATTCTTAAATAATTGTGTAGGAATAATTCTTTTAATCACATTTTAAATATGCTAAGGGCCAACTCAGTGGAGAAAACTTTTGCACAGTGAGTAATTGCACCTCACAGCACCTCATCCTATGATTTGCTCTGGAAACTCATTTCACTGTAAGGTTTACTGAAATGGAAGCAGAGGTGCATGCTAATGGGGCCCACATGGACCTCCTGATGAGAACATCTTTTTCTGCAGTAACATCCTGCTGGCTTTGGGGGTTCAGAACTTAGGCCACCTTGCACTGCTTAACACATCCTTCCTGCAATATCTTTTATTTGTAGGCCCTATACTTTTTGGCATCTGTGCTGTTCTTGCATCATTTTAAGTCAGTTATAATTATTAGTGTAGTTTTAATAGCCAGTGTTCCCTGAGGCCAAGTAACAAACGGTGCAATTTGAAGAAAACTGAATAAATAAAACAAAGAGGAGACAAATGAAACAATTGTTCAGAAAAGAATGAAAATGAATTAGTCTATTAGAAAAGCCATCCATATTAACATAATCATAAAAAATAATAAGTATTATTTGAAAAAACTAGACAGGGCACAGGATGGAACTAGGTTTACAAATAGAAGTTATGACTGATTATGCTTTGATTTTAAAGAACTGGGTCCTACTCCATCTTCACTAAACTTCTTCCCATTTGAGAGAACATGATTGAGTCCTTAACTTGCCCCTTGAAAGAGGCAATGCAATGTGTTATGCTCTATTTTTAACTTATACCGTCATGGATAAGCTGTTTTATATGTAAGTTTACTGCTTCCATTATACTCACAAATTGGCAGTTGTACCAACCTATGTGTACAGCCTTAAAGGTTCATAATGTCATGTTTTCTGCTTCTAGAGAAGAGTCAGCATGAATATTAAAAGATACACAGTTTGGGGACCAGCAGTGGCATGATGGTTAAGGTACTGAACTTTCATGTGGCCAACTGCAGTTTGATTCCAGAACTGGTGGCTTGAAAATAACGCCCGGCATGTGTGTGTGCATACCCCAAATCCTGAAAGGAAAATGAAGAAGGGATTATGGCATGGCCATTCCCTCAGGGGTGATTTCTCACCTTCCCTCTAACTTTCTCTGTCTCTCTTCAATGAGTACATGCACCTTATGACAAAACCTTTTTTAACAAAAAAGATACACATTTTTAGGACATGAATATAAGCAAGAAAAATATTGCGACAATGAATTTACACATATTTAAGAAAATTTCAGTAAAGCGGTGTATACTGGATGTCCTGGGATGAGGAGTTTTCCCAAATGACCCCTGAACCACTCTGGCATTCAGACTTGTGGCAAACTGCTTGGTTTCTTGGAGCATCAAGTTTTTCATCTGAAAAATGGGGTTAAATAGAACCTATTCTTGAAAGCTATGGGGATTGTTAAATGATGACATATCTGCAAAGTGTTTAACATAAGGTATGCCATATGATAAATGTACAATAAAAGTCAGTTATTATTATCATCACTTCTTTACAAAACTAGGAGGAGGATTCTTGAGGTGAAAGGAAAATGTGCAAAAGGGTGAGACTGTCAGTCAGAGGACACATCAGCTATTTTCTGTTCTGTTTAGGGTCTGTTTTGGTTAGCACTCCTCTATGAATAAATATATAACAGCCAGCATTTAATAACGGCTTTCTTTGTGGTAGGCACCATTCTACACGTGTTCTACATGCTTTCTATGAATTTTCTCACATGATCATCTCAGCGACCTCTAAATTAGATACTGTGATGCATAACCACTTCACAGATAAGAAAACCAAGAAATGGAACACTTACATGAACTACCTAAGACAACAAAACTGCACAGCTAAAAAGCGACAAACCCAAGATTCAGACCCCAGACACAGTCAGTCAGTGGTGGGGCCCAACTCCCGCCAGTGCACCACACTGCTGATAATGTCAGCTGAAATGAAATGGCTCTCAGACATGTCCTGTCCCACTTGAGCTGCCACGTGCAGTTTTGCATTGTACAAAGTGCAGACTTCAGTGTGGGGCTGCAGACCAGTGTCCACTGAGAGAAGGCAAGTCTTCTTAATCCACTGGTCCAGAAGGGACAGAATTTTTGAAATCTTACAAGGGCCCTGCCTGGGCCAGGGCAGACCCTGGATCTAAGCTATCCCTTCTTTGTGAGTCTCACACATTCTCAGCCTATGGAGCCAGGCTAGGCTCTTCCTCCACAGCCAGAGTTCTGTTCTCCAGGCGGGTGTGTTTGGGAAAAGACTAATCATCTGAAAATGCTGGCCATGAGAACGGACGCCCCAGTGTCACTTGATCAAAGAAGACAGAGCTGTTAATGTACCGGAGCACTCTTGCTGCGGAAATGAGTCACACCACAGAGCCTGGCTGCCGTGGCATCATACGGAAACTGGAACAACACTCAAGGGCCACTCTCAAGTGGAGGAGAACTTGGCTGATGGCCAGGAAAAGGTGCGGAGGGTGCCAGGCTCCTAATAAAAGAAAGGCTTCACAGTCAGGCCTCTTGCTCTAACTGTCTCTCCCGCTTTCTCTTTTTAAAGCTGTTTTTCCTATTGTAAATAATCCCATTAAATGAAGGCTATTGTCTCTCTATTCACACAAGAGGCCCATTCAGAGCCTTTAGCAGTAATGAAAGGGAAAAGTACACACAATCAAAAAGATGAGGGGTGTGGCGTGTTCCAGCAAGAGGGAAGCAGGAGGTGCACAAGAGGAGGATCTGAGCCGAGCGAGGAAGGGCCCTGTGTGTCCAACTTGCCCGGCCATTTGGAAAATAGCCTGTGAAATCACCCAATGGAGAATGCTGGTCACAGGGAAAAGAAGGCATAAAAAGGGAAGATTGATGTAGAGAGCTCTGCTTGTGTTTTTTAATAACTTTGGGTGCCAGAAAAGTAGATAGGATGCCGACTCTTGCAAACACAGAGTGGATCTGGTGATGAAAGGACAGATTTGCTATAGTCTTCACCATGAAGGTTGAACTCCAATCAGTCCTAGTTCTCCCAGGCAGCACTGGAATGCATTTTTCTGCTTTTACATTTCACAAGACAGGCAATCTGTTGATCTTAAAGACAACAATAGTTTATAAACTATTGGGGACCAGCAGTTGGTGTAATGTCGCTGGACTCCCATGTAGTTGATTGCAGTTCAAGTCCTGGACTCAGTGGCTTAAACTCAGCTAGGCGCATGTGTACGTGCGTGCCCAAGATCCCGGGAGGAGAATGGAGGAGAAGGGATTGTGGTGTGGCCATCCCCCCGGGAGGTGATTTCTCACTTTCTGTCTCTGTCTTTCTGGCAAGTGCACGTGCACTCTAGCAAAAACCTCTCCAAAAGAAAATCAAACTATTGATACATCTTTTAAACCCTTTCTGGAATAGATTCTTGACAATACTTACTGTTTTACAATCAGGCATTAAGACCAGATGGGCCAATCACCACATTTTTCTCTTTAGTTCTTAAAATACGGTGATATATTCCAAGGAGAGCAAAGAATGAATCAGTGAAACAGCAGGGCATCTGGTTGAAAGAGAAGGTTCGAGAATCATTTTATATGAAATCAAATCACCTGTATCATTTACTGATCAATAACCTTGGACAAGTTCTTCAATCTTTCTGTACCTGTGTTTCTCATCTGTAATTATAAGAAAAGAAACTGCCACGGAAGGTTGTTGTGAAAATTGAATGAGTTAATATCAGTGAAATACAGATGGCCTCCAATGAACAGTAATTGAACTTCAGATTTTTTTTTTGACTTTTTGGTGATGCAGGCTGACATTTGTTTTATTTTGTTAATTTTTTTAAAAAAGGCAATAATTTTGGCTTAAAATAATAAGAATTATGTTGTTTTTCAGTTTCAGTATAGTATCCACTAAATTAGATGAACTTTATTAGCACTTTAATATAAAACAGGCTTTATATTGGGTGATTTTGTTCATCTTTAGGATAATATAAGTGTTCTGAGCATTTTTAAGGTAGGCTAAGATAAGCTATGCTATTCAGCAGGTTGAGTGTATTAAATACATTTTCAACTTATGATGTTTTCAGTTTATGATGGGCTTATCTGTAAGTAAGCTCATCACAAGTGAAGGGTTATCTGTACTGAGAAGAGCACCTGACAAATCATAAATGCTGAATAAATGTTTTCTGTTACTATTAAAGAATCACTCACAAATACAAGAAGGACAAGAAGGACCAGTATCTCCCCATACATTGTCACGTGAGCAGATAACACATGCAGTTTCTTGCTGTGAATTTACTCTCTTAATTGTATGAACTGTGAATGTTTAAGTTTCAATTTAGAACAAAATACAAAGCATACCTGTATCTTCTCTATGACCTTGAAGCATTTGAATATAGTGTATGGCCTAAGTTGGATATAGAAGTTCCAGCCAAAAAATTTGTACTTACTCTTTCTTTGTTTAGCCAGGTATCATAAAGGTATTTATGTTTACAAGAGAAAGGGAAAGTGAGAAGGCACCTCCCCATAGGAGACAGTCAAGCCACAGTCCCTTCTCTTCTATATCTCCCTCCTTTCTGGATTTTGGCATGCATGCACACACATGTGTCTAGTGGTGTGTTTCTCAAGCCATTGGGTCCAGGACTCAAACCCTCATGGCACAGTCTTCCATGAAGGATCCAGCCACCTTAACTGGCATGCCACTAGCTGGTCCTGAAACAAGTTTTCAATAGCATAATAGTACTCATGTAAATCCATTAATTGCAAACTGAAAGCCTGGATAAAAAGCAACATTCATTCCATTTTATCAGTGGCTCCCAATGAGAAAGATCAAGTGTGCCTTTTGGTATTGCAATGACTGCATGTGCTCTTGGAATTTAGAGAACGAGATACAGGAATGTAAACATCCTACAATGTGTGGACAAATGACACAATAGCGTCATCTTACATCCCTTATGACCTGTTCTATGTATCACTGGACAGTCATACATGCAAAACCTGGCAATGTACTTGTGTGATTTCCCTATTTTACTTAGGATTATTTCTCTTCCTCTCATAATATGCTAATAAAACTGGTCTGTTATTACATAGCCTAATACTAATTTTTAGTCTAGTACTTCCTTCTTCCTCTGTCCTTTCATTTTCCTATTTAGTTAGACTGAAATGGCTTCTGATCTTTTTACTGCTCTTCATCTAGAAGTAGTCATTTAAAACAATTTTTTTTTAATTCATGATAAAGCACATGTGCATTCAGGTGAGAGTGTGTGAGAGAGACAGACAGAGAGAGAAAAAAGAATGAGCACCCTTCATGAGGTCTGATTCTGCCTGATCCCCTTCCTTCAATCCTCCACTCTGTCAGATCTTGAACATTCACATGAATGCCCAAAGTGTTTCTGGAAGAAAGGACAAGGCTAGGGATTTGAACTTGAATTGCCCGTGGGATCTGGCCTCTCTTGAGTAGCACATTACCACTGCCACAAGCCAGCCCCTTAGGGAGTCATTTGAAGTTAGTGTATTAGTCAGATCTCTCAAGGGAGACAGAATCAATAGCTTGGTATAGTCAAATAAGAGGGGATTTACTGGGGGAATCATTTCACACAATTATGGAAGGTGAGAAGTCCAACAACAGGCTTCTTACAAGCTGGAAATCCTGAGGTGCTGGTAGTATGGCTCAGTTCAAATCTGAAGGCCTTAGACACAAAAAAGCCAACGACACAACTCACAGTCTGAGACTGAAAGTCTGAGAACTCTGGGGCCGCTGGTGTGAATCCTGGAGTCTGAAAGTCAACCAGCTTTGAGTTCTGATATATGAGGCAACAGAAGTGGTCCATCCTGCTCTATTTCTAAAGATACCCATCTGTCTTCTGGTCTTCCGTATCTGTTCTCTGCAGGCCCCTTATTCATTGCAGACGCCTTCCCACAGTGACAGCTGATCTTCCACATCTAGCTTAGACAGACTTGAATGCTAATTCCTCTGGAAATATCCCTACAAACACCCCTGAGAAATGCTTTTTCTAGGTTTTTCTTAGTCTAATCAAGTTGCCAATCAAAATTAACTATCACAGTGGGTAAAGAAAGAATCCAATTAATCATCCTAAATTCTAGTTTAATCGTACCCAAGATTTTTCAAATTGAAATACATTAGGTTCAAAGAAACTAAATGATTTAATGTATCTTTCACACAAAAGCATGTAAACATATTACAAAAATTAAGTGAAGATTCCAAAAGGTTAACATCATAATTGTAATATAAATTTCTGGCAATTAAAAGATACAAAGATAAATATTCAAACAATAAACTAAGTAGCACATGAATAAGAAAAATGCAATTTATTATGAAGTTGAAAAAATATTATTTATTTGCTCTTTTTAAAAATGTGCTAGTTAAGGGACCAGCAGATGGCATAGTGGTTATGTCTCTGGACTCTCACATCACTGATGCAGTTCAAATCCCAGACCTGGCGGCTTCAAACTCATGCCGGATGTGTGTGCATGCATGCTGAAAATCTGGAGAGCAGCATGGAAGAGAAGGGATGGTGGAGCAGCTACTCCCTTAGGGGATGATTTCTTGTGTTCTGTCTCTCAGTCTCTCTATCTCTCTCTGGTGAGTACACTTGCCGTATAGCAAAAAATCTCTCTTAAAAAAAGAAAAAGTGCTAACTAAAAACAAAGTGACTCAGCTCGCGTGTGCGTGCGTGCCCAAGATCCCGAGAGGAGAATGGAGGAGAAGGGGTTGTGGCGTGGCCATTCCCCCCGGGGGGTGATTTCTCGCTTTCTGTCTTTATGTCTCTCTCTGTCTGTCTGGCGAGCGCACGCACCCTAGAGCGAAAAGCCTCTCCCAAAAAATAAATAAATAAAAAAAGAAAGCTCTTTCCAGTGATCAGATGAATGATGAGGAAATACTTAAGAGCTAAACATAAATATTTTCCTCTAAATTTTATCTTCTACTAATTTTATCTCTTATCTGATAATATTGAGGAGTTATTGTTGGAACAGCCTCTCTTCCCACACTCATTCCGACAAACACTATAGGTTTTAAATTGACAAAGGGCTATATTTCTTTTCTGTCCCCACCAAAGAAAGCATTTGATCTATCTACACCTTTTGTATTTTTATCATATACTTCATATTCTGCAATCTCAGAAATTCTTTGTACTGCAGTAATAATTATTCTTTCAGTAGGAACATGCTAAGATCACAATATAGTTGTTTATTGCAATTTATAAAAGCCTCAACCTGTCCAGACTTACAGAGTTTGCATCACTTTGTCTTTTCACATAATTTAAAAATCATTGACCTTGCATTATGATATAGAAATACCTATTATTTTGTTATCAGTTCCTTTCTTTCTATTTCTTTTCTACAAAAGGATATGCTATTAAATATCTAAATTACATAGAAATCATATTTTATATTTGTGAATTTCAATTCAGAAAAAAAAGGTGAACACAGGGGCCAGCAGATGGCATAGCAATTACATTGCTGGACTCCCACGTGGCCAAATGCGGTTCGAGTTCTGGACCCTGTGGCTTGAGAATCATACTGGATGCATGCCCAAGATTCAGGGAGGGGAATGGAGGAGAAAGGATGGTGGCACAGCCTTGCCCCCAGGGGGTGATTTCTTAGTTTCCCTCTCACTATCTCTGTGTCTCTTTAGGAAGTATATGTTCCCTAAGACAAAAACCTCAAAAAAAGAAGAACATATTTATGACATATTATACATGTAGAAATATTTAATGCATTATATATGTGTTATGTATACATGTTCTGAAATATGTCTTAAGTTTTATATATGTGAATATATATGAAAAATATATAAATCATGTTTTAACTATATATGTTATAGGTATATATATTACATGCTGCTTACACACATGTACAAATGTACTATGAATGTTTATATGTGTGTCTGCCATGTACACATAGATATACATTGTATACATGTATGCTACATTCCATAAATGCTATACACATCTTGTACATGTGCATGTTTGTATCACAGGTTTGCACACACACTTGTACTGCATTGATACATATGATACGGCACATAGATTTTAAAAATATCCACGCTATGTGTGTTTTACATAAGTAGCCCTCAAAGAGCTCACAGAAAATAGAATTAAAGTATGACTTTATTTTTCTACAAAAATTTTGGCATTCATGTGTAGTTTTTTCATAATATGCATTTTGCATGAATGTTTTAAAGTCCCTTCATTCATGTATAAGTACATGTTATACAGATTGTGTGTACTTACGTTCAATTGTGTTGCATATGTTATATATGTGTATATGATATTCTTGTTATATAATAGAAAAGGAAGCATATTATAACATTTGTCACATGATAGAAAGAGAAGCGTATGCCATATTTTTATAAGGAAATGAGGATTTAATGAAGATATAGTAGGTACAGGAATCTTGCTGTGATGATTTTTCTGATATCTCTTCTCAAATGGGAAGTGGGTTTGCAGCTTTTAGTATTTGAGTATTTTCAGGGCATATTGGAAAAGAGATTCAACAAGTCTAGAAATATTGGAGAAAAATGGCTTCAGGTATATGAATGAAGCAATACAGTACTCACTACTCATTATCAGCACTAACCAAAGTTTTGTTGGAAATAAGAACATCTTAGTTGGTTTGCTTACCTCTCTGTCTTTTCCCATTTGTCAGTCTGAGACAGAGGCAAAAGACCCAGAAATATTCTATGACAGTCATTTGCATTTTTGTATTTGCACATAATTCGATTTTCTATATCCAGCTAGAGCTAGCATCAGAAGTGCCCAAAGTTACAGAGAATGAGCAAGGCTTAGAGAAATTAAATATATAAATTCATTGAGACACACTGAAGTTGGAACAATCCCAGAAACCTTGAGAGTGTCAGCTCTCGCAGCCTGTCCTTGATCTGCTCAGAAATTCTGTTGACCGGCACCATGTGAATCTTCCACCTCCTTGTCCTGGAATATGGGACCCTGTCTTACCATGCACCAGGAACTAACTCCTGTTTAGGCTTAGTGCTAAATATGACTCAGGTATTAGACATCAAGTGGACCAGAAACTTTTATTCAATCAGTACTGAGGTTAGTAGTAAATTGTCCCTGCAGGATGTATGTGGTAACAGCTGGAAAGTGAGGTTTCTTAGCAGATCACTGAGCTTGAGGAAATCTTGGAATCTAGTTGCAGCTCAGCTTAAGAGATATTTAGGCCAAGATCTATTCTTTTGCATTGGCTTTAAACCTTAGCTAAGCTGGAGAATTTGCTTCCCAAAGGCATAAGGAGGACTTGTAAAATGTATTTTTTTCCCCTCCATTTGCCCTAGTTTTCCAGAGTAGCCCTGTGTAAATGTAACTACAGCAAGTATCCTGAGAGAAATATACACTATTAAAAACTACTGAAGCCAGATTAACCATCAATTTGGAGTAGCCTTTAGAAAAGATCAAAACTTGTGAAGATCATCCACATTTGGGCAAGAATATAGCAAGAGGTGGCCTAACATTCTTTGATATTTTTCCTGAGAGCCTGAGTCCCACCTTTGTAGCACATTGTAATCACCTTGCATGACTTCTGCTGATTTACATAGTCCCACCTGTTCCACAACTCTGCACTGGTCTAGTCCTATTTCAAGGACTACGTTGAAGCCTGAACCTAGAAGAAGAACCTACAGAAGCCTGAACCTAGACTCAAGCTGTGTAAGAGTATGCATGTATGTGATGAAATAACACATAATATCTATACCATTAGAAACATTCACATCCTTGGACTGAAAAAGGACAAAGCCACAGAATTTCTCTCTCTCCATTCGATGCATTCTTTAGAATTAGAATTCCGTGAAGTAACCCATAGAATATCATTATCATTGCACTCTCCCTTCCTTAGCATTCATTCAGAGAGAGAATATAAACCAAAAAAAAAGGAACTACAATTACTCTTCGGTCATATGTGTCACCATCTGACTGCATTCTGACTCTCCATTGCCTAGAGCTCTTCTGGTTAGCACAAAATGTGTACCATGGAAAGGCCTCTGGCTGTGAGAGGTAGATGCACCCAGGAAATCACACACAAAAGTGGGGAGAGAGTGCTTGGTATGGTAACAGCATGAGCACAAGTGAAAGGAAGAATACAGGTGGGCTTTCAAACACATATTTGCTCCTCAATGTTTTATAGAAATGACATGTCAGGATCAGCAGTTGATGTAATGGCTATGTAGCTGCACTCCCACATAGTTGACTGCTGTTCAAGTCCCGGATCCAGTGTCTTAAACTCATGCCAGGCACCTGTGCATGTGTGCCCAAGATCCCTAGAGAAGAGTGGAAGAGAAGGGATTGCAGTGTGGCTAAACCCCCAGGGGGTTGATTTCTCGCTTTCTGTCTCTCTACCTCTGTCTTTCTAGTGAGCACACATGCCCTATAGCAAAAACCTTTCCAAAAAAAAAAAAAAAAAAAAACTAAATAAAACAAAACAAACAAAAAATAAAATAATTTTCCTACTACATATGAAGTTCTTTTATTATAATCTTCACAAAGGTAATATTACTAATTAAAGGCAAATGCCTCTGAGAAAAGTAGTACATTATCACCAGTTACTAGCCCCACAGAGGGAGGTACATGAATGTATAGATATAAAATAATTGTTAATAAAATTCACTATAAGAGTAGTAAATATCTAGTTAGTGCTGTACTGTTCAATGGACTTGATTTGACCCATTTATTCAACATTGAACATTTATTGTGATGTCCTGAATAACATGTGAACATTATAGAAACAAAATAAGACTCAGCCCTCCAGAGTGTCTCACTCTAACAAAGCAATGGGCTTGTGTGTCTGTGGAAGGAGGTAGAAAAAGAAAATGAGGAGGGGAGGGGAAAAGAGTTGAGGTAGGTAGAAAATTTGTCCTTGTACATACCCAAACAGAACAAAAAACTGAACAGTGAAGCTCTGCTTCCCTTCTGCTCTCTGATTACAGCTCCTTGGGGGTCAGAGACAGGGTACACAGAATATTCATCCTCGAAAGTAGCAAGATGAATGTGCTTTAAAGAATTGACTTGTGGGAACCAGCAGTTAGCGTAATGGCTATGTCGCTGGACTCCCACGTAGTCGACCGCGGTTTGCGTCTTGGACCCGGTGGCTTAAAACTCACGCCGGGCGCGTGTGCGTGCGTGCCCAAGATCCCGAGAGGAGAATGGGGGAGAAGGGATTGCGGCGTGACCATCCCCCCTGGGGGGTGATTTCTCGCTTTCTGTCTCTATGTCTCTCTCTGTCTGTCTGGCGAGCGCACGCGCCCTATAGCGAAAAAAACCTCTCCAAAAAAAAAAAAAAAAAAGAAAAAGAATTGACTTGTGATGAAGTTTGAAGGTCAATCTTAAGATGCTGCATGAGTTTAGAATATCCTTACGAATCAAGATTTTTAACCACCCCAGGTTTTTACTTCTAAGTTTCCATTTCCTAAGTCTGCACAGCTGATTCAGATTACCAATTTTCTCACAGCAATTAGTAAATTTCAAGTGAATGGGGAGATGGAGAGATAGATGGATGAAAACACTATAACAAAGAGTCCTACTTAATCTTAACAACTGGCTCATATAAGTAAAGACACAACTCACATCGTGTTTCCTGCCCTTCCTCTGACACACTAAATGTACTAACCTCTTGCTCTGATTTTGCAGAAAACAGTAATTCAGTGGGGTTGCACAGACATTGCCATAAGTCTGGTAAGTTAATGAAGGATTCAAGCCTAGGAGAAATTTAAAGGGATTACCTGGCACCTTTTTAACAAAGCTGGAGCTAATGGAAAATTATTTTTTTCTTTCTTTCCTTTTCTTTTCTTCTCTCTCTTTTTTAAAAAAATTCATGGAGGGAGAATACACTTGCCAAAGAAAAACAGAGACAGAGACAGAGATGAAGAAGAAAGTACCCCTCCATGGGGTATTGTCACACCACAATTCCTTCATTTCTCCATCATGTCAAGATTTTGGTCATGCACACTTACATATCTCACATGTTTCTCAATCCTGCTGGGGCCAGGATTCAAATGACCATTGACTATGTAGGATCCAGCTATACTAACCACTAGGCTGATCTGACAATTACCTATTTTTAAGAATGTAAATAATTATTAGAATTTAAAACAGAACACTGACATTTTTATCTTGATGTTAACATAGCTTGAATTTTCTGCAAGATCTGTGTTCTTTGAAAAGTTAGCAAAGAAGAATGGCAAATCTCATGGAGTTGAACAGGGGAGAAAAGGAAATGAAAAAAAAATAGGAAACCAAAATAGTGCATCAAAGTTGTGATGAGCCTCCAAATACTTATTTTGTTCTCTTATTTTCAGGGTGTCAAAGCTTCTAAATAGCACACATGGAAATGAATGATCTCCTCACTATGTTATTGGGAACATACATTTCTTTTCATTCAACCTCAGATTTTATTAATTATTCTGGTGTAATGTTATTATAAACTGTTGTTGATTATCTGACTCTTCTGGGCATGTGAATGATGCCAGAATGTCAGTTTTATATTAAAAGAATGTCGTTTGCGAAAACTAAACACAGAAATAAAGTATGTGTTTAATTAAGGCTTTAATCTTCCCTGAGTTCATTTTTTAGAAGGGGAGGTGGAACCCTGGATGCCTATGGGGTTAATAGTATTTCTCTAAAATGATTCTTATTCGTATAATAAGTATTAGTAAACATCCGTTTGTGTTAGTAATTAACTTTAATGACTTGATATTATTTTACCTCTCTTGATTGTATGTTCCAGTCCAGATATTTATAAACTAACGGTGCCACCTATATATTTTGCCAAATTGAAAAATAAATAAATAAAAAGCTAGATATAACTGTCCATGTTGCAAACAGCTTTAAGAAAATAACCACGAGGAGAAATGGTGGAGAGACAGAAAAGATGAAAAAACAGGAGAGAAGGGAGAAATAAATAAATAACAGGATATGAAACGAAATCACCAAAGCTACAGAGCTGGAAAAGGCAGAGAAGGAAAGCCTCATGGTGTTTCTCTGAGGTCAGTCAGCCAACTCTACACCCCAAGTGTGCAAATGGATCTCCGGTCTCAGTGTCTGACAGTCATGGCAGAGTGGTCGACCCACTCTGAAACACTCAGCTGGCTCTTCATATGGACAGAGCAGAGGTAGAAGAAAATGTCAGAAAATTAACCCCACTACTAGTGGGTATTTCTTCCTGCAGGTTTCCAGGTAATAGACCCACCTAGTGGTGAAAATGTACCTGCACTTCCTCTTTGGCCTTCCGCAGGTCTTTTATGTCTTCCTACCATCCTTCCCCTGGACAAAATGCCACTCGGGCAAACTGGCACGGCTCCTGAACCTAGAAGGCAGATCATTATTGTTGGATGTGGGTCCATTCCCATTCTGTTTGTACAGGAAGAAGAGGAATGAGAGTGGGAAATAAAATGGATGGGCCCCACTGACTCTGAAGGGCTAACTAATGGAGTCTAGGTTCAGAAAAACAAGCTCCTCTGTCTTTTGTGAGAATAACCAGCAGGTTAAAAAAAAAAAAAAAAAAAAGCATCTCTTCCAAAATAGGTCAAATGTTGAAACAGTATAAAAAATTCTATTTTTTCCTTTTTTTTTTTGTTCCATCCATGGCCCTGGAATGCTTGCTGGCATAGCCCCACTTAGGTTGCAGCTTCCAGAGAGTGCCCTTGAGTTCTAATGATAACTGTAATGATATTTTGTGGGTTCCCCACTGCTTAAACAAAGACAGAATTTATAATGCGCCTCAGAGCATCAAAAATGGATGTTAGAAAACATTAATATTACTATTTTTATCACTATTTAGTGAGCAGTGCTGGAAGATATTAAAATTACCATGATCATTATTACGGTGAGATAACGAAGAACGGATCTCCATGTGGCAAAGAGATTGTTGAGGGGGGGAAAAATGGATGAGCCTATTTTTCTTTAAGTTCTTTAAATCAGGCTTAACTGGAAAAATAATCACAGTGGCTAACAGAGTCAGGAGTCAGGGTAATTAAGTGGGTAAATGAGGCCGGTGTCATTTGAATTTATGCATTTTCCTTCAGCCCTTTGTTTGCTCTGCCTTTCTCTTTCACTGGGTCTCCACCGCAATGTTGTTTATTCATGGAGGGCATGCCACAGTTTTTAATACTGGGGGGAAAATCTGAAACCCTTCATCCGACTGGCCAACGTGTAGACTGGAGAGAACACAGGGGGATCAAAGTGATATGAAGACAACAGGGGTTTCATTAAAATGTTCCGTTCTCTGCCTGAGGACAGAGCAGTGAGAAAAGGGTGAAAAAAAAAAAATCATCTAGCCCAAACAAGTTTAACTTAAAAAAAAAAGCAACGAACCACCTGTGGTCTCCTTGGAAACAGGCAAGCACACCCTCCAGCCACCTTTTAATGAAACCCCAGAGCCCCTTTATTAATTTATTAAAGAATCTATTTTCTGAAGATTCATAAACCTCATATAACTCATATTCCAACACATCTCTGCTATGCTAATGGCACGCACTTCTATGAATAATTAATTATTTAATTAGTAATAATTAGAGGTTGTTGTATAGGTCAAACCATTGGACTGACAGCATGCTATTGTCAAAATGTCACTCGAATTAATGGGACAGCATTTAAACAGAGTGATTCATCATTTAGGGTAGATATCTACCTACTCACTCCCCCTCCCACCCCCAGATATCTACCACAGCATATGCCATTTTAAGATTTGTATAACATGTAAAATGGAGCATTTAATATTGAGCATTCTACAGAAGCGTGTAGCCTTCAATACTCTGTTAGACACAGAGGACTGGACGAGTTAAGTAACCGAATGAACAGATACTGACATTTAGCTACTACAACAATAAAACACGGGCTTATACCATTTACACATCATTTCTAAGACTCCTTTTGTGTCATTGGACCTAAGTGCTCATAAAGAATAGATAGTCAAAGTGAATAATTGTCCCCGTACATTTAAATGCAGTTATTGGATAGCTCTGATGAAATAATCCTTAAAGATAGTAATTGTAAAACAATATAGTGCTATTGTGTCACTGCGCTATGCTGGGCCAGGCATTTACACTGGCTTTCTCATTCAGTCCCTACTTCATCCCTGCTCAGAGAGACACTGGGCCCTCCCTGTACAGATAAAGGACTGAAAGGGATCTTCCTAAAGGAGGGAGCCAGGCTTGGCTATGGCTAGCCTTGCCTCTCTAACAAGTCGATTAACCTCAGGATGCCGAGATTTATAGTTGTCACATGGAACCAGTGGTAGCTACCTTACAAGTGCAAGGGTTCGCTGAGCTCGGTCCTATAAGCAGCTTTGCAAAACGGTTACTTCATGATGAGTTATCAATAAGGTATATGCTATTGTACTTATATTTTTAAACATCACTTTATACACCAAAGTATAAGTTTGGCAAGGTAAACATTTATGTCCTCATTATTCAGAGAAGGAAAATAACCCAGGCACAGTATCTCTGATCCTCAAAGCCATAGGTCCAGCTTTTCCTGTAAGGGTCAGATAGTACCTGTTCTCATGCTTGTGGCCCCTATAGGGTTTCTAGTGCAGAAGCAACCGCAGATGACATGTAAACAAAGGTTGTGACTGTGTTCCGGTAAAATCTTATTTACAAAAGCAGAAGTAGGCTGAATTTGGCCTGTGGACTAGAGGTTCCCAGCCTCATCTAAGCCATGTTGGCAGCAGGTGGCATGTAGTAAATGTTCAAGAGTTCAAATTAGAAAATGAAATAATGAATTAATGAATATATTCAAGGCAAGACCTCTAGTCTTAATCTTATTGTTCTATTTGGCCAGACAGTATTTCTTTAATTAAATTTACAGTATCCCAAACAGATTAGAATATACTTTTGTTTTTTATGTGCAGAAGTCAAATTTACTTGAGTATGCCAAGGTAGATGTTCTTTAAGGTAAATTATAATGGAAACTTACCAAAGCAAATAGACTTGAAAAGTCTAAGTTCTTAAGGACTTCATCTAAAAGTTTTTGTTTATTTAAGAGAGGGCGATAGAGAGAATGACTCCTTCCTTACCTTACCATAATCCACCTCAAGCCTCCAGCCGGCCAGAATTATGAGTGGATCCATGGTGTGTTCAGTTTGATCCGGGACCTGAATCCCAGGCCTCCTTACATGGCTCCAGTATCACACAGTGCCTATTGCCTGACACACCATGACACGGATTGCTAAAAAATACACATAGAATCATTACTGGCTTTGACTTAGAGTTGTCTAGTGATAGAAAATAGAAGAATCTGCCTCCTGTCTGTAGAAAGCATAATTTATTTTGTTTGGGCTTCTCCTCACTCTCCTGGTATTAATGAAATATCCAAAGTGGGCTGGACAGAGTTTAGAGTCAGAGTTGTGCCCTTTGTCCTCTAATCTCACATGGAACCCAAAAAGTCCCTTTCATAATTTCCTCCCCCTTCATACTTTCCTCCCCTTCTCCTCCCCCTGCCTTCCTCGTGGTTTCTTTTTTTTTCCTTTTCCTTCTTCCTTCCCTCCTTCCTTCCTTCCTTCCTTCCTTCCTTCCTTCCTTCCTTCCTTCCTTCCTTCCTTTCTTTCTTTCTTTCTTTCTTTCTTTCTTTCTTTCTTTCTTTCTTTCTTTCTTTCTTTCTTTCTTTCTTTTTCTTCTTTCTTCCTTTCTCCCGTTCTTTCTTTCTTTCTTTCTTTCTTTCTTTCTTTCTTTCTTTCTTTCTTTCTTTCTTTCTTCTTTCACTCTTTCTTTCTTTCTCTCTCTCTCTTTTTCTTTCTCTTTCTTTCTTCCTTCCTCTTTATATCCTTTCACTTTCTTTTTAAGAGAGATTTTTGCTGTAAGGCATGGTGGTTGCTGGAGAGACAGAGGAACAGAAAAGGAGAACTTGACCTCCAAGGGGGAATGACCACATCACAGTGCTTTCTTCTCCATTCTCTTCTTGGGATTTGGGCACGCAAGCACATGTGCCCAACATGAGTATCAAGCTGCGGGGCCCAAGACTTGAACCGTGGTCAGTCACATGGGAGTCCAGTACCTTAACTACTACACTACCTGATGGCCCCCCTCATGGTTTCTTTCCAGCCTCCAAGATGGACAGGCAGTGTGAGACTCCTTATATAGGAAAAGTCACTGAATATGTGGCTGAAGCCCTTATGTTCTAGTTATTTAGCTGAATTGGACCCTTGGAAACAACAACAGAGTTTAAAACGACAATCCATAATGTTTAACGAATGAAACTTTATAAACACAGATTTGCAGCTGCTCCGTGAGGTGCTATAAGAGAGCATTTCTGATAAAGGAGGCCAAAGTGACCTGGACAACAGCATTAGGAGAGCAGGGAAAATGATACTATCAGTCATTCATTATTTTCTTTATCCAATTAATATTTCTTAAACACTTACTAAATGTCATGTGCTTTCAACATGGCTTAGACTAGGCTTAGAAACTTATAGTTCAATGGGTTTGCCGAGAATCTGAGCAAAAATATTATAATAAAAATATCAAATTGTGTTCTTATTGGTTAAATAGAAGTGTCTGGGGACCAGTAGTTAGTGTAATGGCTATGTCGCTGGACTCCCATGTAGCTGACTGCGGTTCAAGTCCCAGATCTGGCAGCTTAAACTCACGCCGGGCACGTGTGTGTGTGTGCCCAAGATCCCAAGAGGAGAATGGAGGAGAAGGGATTGCGGCGTGGCCATCCCCCCAGGGGGTGATTTCTCGCTTTCTGTCTCTCTGTCTTTCTGGCGAGTGCATGCGCCCTATAGCAAAAACCTCTTCAAAAAAAGAAAAAAAAAGTGTCTGGGTTATTAGAGATATGGCAATGAGAAAATCCAGTAACTATCACCTTGTATCTTTTATAAATGACAGGATGAATAAAATATAATGGTACATATGGGAGGTCAGCTATCAGCTAGTTGTTTTATCAGAAAGCCATGTGTGCCTAAAAGCATGGAGAAATACAGACAAAAGCAGTCAAAACTTGAAAATTGTAAACAAACATGCATTTATTATCTCATAGTTTCTGTGGCCTAAAGCTCCAGCACTGCCTATCTCTATCATCTGTTTAGGATTACGAGCTACAGTTGAGATGTTAGCCAGGGTTGGGTAATAATGAGAGGCTCAACTGAAGAAGGATGAACTCAGATTAATGAAAAATCTCTCATACTGTTGGTAGAATCCATTTCTTTGCCCTGTGGGATTCATGCCATCTTGTTTCTTTAAGGTCAGGAATGGAGAGAGACAGACTCTCCAGTAAATCGACAAGACAGAACCTATGTTATACTACCTAGTCATGGAAGTGATGTTTCATCACTTTGGCCCTATGCGTTAGTTACAGTCCTGCCGAGAGACTCTTCAAGGAGGAGAGTTCATATAAAGGTGAGCCAGAAGGAAGGAATAATGGAGGATACCTTACGGTCTATTCCCCACAACCACATCACATTTTGCAATGAAGATATGCTTTGAAGATGAAGGCCTCAGACCAGCCTACTCTGTGACCTTAGAAAATGTCTTAATCCCTCTGAGACTCATTTTTCTCTTATGAAAATGATGGCCATGGAGCCAGCCTGTGGTACAATGGTTAAGTGCAATGCCTTGACAGCCAGGTCCCAATTCCACATGGCTGACCATAGTTCCAGTCCTGGCCCCAGCAGCTTGAAAAACATGCCAGGCATGTGCACATTTCCCAAATCCTGATAAAATGGAGAAATGGAAGAAAGATTATTACGGCATGACCATGCCTCATTTGGGGGTGCATTCTCTCTCTCTTTCTGCAAGTACATGCACCCTCTGGCAATTAAAACACACACACACACACACACACACACACACACACACTGAAATGATGCATAAGAAAACCTAATTAACAACATTGTTGTGGGAACCAGCAGTTAGTGTAATGGTTATGTCGCTGGACTCCCACGTAGTCGACCGTGGTTCGTGTCCTGGACCCGGTGGCTTAAAACTCACGCTGGGCGCATGTGCGTGCGTGCCCAAGATCCCGAGAAGAGAATGGAGGAGAAGGGATTGCAGCATGACCATCCCCCCTGGGGGGTGATTTCTCGCTTTCTGTCTCTATGTCTCTCTCTGGCAAGCGCACACGCCCTATAGTGAAAATCTCTCCAAAAAAAAAACCAAACAAACAAACAAAAAAACAACCTTGTTGCATCTAAAAGATTTTGCATGAATGTGCTTTGCAAACATTTTTTACATTAATTTTAGATAATGATTATTGGCCACCAGGCTGTCTCTTTTCTTTTTATTTTCCTCCACTCTAAAGGCTTTTTACCTTTACTTTCATTGTATCTGAATCTCTCTGATAACTAATTTCTGCATCTGATAACCACAAAAACTTAATACCGTGGGACAGTGTTTGCAATTCATGTTAAGACCTGAACAAGTAATTGTAAGGTAGTGGCCTTTGCTCCAGAGTGCTTTTGGGGGAGTAGAATCAGTCCCACCTTTTTCCATAGTCCAACCTCTCTCTTCCTATGTGGTTATGTTCAAATCCTTAATGTGACAAAGCTTCGTAACTACTCACTCAAGGTTCACACTTCCTTTGTGTAGGGTAGAGTAGTTGCTGGTAGCAGCTGCTCAGTCTGGGATTCTATTTCCCAGCCCTCTCTTGCATCCAGGCAGAACTCTGTGGCTGACTTTGACCAATGGAATGTGGGAGAAAATTATATGCACCATTGCCAGGGCAAGACCAAGAAAACCTCCCAGGAAATCCTCCACTCCCTTATCCTTTTTTTCTATAGGATGCTGATATTCGGGGTGACTTTAGAAGGCCATTTTTGAAAATAACAATCTCTGTCATTCCCAAACTATGACTGTGTAGGACATACCTTTATCACCAACTAAACTTTGAACAAGGAATAAGTTTGTCTTGTGTTAAGTCACTGATTTTTAAATTTATGTTTCATAACAGCCAGTGTTGCCTTGATTAATATTCTTAAAAGGATCAGTACATTTTTAAATATATTTATATTTAAAATACGTATATTTCTTCTTCTGGGGACCAGCAGATGGGGTAGCAGTTACACTGCTAGACTTCCACATGGCCAACCAAGTCCCAAACCCAGTTGCTTCAAATTCACACTGGGTGTGTGTGCATGCATGCCTAAATCCCCGGAGAAGGGATTATGATATGACCGTTCCCTCTGGAAGGTGATTTCTCACTTCTTTCCTCGCACTGTCTCTGTCTCTTTCTTTCTCTGGCAAACATGCATGACATAAGACAAATACATACATACATATATATATATATATATATATATATATATATATATATATGTATAAAACACATATACATACACACACAGATATATATATATATATATATATATATATATATATATATATAATCATCTTCTAACAGAGTGCTTTTCAAACTTCAATATACATAAAAGTAACCCAGGATCTTGTTGGATTATTGGATTAAATGTTGACTGTTACTTCTAAGTTTGAAGTAGGGCCTAACTTTCCGTCTTTCTTACAGACTTCCTCCACAATGCTGAGAATGAAACACACTTAGGGTAACAAGCTTCCAGCGTGATGGCTCTCAAATGTCACTGGATATCAGACTTCTTGAAAGGGCTTTTTAAGCTATGGATTGCTGGGCCCCATCCCCAGAATTGTGAGTTTGGTGCAAGAATTTGAATTTCTAACAACTTCCCAGATAATGCTGGTGCTGTTGGTCCAAGGACCATACTTTGAGAACCAATGATTGAAGCAATTCTGACATAAATCCTTTCTTAGCTTCTATCACAACTCATTAGGCCTCAGGTCAGTGTATCATTCATCATAGCTATGTGGGTACACAGAAAAGAATACATAGGGATCTTAAAGCAGTTGTAGTCACCTGGAGTATTTTGTTATTTTTTTAAAAATTTTGATTTGTTTTTTAAAATATTGATTCTCAGGTCTCACTCTAGACTAACTGAACCTAAATCTTAGAATAGAAGGAAGTATTGGGCATTAATATTTACTTAAAGCTCTTTAATTCTATTAAGCAACTAGGTTTTAGAACTACTGCCATAAAAAAATGCCAAGTATTAGCAGTCTAAGAGAGAATATTCTTGCTATTACTTAAACCATTCAATCATTAATATATAGACCAGCATTATCTAATTCTTTCTCTAGCTAGCAGGAGAGTGCACAGCTTTTCTAACATATGGTTTGCATCAATGATTTTAAGTAACTCTTCCCTGGCCTTTGACAGGAGATTAAGTGAGACTAAAGTAATCAAAAGAAACTCAAGGAGGTTTTCAAATTGAAAAAAAAAAAAAAAAGGCAGGTGAAAGCTAATAACAACAGGAAAGAAGGAAAGAGAAAAGACGAGAAGAGATGAAATGACAAGAGGGGAAAAAAAATACCATGACATTTTATCTTGGGGAAATGGAATTATTTTGCTTGAAGGTAAATAATAAATCCCTGATTCTATCAGAAATCATTTAGTAATTGTACACATTGATAACTAGAGCTGGACTTCGTATTCCTTTACTATTGGCAATCAAGCCAGATCAAGAAAGATGCATAGTCAATGGATTTCTTTGGAACTGACACCATGAAGGGTGTTTTAAGAAAGAGAAGAGAAGAAAGAATGAAGGAGAGAAAGAAAAAAAAAAAACAAGGGGAAAAGAGAGAAAAAAAGAAAGAAAAAGAGAGAAAGAAAAAAAAAAGAAAAAGTTAGCTATTAGGGTTATAAGAGTGCATTAAAACTTTTTCATTATTAATCAAAAAAACCTCTCATTTCCTGGCATGTGCTAGCTACCAAAATTATGTGGTATTATGGAGAAATCTTGTATATGAGAAGTACATACATTTTTTTCTCACCAAGAGAAGAATATCCATTTCTTGTATATCTATAATGATTGCAACTTGACCCATCATATACTTGGGATCACTAGGTGCTCACACCTTCTGGTTAAATTAGGATATAGTAGCCCAATTTTCATCTTAGCCCCACTTCGACCCCTAACCCTGACAAGACCTCATCTTACCAGGAATGTCCCATGTAGTCAGTACATGTAGCCAATGACAAATCATACAATGGCCCTTCTCAACATAGTTTTATAAAAAAAAAATGTGAGGTAGGACGGCACTGTGGCCCAGAGTAAAGGCACTCAGTTTATTCTGACCAGGAACTGAATCCCAACTCTGTGACTTATTATCTGTGAGTTCTTTAGGCAGTTTCTTTGGGCTGTGTCTTCTTCCCATGCAGTTTTTTTTTTTTTTTTTTTGGAGAGGTTTTTGCTCTAGGGCGCGTGCGCTCGCCAGACAGACAGAGAGAGACAGAGAGATAGAAAGCAGGAAATCACCCCCCAGGGGGGATGGCCACGCCGCAATCCCTTCTCCTCCATTCTCCTCTCGGGATCTTGGGCACGCATGCACACGCGCCTGGCGTGAGTTTAAGCCGCCGGGTCCGGGACTCGAACCGCGGTCGACTACGTGGGAGTCCAGCGACATAGCCATTACGCTAACTGCTGGTCCCTTCCCATGCAGTTTTCATGAGAACAAACAAGATGTCAAGAGCACCTAATGTAGTCCCAAATACATGGTAAAGGTACGTAGTCAGCTACCAGTGAACACGATGGCACCTGTGCAGAAAGTTGTCGAAAAGCAAAGGCCTGTTGCCAAAAGCCCATTCTAAAGGCTCTTAGACCTCTGGTCAACTTTAAGAATAGCAACTGAGACCTTCTAACTCTTTCCAAGCCAATTGTCTCCCTGTATCCCCAGTAGTGACATATTAATTTATAAATTATTTGAACAAAAACTAAGAGAGATAATTCATGTGCCTAAGGTACCCGGAATATATGTAAGTATGGGACTCCTGTTTAAATAAAGGTATTGGCAAGTAATTCCTATACAATATGACTTAATTATAATATCATGTATAATATAATATAAAGTATAATAGTGGTGTGAACAAAATGCTGAGGGAACAAAACCGATGAGGATCTTGGAAAACAGCAGAGAAAGGTGATTTTCTCCAGAGAGTAGGAATTTCCATGGGTTGTCAAACTCTGGCCATGAGATTGGCAGCATGAACTCTATCTGGGGACTTGTTAAAATGCAGATTCTTAGGCCCCAGCCCACACTGACTGAATTGAGAACTTTGGTATGTGACTTGGTAATCCATTTTAACCATCCTTTCATAAGATTCTAATGCACCTGGAATAGGAGAGCTACTGTCCTAAATCAGCATGAAAGGTTGGATATACAGAGTTTCGAATGTTATAATACAAGAGGGAATGCAGTAAAATTAGATTCACAGATTTGAGAGAAAAAGGGCTGGAGAAAGTGGGGGTGGAGAGAAGGCTGCAGGGCAGTCAATCTTAGGGAGAAAGAAACGAGTGATAGGAGTGAGCCAGCTCAGGATCCAGGTGAGGGCAAGTGCATGGCCCAAACCAAGCATGTAAAATACCAAAAACCTAAATTTCAGAGACTAAGACTGACAGAGTACTGGGACCAGCAGTTGGCGTAATGGCTATGTCGCTGGACTCTCATGTAGTCAACTGCAGTTTGAGTTCTGGACCCGGTGGCTTAAACTCATGCCTGGAGCGTGTGCCCAAGATCCCAAGAGGAGAATGGAAGAGAAGGGATTACAGCGTGGCCATCCGCCCTGGGGGTGGGGGCGGGGATGATTCCTCACTTTCTGTCTCTCTGTCTCTCTTTGTCTTCCTGGTGAGCACACATGCCCTATTGCACAAACCTCTGGCGAAGAACCAAGATGGAATGCATGATGTTGTGAAAACTTTTTTCTTTGTTATCCCCTCACAGGTCTTTCTGGTCTGGGGCTCAAAGCAGAGAATGTGATGTGGTCCCTTCTATATACTGGGCCAACTCAAAAGGAAGAAAGACAATCAGAAGCTGGAGCATGGAAACCTCCAGCAAATGAATGTTCTGGTGTTTATCGCAAATCTAGACCGGAAACGGACCCTTCAAAATTGAATATCCTCTTGAAATATTAAGAAGGATGTCACCTGGAGAAGGCTGAGCTATCACTGCTCTTCCTGCTCAAACCCTCCTCTCTGTGGACTGAGGGCCCCCCAGGCACCCCCGTACCAGCACCCTTTCCTTTCATCAGGAAAGGCCACACATCCCAGACAAGTCCCCGTCTGTCTTTCCTCTCCTTCAGACTGTGCTTTGTAGATATACCACAGCTTGCTAGTCCCTGCTCACCATTGCTTCTTGCGTCACATTATTTCTTTCTGAGCTCAATTTCCTTTTCATTTACTTTTTAAAAACTTATTCGGCAACATTCTGTGTATGAGAAACTCTCAGTCTTTGTCTAAATAAATTTCTTAGATGAAAATTATTTTGTTTTCAATTTTCACTCAGTTTATGAAATTATTCTTGTTATCTTCTGTCTTCCTTTTGCCCATGAGAAATCCTCTTTTCAGATAAATAGTATTCCTTCACAAGTCCTTCCTGACACTACATTGGGCAGTTCTACAGTTTTCCTAATGTGGGTCTCATATAGATTTTTTTTTTTTTTTTTTTTTTTTTTTTTGGTTTATCCTGTTTGGTACTCATTGTGCTTCTTGAGTGTGAAGTTTAATTTTTTCATCTAGCCTAGTAAGTTTTCCGGTATTATGGATTATTTAGCAAACCACTAATCGCCGCTACCTTTTCTCTCTGATACTGGCTCTTTCTGGTTTAGCTTCTGGGTCTCATGTCACCATCACTTGTTATATTGTTTCATTTTCATATTAAATTTCGAGTAGGTGCCTTAGGTAAGCCTTTCTATTATCTAATGCTTTATCTAAATCTAATCCAGATCTTTAACACATAGAATTAGGTTATACAAAATTTCAATGATTATGTTTTTTTGGTTTACAGTTCTATTTGGATTTTTTTCAAATATGCCAATTCTGGGTCGTAATGGTTATTTTTCCATGGAGTTTCTGTGCTATTTTAATTATTTAAAACTTATTTATTTAAAGTCTCTTTTAGATTTTTCTACTGCCTCAACATTTTAGGATCCATCATTTTCTCATATGGTTTCTAATTTCTACTGCAAGCTCATCTTGGCCAGTTGTTTTTTTTTTTTTTTTTCCTTTCTCCCAGAAAGCTGGAAGTAGTGGTAGTGTTGCTATGGAGAACTTTTACATTTGTTTCTTGCTGACACTGTAGGAATTTCACTGGTCCAAGATCAGTTTTACATTTATTTATATCCTTAGGGAGAGTTCTATAACATGTGTGTAGTGAAAATTGTAGCCCACACCCACAGCTTGTACAGGAAAATCTGACTTTTCAATTTTCCCAAGAGATGTTTTGTCCACCCATAGCTCAGGGCAACAAAAATATCTCCAAGTCCCTTCCTTGTGCTAGTGGGAAGAATCAATAGTTCTTCTGTTAAAGGGTCTGTCTTTATGCAAATTCAAATCCCTCACCTGTCACAGCTGTAAGGACACATCTCCTAACCTTATCTGGGTGTTCAAATCCAGGTCTTTACACCCTAGACCAATCTGTATCCGTCTGGGCATTCCTGGCATCAGTTCCTGAGGTGCGTGTTCTGACGTGAATTTCCTCTACATTTCTGACACCAGGGGATTTTCTTCTTTCCTCCTCTGAAATTCTTCCTTTCCTTCCTTCCTTCCTTCCCTCTTTCTCTATTTCTTTTTCTTTGTCATTTCTCTTCTTTACCCCACCCTCAATCTTTTCCTCACTCTGGACGAAAATAGGTACTTTATCTTCATATTATAGAACTTCCAAGCGCATCTCATCAAGGAACACATTTTTCTCTTAGTTTAGGTTATGTTATTGCAATAAACACCCAAAAGTGAAAAACCTAAAACAAGATTTATTTCTTGCGTATCTATACAGCCTTAGTGGATTTTGAAAGGTATCACTTTCATCATCAAAAGTCACATGGCCACACCTAACCTCAGCCTAGAAAAGACTGAAAATGATGGGTGGACACAAATTCATGATTACCAGACTAATTTAATCCACAGGATTATTGCTTGAGATAGATGCCATTACTCTTATGATTTTATAGGTGGTGAAACAGGGGCGCAGAGAAGGTAAGTAAGCTACTGGTCAAGGTCATACAGGGACGAAACTGGCATGTAAGTCCAGTCACTGTCTCTAGAATCCATATTCAACTAAGAGAAGGCCACTGTGTTTCCCAATGCAGCAAAGAGAGTTGATTTGGAACTGTGACTCTGCTTCAGAAACTTGTGCTCTGAAAGCAGTAAGTGCTGTGTGGCATTCCTTACACACCTGGGTCATGGCAGGCGACTCCTTCTTGCTATTCACCTCTGACACAGAGGAAGGCACAGCACGGCACGATGTGCTCCTGAGAACTGGGGAAGTGGAGAGCAGTCGTGCTGTTTTAATAGCCATATGTCATTTCTCTTTTAACATCTGAGTTTCCACGAGTTATTATCTACAGATGACTGTGAAATTTACGGGCTATTTTAGTACTTACTAAGAATTTCATCTAGTCTTTAATACCTTGCATTACAATTGGCACAAATGTCCTGCAATCTTACTTATAGATATAGCAGACTGAGGTTTACTGGAAAGACTTTTCTGGAATCCCAGCTCATTTCACCATGGAAATAGATACTCAGCTTCCTCTTTCACTCCACAAATGCTCCAGAGATTCCCTATAGACACTATTTCAATCAATTCCATGGGCATGTAAATATAATATTAATTAATAATTATTCAACATAAGCAATTCAGAGGCCTGGTTTTTATTTGATCTTTGTCAAAAGCAAGGGACCCTTAGTTCAATTCTGTGTGGATTTGATTTGGTTTCTGAGGTCATTTCTAAATGGTTCTATATAAATATTTTGTGGGGAATTGAAAATATAAGCAACTTCTCAAAATCACATAAAAATGGAGCGATATTGGTTGCACTAAATTGCCCAAGTGGAGGGAACTTACTAATGAAGATTTCTATTTGAGGAGATAGCTAAATGAGTAGTCTGTGACAGTCCCTTGTTTGTATAAGCACTTAACCCTAATACAGATGATTATTTCAAATTTAAAGTAAATGAAATGTAAGGGAAGAGAGCTAAAGTTTATTTATCACTGTCTAAAAAGAAAGTATTATATAAATAAAGCACAACCACCCCAAATACAAATCTAAGAAGCTCGTCCTTAATTATCATGCAAGCAATTAATTTTAATGTGATTACAAGTCTTTCTGTTTACCACCCAGTGGTTGAGGGGTTAATGGAATTAGGGAGGGCCACCAGAATAGCTGAGAAGGGATTCTTGCATGAATAATAATTCCTGAGTGGGAGTGAGATGTGCCACCTCCCTCCCCATCTCAAGGTACTTCAGGCTCAAATGGATATAAAAATTAGACAGTGTTCTTTCTGCTTCATACATCACCCAGCAGAACACAGCTGGCTATTTAGCTCTGGGGCAAACACATTTGAATAGACAAAAGTACAGGCTATGTTAGGGTAGCTTGACTGAATTGCCCTTCAACCTGGATTTTTTCTTATTCATTTATTTATTCATTCATTTATATATTTGACAAGCTAAGAGGCCTTTAAAATGTTTCCCAATTCCCAGAATACCTTTTTGTTTAGTAAGGAACATTTTCCTGCTAAAATCATGTATTGTCATTGAACAACACAATTACCATTGGCATCATTTCCTTCCACCATTATAGATCTCAATATCAAAGGAGTGCCAAGACACTGAACTTGAGACTTAAAAAATCAAGGTAGTTACAGTCTAGTCTTATTCAAGACAACTTCTTCTCCTCTTCCAGTATTTAGAAATCAGCATCACTTTACAGATTTAGTGTCAAGTTTGAACGGTTATAATCTCCTGTAAAGCTCGTGAAAATTGTCATCTGAAATGACTATCTGCACCTCTCAGTGCGGTGAGGAGCTGACCAATACATTTCGGTTTAGTTTTCTTTACCACTAAGTTAAACATTTTACTGAATGGCCATTGTTCTTAAAATAATCAATGGGGTTTTGAAAGAGAAGGAAATATGGAGGAGGGAAGGTAGAAAAGCAGGTGAAATAAAATGTAGAAAGAAAAAAAGTAGGCCCTTAGAATTGGAATTTTGGTTTCCTGCCTATTCTATAGCCAAGATGAATAAAGGAATAAATTTCCCATTTATCAAATCACAGTAACATATGCCATGGGAAAGTGAAAGAATTTACTAGCACTGCTCTCAGGGTAATAATGAATTGGCCCTGCAGACTTAACTAGCATCATATAAAAAAGGAAAGAAATAATAGAGGAGCAGACCTACTACAATAACAAAATTCTTTTCCCCAACTATGATCAAATTGACTCCAGTTTTATGCAAAAAAATGTACTTGATAGTGACATCTGACACCTCAGAGCATGTGAACAATTGTTGGAATACTTAAGAGAGGGAAATTGTGGGTTCCTCCCACAAAGAGAAGAATGTCATGAGTTACATAATTAGATTTAGATATCTATAGAGATTTTTTTTAATTTTAAAAAGATCCTAATACTTTTTCTTTTTAAGAATAATCTATGCATAGCTGGTAAAGCCCACATGATGCTTCTATGCTTTGAATGTTGCCTTACATTAGAAGAGTTTGTTGGCTTTTGGCTTTAGAGTGTGGACATGCACGTGTGTCTGTGTGTGCACGTACACACACATTTTAATGAATACTTTCTGTGCACAAAGGTCACATTACCTTTGCATAAAATCACAAAGAGTTTTGATAAAGTGACCAGTATAATGAAATCTGTTTTCCCTCGCCTTCCCCCAACTTTTTAACCTTTACTTAAATAAACCAGCTTTTGCATGGTTTTTATCTCTTGAGAGATAAGGGAAAAAGTTCATTTTGGGCCAATGGTTATTTAGATTGAGACAGGAGAAAGCTAGCAAATGGGAACAGGTAAAGGCGCTCAGGGTCCGCCTTTGATTGGCCTTGAAAACTGATCAGGGGACCAGCAGTTAGCATAATGACTATGTCGCTGGACTCCCATGTAGTAGACCACGGTTCGCGTCCTGGACCCGGTGGCTTAAAATTCATGCTGGGCGTGTGTGCGTGCGTGCCCAAGATCCCAAGAGGAGAATGGAGGAGAAGGGATTGTGGTGTGGCCATCCCCCCTGGGGGGGTGATTTCTTGCTTTCTGTCTCTCTGTCTGTCTGGCTAGCGCAATGCACCCTATAGCAAAAACCTCTAAAAAAAAAAAAAGAAAAAGAAAGAACGAAAGAAGAAAGAAAGAAAGAAAGAAAGAAAGAAAGAAAGAAAGAAAGAAAGAAAGAAAGAAAGAAAGAAAGAAAAAGAAAACTGATCAGGACAGAAAATTCCCTGCCCAAGGTGATGTAGGCAGGAGGACATATCCAGTGGGGGGGCAGGCTCTCTAATTAAGTCAGGTTTGGTAGAACCAATGAATCAGTGAGCACAGCCATATTTAATATTGCCGCTGAGATAAATCAGTAAGTCCAGTCACAGTTGATAGAGCCAATGAGATGAGAATGATCAGTGGGCCCAGCCAATGATTAACTGACGTGACCTAGATTTAAAAAATTATAAACCTCACAGAACTTAACTGCTGAAGCCTTTTGAGCCACTCTTTCTCAGTTCAGGCCTGCCCCTACCTCTCAGGAGTGTACTTTCACTTTTACTTAATAAACTACCTTTTCTTTCGCTACTGGCATGTTTCATTCGATTCTTTGTCCGAAACACCAAGAACATGGATATCATCATGGAAGCCATCCCAAACAAGTTCACATATCTGTTTTGTTTCGCTGGTCCTGGCAGTTGACCTAAGAGCCTAAAATCTTTTCTTCTGACATGAATGAGTTTTTTCTTGACATAGGAGTGTAGGGATTTTGGTCCCAGAATAAGTAGCAAATGAAGACAAGGATATAAGTCTATACAAATTAATAAATAAGCAACCAAGACTAAAGATTTTTAATCAACTGGGAAATAATAACAAGATGCCACCTAAAGAAAGGGTTTAAGAACTATAAAATAGCCAAGAAAAATGTATTTAGGAGAACAAAGTAAGAACTATGGAGTCCTGAAATGGAGTTGAACACTGTAAATCTAGGGGATATGAATCGATTAAATGACTGATTTTGAAGACAGAGGGGAAGAGATGCATTCCTGAGAACTTAGTACTGATTCTCAATGGAAAAAGTAGCAAATATGATACCTTCAAAACCACACATACTTATACCCATCCGAGAGATTCCAGTATCTCTCTTTGGGTAACTATGTCCCCAAAGAACAAAAGTCCCTAGGAACTTTGTAAGGTTAAATCAGAATCAAAGATTCTCCTGGTTAAGGAAGACTCAAGGAACCACAGAGCCCAGGCCTTTGGGAAATTCAAGGTCATGAGGTTCTAGTAAGAATTCTTTTTTTTTTTTTTTTTTTTTTTTTTTAATTAATGTTCCCAGGCACTCTACAGACCTGTTAATAACCACTGGCCTTCCCTTTCACTGCTTTCTTGGTCATCATTGCATGCCTTGCCTTTGCCCTCTTTCATCCCTTAGATTTCTCTACTTTATTCCAGTTCATAATTTCATCTTCATAAATCTAACACTCCTTTTAGAATAGCCTCACAGATTATTCACTCTCTAATTCTCCAGATATGAGCAGGGCTGCTCATTTATATTCTCCTAGCACCCTGGGTTTCTCTCGGTCCTAACACCTCATAACTAACTTGTTTTGTTCCCCATGTTCTCATTATAGTATAACTTTTGGAAGGTGAGGGAACATGTTTAATTTGCTTTTGAAATCCCCTTTTTAACAGAATCTGATGCAGAACAAAAATCCACTAAGTATTGAAATAAACTACACTAAAATTTCAAACTAGGATTTGTAAAGATTTCTACTTAAAATGACAACTTTAAAAGGTGAAGCACAGGAAAGAAGGAGGAACAGGCATAAACTTTATTCAATGTTGTTAATGATAAATGGCATCTAGGAAATAGTATAACTTAGATATAAATTACTGTTACAGCTACAATTAAAAAATGGAATACAGTTGACTACCAAATGAGTGTTCATGTAAGCATCAAAAAATATTTAGATAGATACTGCTGATTAATAAATTTTGCTTCTGAATGTATTAAATTTGAAATAAATATATAGTTTTGGTGAGTGCTCTTTTGTCATCCCCTGTATCACAGAGTCTGCAAAATCTAAGGTGTAGGAAGATCTCTGAACCATATGTGATCTGTGGTCTTCCATGCTCTCTCTGGCTATGTGAAGTGTGAATGATGCTGCTTACCTAACCCTGTGAGTTTTGTTTGGGAAAGTGATGAATGTAGAAGACAAAGAAAAGAAGACAAAAACAAATAGATGATATTCACTGAGTGCCTGCTATGTGACAGACATTTCCAAAAAATTCTACATACACTACCAAATGTAATTCTCACAATCTCTATTCAAGATCAACAATGTTAACACCAGATGATGGGAAACATTAACGTAAAATCATCTGTCAAAAACTACACAGCAAGGGAACCAGCAGTTAGTGTAATGGCTATGTCACTGGACTCCCACGTAGTTGACCGCGGTTTGCGTCCTGGACCCGGTGGCTTAAAACCCACGCCGGGCGCGTGTGCGTGCGTGCCCAAGATCCCGAGAGGAGAATGGAGGAGAAGGGATTGTGGTGTGACCATCCCCACTGGGAGGTGATTTCTCGCTTTCTGTCTCTATGTCTCTCTCTCTCTGTCTGGCGAGCGCACACACCCTATAGCGAAAAACCTCTCAAAAAAAAAAAAAAACAAAAAAAAAAAACTACACAGCAAGAGAAAGACAGAGACAGAATTGAGATCTAGGTCTACCTGACATCAAATTTATGGGTGATCCTTGTGTCCAATGGCCCACAGTCCTGTCTGTGGACTGGTTCATGGTTAGCAAGGTCCACTGACACTCTCTTCTGAGATGATACACAACAAAGATATTTAGCTTTGCTCACAAAATGGGTTGTATGGCATAGTAGATACATTAATTAATCTGGAGGGCTAAGCTCAAGAAACTGCACATATAGATTTATTCAATCAACAAACTACTTTTTTAATCTTCAGGTTAGCAGCTCAATTCGAATATTACATTGACCTCCAATGTGAGGAAGAAAAATTTTATCCCATTCACATTTAGTGGAATAACTGAATGAGTAATATTACTTTTCCATGTTATATTTACTATGTGTTCTGATTTCTTATGATTTCCAGTTTTTTTCCCCTATATTTTCTGACTTAATCAAGTTTTGATTCTTTTTGTTTGTCCCTCTTAAAAATGTGGAAGTTTTTCTAGTGCTTTTTAATTTGATTAGTTACAACTCTCCCATTACCATTATAACTAAATTTACTCCTTTATTATTTAATTTCATACAAAAGGCAATCTTACTCTTCTTCATTCATTGCAGCCCAGCAAGACAAAATATGACTTCTAAAGTCATTTTCTATGTGCCATCCTCAGTCCCAATTCCTAGATTTTAAGATAAACTTTAGTCCTAGGCTATTAGTTTTTTTTTTTTTTTCTTCCATAACAGAGTGCCTCTTCTGTTTCAAAAATCATTATCTAACAAATATATTACAGATTTGTTTTAACATTTCTCAACTGTTTTTAAAATAATAAACAAATTTATTGGTTCATGATTCTGGAAGCTGGGAAGTCAAAGGTTGAGGAGCAACTGTCCCTTGATAGTAGAAGAGCAAAGGAAGAGTGAGAAAGAGCAAGGAGGTCCTGAATTCATGCTGTTATCAGGAACCCAATCTCATGATAACAACAGTATCACTGCTGTTGACTTATGTATCATATAATTTATTACCTTCCAATGTTTTCATTTTTCTTCATATTAGCCTTGCTCTTAGGAATCAGTTGTTGACCGTTCAAAATATTTCTTTGACTTTTTCCTCATATAAATGACATCTTATCTATATTGTTCTCCTTTTGTTCTAAGTGGTCATTGTTATTTCATGATCTTAATGTTTTCAGAATTATAGATGAGAAAAATGACGCTAGTCCTATCTCCTCCCCTTTGTAAGTGACGTGTTCTTTCTGGATGAAAGTTTGCGACGCTCTCTATTGTACAGTCAGCAATATCCTGAATGTGTGTCTTTTAGCAGTTCTGCCTGAGACTAAGTCAGCTCAGTTAATCTGCTCTTACAAGTCTCTCCTACAATCAGGAAAATCTGCTTCTAACATCTACGTAAGTACATAAGTATTATCCTTCCTCTCTCTGTTTCTTACCTGTCTCTGCAACATCTATTGCTTGTGTGTAAATCCTGAACCTTCCCCCTCAGTCCCTCGCCTTTCCTCATGTCATTGTTTCCATCTTTGCCTATTTCCATTACTTGCCCAATAAAGAAATAAACAATAGAAAAACTTAAATATTCTTATTCCAAAGGCCAGCTAAAACATACCATCAGACTTCCTACCACAGATGCCCCCAAATCATTGAAAAGTGATAGCATAGTAGAATGTCACCTTATATTTCTTCAAGCAATAGTCAAATTTCTGTACTGTAATAAATTGATAAAAACAAGTATACTTTGTTTTATTGTGTTTTGCTTTACTATGCTTCACAAATATTGCATTTTGTTTATTTGTTTACAAATTGAAGGTCTGTGACAATCCTGTACTGATCAAATCAATTGGCACCATTTTTTTTCCAACAGCATGTGGACTCTTCATATCTCTCTGTGTTACAATTTGGTAATTCAAAGCAAAGCTATGTACAGTTTTTTGTTTTTAGATATAATGCTATTTTGTACTTAAGAGATTATAGTATAGTGTAAACAAACTTGTATATGTCCTGGGAAACAAACAGAGAAAAAATTGTGACTTGCTTTATTGCAACATTGGTTTTTTTTTGTGTCAGTCTGAAACCAAACCTGCAATATTTCCAAGGTATGCCTGTATGCTTTAGCAGAGTGTACATTAACTTTATAGAAGACAAATTCACAAACAGATAAGCATTCCCTTGAATAGCTAAGACTGCACACAAAGTTAGACTAGGTAAGTATAGGACACACAAACACACACTTTATTTCCAACTCCCAAGGTCTAATAGAGAAGAATGAGGAAGGAAAAACACCATAGAAGAAAATTAGGTCCTTTTCTAAAGAAATAAATGTACCTGTGGATAGCAGAGAAGGATGGTGAGTTTATCTTTGAAATCCTGTGTTTCCTAAGTGGTGGGATTTTTTTTTTTGCCACTGGAGAGGAACAATGCTATAATCAGCAGATGTCAGTCATGCAGTAGCTATGGATCAACTATGGATTCTGTTGATTTTAAATCCCCTCTACATATTAGGCCAACTGGCCAATAGGATTTTAAATTCTCTCTGCATATTAGGCCAATGCCTATTAAGAGTAGCCACACATTCAAGAGAGGAGGGACCCAGACATGAGTAATTCAGCCTGTCCTTGAAGTATGAATAGCTAACCATGTATCCCAGTTTTAAAGACAGTGTCATAATCAAGTTGCATAGGTCTGTCTGAATTATGTTTAAGTCAAATAAACTTAGCCAATTAAAAATGTTCCTATTGGGAACGGTAGGTGGCATGGTGGTTAAAGGCTCTGGACTCCCACATGGCCGACCATGGTTTGAGTCCTGGATTTGACAGCTTGCTTTCTCACCTTCTCTCTGTCTCCCTCTGGTAAAATTGAAAAATAGTGATAACAGGGACCAGCAGTTAGCATAGTGGCTATGTCACTGGACTCCCACGTAGTCGACCGCAGTTCGAGTGCCAGACCCGGTGGCTTAAACTCATGCCGGGCGCATGTGCATGCATGCCCAAGATCCCCAGAGGAGAATGGAGGAGAAAGGATTGCAGCGTGGCCATCCCCCCTAGGGGGTTATTTCTCGCTTTCTGTCTCTCTGTCTCTCTCTGTCTGTCTGGTGAGCGCACGTGCCCTATAACAAAACAAAACAAAACAAAACAAAACAAACAAACAAACAAAAAACCTCTCCAAAAAAAGAAAAAAAAATAGTGATAACAAATAAATAAATAATTCTTTTTTAAAAAAATATAGTCCTATCACTGAGGTCATAGTGTTATTTAATTGAGGGTCTCAGGTCTCTGAAAGAGTACTATTAATACAAATATACATAAATACACACTTAGCCTTATGTTCCACACTATAGGGTGTGTTGGCCGCTGCATAGTTTTAATTGTTCTTTAACTTGTACCATCCTTATTCCTTCAGTCTCATCATTCCTTAGATACTTGCTTCTTTACTTGAATGCTTCATCCCCAAAATCATCTAACTATTTTTATAACCGCACATATCAGTTCTTTTAAAAAATTCATTCTCGGGGGACCAGCAGTTAGCGTAATGGCTATGTCGCTGGACTCCCACGTAGTCGACCGCGGTTCGAGTCCCGGACCCGGTGGCTTAAACTCACGCCGGGCGCGTGTGCGTGCGTGCCCAAGATCCCAAGAGGAGAATGGAGGAGAAGGGATTGCGGCGTGGCCATCCCCCCTGGGGGGTGATTTCTCGCTTTCTGTCTCTCTGTCTCTCTCTGTCTGTCTGGCGAGCGCACGCGCCCTATAGCAAAAACCTCTCAAAAAAAAAAAAAAAATTAATTCTCGGGACCATCAGTTAGCGTAGTGGCTATGTCGCTGGACTCCCATGTAGTCGACCGCAGTTCGAGTCCTGGACCCGGTGGCTTAAACTCACACCGGGCACGTGTGCGTGTGTGCCCAAGATCCTGAGAGGAGAATGGAGGAGAAGGGATTGCGGCGTGGCCATCCCCCCTGGGGGGTGACTTCTCGTTTCTATCTCTCTGTCTCTCTCTGTCTGTCTGGTGAGCACACGCGCTCTATAACAAAAACAACAAAAAAAAAATTCATTCTCATGTTTTTATTTGTCTTAGCTTTGAAAAACTTCTCGCATACATCATATTTTACATGAATATCTCATTGCTGAAGAACTTCTTTAAAATGTTCATCATACACTGGTATAAGACCTCTGAGATCCAACAGGTTGAAAATAACATGAGCTGAATTAAATTGCTGTCATTTCTAATTGCATATAAGGGAATTGTTGATTCCACATTTGATAGTAAAGAGTCCCAGTAAGAAACAGATTACAGTAGGTTAAATGGAAGTGGTTACTTATATTTTATCAGTGAGATAGCTTTTCTACCAACTTAACAAAAAATTCTAGACCTACAGAAAAGATATTTCATGAATTGATCAAATTACTGGTCAAATTACTTTTCTGTCAGGAAAAGTCATGACATATTTTTCTATGCAAAAATGTATTTTGACTTTTCCAATGACCCAACAGTCTTATAGATTCACTATGAGAAGTTTCCTATAATACATTGTCTGCTATAAAACCTCAAAAGTAAGTACCTTATGGGTGCCTTAAAGTTCAGTTTTTTTAATGAAAAAAAAATCTTTTCTGGTCAGCCCCAGCTGGATCCCATATGGCCAACTGAGGTATGAGTCCCAGCCTCAGCACCTTGAAAAACATCCTGGGGGACCAGCAATTGGCATAATGGCTATGTCGCTGGACTCCCACGTAGTCAACTGCGGTTCAAGCCCTGTACCTGGTGGCTTAAACTCACGGTGGCACCTGTGCGTGCATGCCCAAGATCTCGAGAGGAGAATGGAGGAGAAGGGATTGCGGCTTGACCATCCCCCCTGGGGGGTGATTTCTCGCTTTCTGTCTCTATGTCTCTCTCTGTCCTTCTGGCGAGCGCACATGCCCTATAGTGAAAACCTCTCCAAAAAAAAAAAAAAAGGTTCCAACAGGCAGATTGACTAAATGCAAAGTCCCAAAGTTAGAGATACAAGTAACACTTGAGTTCATGTCTCTTAACACTTAACCTTCTTCTACTGAGAAAACATTAAAGAAACTTAAAGTCATAAATTACTATAAAGGCCATACTGCCCTTACAGACAGACTAAATAAAAGTATAACTGAGAAACAGAAGAAAAAGTTTGTTGTCCAGTTTGTTGTTCTTTGAGTCGGTACTTGTCCCGTCACATCCCTGGTTCTTACTAATTCACCCCCCAATCTATTTCTTAAACCTACCATGGCAAACTTCAACTGCACACTCCTGGTTTACAAGAATAGAGAAGGAATACTATTCTTGTTCCTTGATTGGAAGGCTATGAAATACCCAAGACTCAGCTCCCCAGTGGTCTCTCCTTGTCACCTTCAAACCAGACCAGACCCAGTTAAGGACTCCTCCATCCAACTTCCACACTCCCAGGCATGAGGCACTGTGCATCATCAGACTGAAAAGCAGTTCATATTTACTTACTAACCAAGGATACATCTTATCTCCAAGGTAACATAGTGTGCATTCTTTTGTGAAGGTTCTTTAGGAGATAATACCTCTCTGCTTTTGCAACTTCTCAAAGGCGAGAATTCAGCAGTATAACAAAGCAGCACCATAGCAGACCAGAAATTCCAATGTCAAAGCCAAATGGGCCCCTCAAATTCCAGATTGCCTCACACTCACCAGACAGGCAGATTGACTTTCCTTCAATGCATGTGCCCAAGAAGGTGCTGGGAGCATGACCTCATAGAAAAGGGCAGAAGATGTTCTCTTTCTCTTTTGCCAGCATTCTTGGTGAGGGTAGATTTCTTATAGACAGACATTTTCCCCTCAAGTCTGTTTACCATGAGTGGGGTAAATAATTGCATACCACTGTGCCATGACTTCAGAGTACTTCCATACTTCTCCACACCATGACCAATAGGATTTGTAGTGGTGGTGGTGGTGGTGGTGGTGGGTGTCTGTGGAGGGACTTCAAAAACATATGGAAAATGAAATTAAAATATGCTATTTCATTTGCAGCAAGAAATTTTTGAAATCTATGAATACTTTTTTCATAGTACTGATTTTCCATAAGCTCCTTTGTCTTTAAGGATTTTGCCATAAGGTACATGTGCTTGCCAGAGAAAGACTGTGAGAGGGAAAGTGAGAAATCAGCCTCTCCACAATCCCTTCTCCATTCTCCTCTCGGGATTTTGGGCATGCACAGACACATGTACGGAGTGATTCTCAAGCTACCAGGTCCAGGATTTGAACTGTAAGCAGACAAGTGGGAGCCCAATACCATAACCACTATACCATCTGCTGGCTCCTATAAACCTTTTAATGACCCCCTCATACATCAGAGCAAAGAAGGGGAAGAGAGACAGATTTAGCATATTATTTCACTGACACAAAGATTTTTCTATATTAGTGTTTTTCAATATGTAAGCATAAAAACTGGAGCTCTGATCAAGGACAATTGACTATAAAATATGGATTGGGCAAAGTTGAAAATATTTACGCAGTCAGTAACTCAATAACTTTTCATATATTGAGAGATTTTTACATGCCATACTTTTTTAACATCATATCAAAAAGCAGATACGTGAGGTTTCTAGCTTCAGATAACATGAATAAATGTAAATATGTTAACCTCCAGAGATGGTTTTGTCTGAAAATCTAATAGATTTCATACATATTTAACCCGTATTAAATGATTTACCCCAAATCTACAAGGCTTGGTGCACACTTTCACCTGTATCAATTGATTAATCACACTATTTTTTAGGAATGGTTATACCAGGGAATACTACCAACCTTGTTAGCTTGTAGGACAAGCAGAGGTCCCAGGGCACAAAGTTCTTGAGGCACCTTTCTCCAAAACACTGAGGTCAAGGTAAGCCTTGGGCTGATCATTAAAAATAGTCTGTGTTTTTGGCCTTGCTGTGGTTATCTTAGCAGCTCTGTAGTCTACTCATGGCTCTGACTTATACGTGAGAAAATGCATACAGTTCTGAAATGAGATGAAGGAGAATACTGGATATCCAACCACAGAAGTGATGTCATCAGCTATCTCTTCAAATTCACTGGGTATCAATTAATGCAAATCACTGGAGACCAGTACGCCTATTGAAGTGTTACTCTGCTTTCTAATCTTACTTTCTTAACACAGATGTGCCAGCCTACAGAGTCAAAAAGACTCAAGTTTGTGACTCAACGCTATCATTTATTGCATATCAATTCTCTGAAAAGTCACCTAATCACTAGAAATCTTAGTTCTCTTATATATGAAATGAAGCTACTAGTGAAACTTCATTATAGAGAGAGTATTAAGTAAGTGTACTTGTTACCATTTCTGGACAAACCCAAATGTTAGCTATTATAATGATCATTTAGTAGTTCAATTATCTAAACCCTACTCAGTGATTCCATAAGGATAAATCTTCCATCTTCCCTGGTGGTAGAACTATAATCCTCTTCTTAGACTATTTGCAAAAGTGAGCATTAATAGGTAAGTTTATATTATTTACAAAATCAACTAGAATACTCTTCCTTCCTTTTTACTCAGTCCACTTTTTTGCTTGCATATTATGTTCCAAAATTCTATCCTTTGGGGTTGCATTTTTCTATGCATGATCTCAGCCAAAGGTGATTTTTATAATGTTGAATCAAATTCTCCCTGTCTACTTTTGAATTAGAAGCAGATGAAAGTAACTTATTTTATTTTTCTGCCTGAAAGAAACATTGGGCTGTTTCTGAGGCCAGATAATTCACTAATAGCTAAAAGTATCCATATATCTCATCTTCGCTCAGGAAGTCTCCTGGCTAATTATGAAAATATTAATTAAGTTAGGGGCAATTGAAAAAAGTTGCTTTTGAACCTGCTCAGTGTGAGCTAGTATTAGGTTACTACTGTATTTGTGCGGAGTCAGATTTCAGAAACATCTGGGAACAGATTCCCATCAAGTACAACTATGGCTTTATGATCTTCTTTCTCCAGGGAAAGAGATAGATATTCTACTGTCAGTCAGTGCCTTTGACCTTTGGAAATGACTCCAAAGTTTAATTTGTCCAAAACCATTCAAAAACACACTGAAACTCTTTACAGTGCTTTTGTGTTCTAGAGATGGTCTATTTTCCTGTTCAGATGCACTGTGCACAATTCCTACCCTCTCTGTATGCAGGGAGACAGACTGTCCCTCATCAACAGCACCCATGGATTCTTTGGCCATCAGACTTCTACCTTCGAGTTTCTCAATGGGCAGAATAGAAGCAAGATTAGCGAACGGGGGAAGATTACATTTGGGGATGTAGTCCCTGCTCCCCCAGGATTGCTGTGTGTTGACTGCATTCCCCTACCAAAGATACCTGTCCTGCTTCTGTTTTTATTCAAATATTCTCCGTTGTCCAGAGTAGTCACTTCCTCTTAGTTCTTCACCCATGTAGACTTTCGGATGGTAAGGACTCCCAGTGCTACTAGCCCTCAGGTACTGCACCAACCCTGCTTGGTTTCCTTAAACTCTACTCATGCTGTTTAATCAGTCCCTATATTAAATTGCCTCAAACTGTCCATCTGAGTGTCCTGCAGCATACTTAGGGCTGTATCTTTTGACCCTGTTCAACTTCTGTTCTCTCTGCCTAGCATACCATTTCCTGTTACCTGCCTGGAAAGCCCCCACGCATCCTTTCAGACATAACATTAAGGACTGCTCTTCTATAAAGCTTTCCCCACTAGTCTTCTAGACAGTGAGTCATGCCATTCTCTGGGTTAAAGTCTTGAGTCAGGACACCTGGATTAAAATCCAGGTTCTGTTGTATAGTAATTGTATGATCTGATACTAAATTCTTTGCTTAAGTTTCCCAGGCCATAATTACTCACTTGTAAAATAAAAACAATAATAACGATTTCCTCAGTGTGAGAATTAAATTAGTTAATACTTGCATCATAGTCAGTGCACCACCTGGGACATTTGAAAATAAACATGAAGATAGTCACTGTTGTTAGTTTGGCTCTTAATTTATTTCATTAGCTTGCCTATGCTGCTCATTTTGGTCTCTTAGTTCATTTAGCACTGCTATAGAATACTAGAAATGGGATAATTTATAAACAAAATACATTTATTTCTAATAGTTCTACAGGTTGCAAAGTCTAAGATACCAAGATTGAGGGACCCACATCCAGCAAAGGCCTTCTTGCTGTACCAGCCTGCAATGAAAGGGCGAAATAAGAGCAAGAACACACATGAGAGAGAGAGAGAGCAAGAGATGCCAAAGTCATTTTTATAACAAACCCACTCATGTGATAACTAATCCACTCCCATAATAATGGCTTTAATTTATTCACCTCCTAAATGTTCCATTGCACTGGGACTGTTTTTAACACATGAACTTTGGGGAACAAATTTAAACCATAGCAGCCTCCCTGGTCTTGGTCTAGCACTTGTGGGTTTTCTGTAATTGTTTATTAAATTTTAGAAAGAATGAATCTTGGAGTGAATTATTTCTTTTCTGGGCTGTTTCCCATTTCAAGGAGACACTGAAGGCCAAGAGTTCCATTTTGACTTCTTTAATGGAAGTATATTTGAAGAGCCAATGAAGAGTCAGATACAAGTATTAGATGTATTTTGGAATCTGGAGAACTCTTTGAGGTTAGGTTATAACAAGCTAAACAATATGTTTCCAGACTTCTAGTATATGATACCGTGTTTTTGGAAACTCAGAAAACTGACAAATTAGGTAAGAGCATCCAACATTTATAGCACTTCAAAGTAACGAGCAACAAACATAGGTGAGAATTTGGAAGGATCCCCAAGACTGCCAGTTTTCTAAAAGCCAAACTTTCAGAAAAATGGTCAATAATCTACTCAGCCTGATTTTTTTTCCTGTCATGAGGAGCAGTTTGAAATGACCAAATATGAAGGTTATAACGACTCTTTAGAGGTTACTGCTGTTCACAAGTCATTCCGCAATAGAAAATTGCTCTTTACAGAAAACTTAATTTGCTAGACATCATAAAAAACTGATTATTCAAGTGAAAATTAAATGTTCAGGTAATCAGTATGTGCTCATTCACTGCAACTAAGTGTGGTTCTCAGATCTGCTCAAGAAAGGATATTCCATTTTTGGAACAGTTACATTCTCTATCCCACTTTCTGTGGTCCTTTGCTTCAAGTCTAGAAGCACCCATCCCAACAGCCCTGGAGGCTCCACAATTAAATTTAGCCTTTCGTATGAAAAATAAAATTTTAAATTAGGGAGAGAAAGAAGTTAATTAATTGTACACTGTTTGTATACTATTCAAGAGGTAATTCACTAGGAACTTTATATGCATCGTCCCATTAATTATCATCGCATTAACAATAGTCTTATGAGGTCCCTTATTATTAGTCTCATTACACAAATAAAGAAACTGAGGCCCGGGGATAAGTAATTTGCCCTAGGCCATACAACTAATATACTCTACTTTATCTTCTCACGTTTTATATTATTTTGATCTGATCAGAAGTTTTCAACCACAGTGGTACCTTGTCTCCTGCCCTTAAGGGGTATGTGGAAATACGGGGAGCATTTTTGTGTGTCATACTTTGGCCTGAGTCTTCCTGGTTTTTCGTGTGTGGCCAAGATGCCAGGCATGCTGGAAGGCACCGGCCATCTTTGCATGTAGTATAGATACATACTATTTAGATAGACTATACACGGCTTCCTCAGGTGTCTACACACATCTTTGGAGAAACACTGTGCTTAAACTCTAGAGGCTAAGTAATTTTGAGAACATAAACTTTAACAAATAGCCAGTTTATACGGTTTTTAAATTCTAAATAAGTTTTCATTATGAAGAACATCTAAATACAGACTTACTGTGGACTATACTTCCACTCCATGGTTCGAATACTTGACCGAGTAGTGAGGCCGTGTTTCCTGTGTCAGATCAAAGTCCAATTTTCATTGCATTACGTTTTAACAATTGAAAACAAGAAGATCTCACATGATTTTTAATTAGTAGTCACTGCTAGAATTGTCAGAGTAAGCCTGATGAGACTAAAAGTTATCATGTTTTCTAACTCTGTTAACAAACCTGTCATATTAAATACAAATAGTCTGAAAATTTGCTTGAGTAGCAACTTAAGCTTGAGGTTTCCACAAATACACAGAAACTTCAGATCAGAAAATGCTACTCTTCAAAACCATCACTCTGAAGTTCATATGTGCATTCCAAAAATGCTTCCTTATTATTCCGAATACATTTGTCATTCCTCTCTGCAAATACTTTCAGACCCTACATACCATCTTTCCAGTATTTTCGAATGTACCCTCTGTGAAAGCATTCGACTTCGAGTCATAGTGGGGAGTAGTTTGGAGCCAACTCTTCATCTATTGCATTCCATTTGATTGAATTAAACAAAAATACATTGTTCCCAGCATGCGACAGGAAAGAGACAAGCAAGGCAGAAATCTGCCAAAAGGTAGATGATCCTTCAGGGTGACAATTTTCTTTGTTTAAATTTATATGTGATTATAAATCTTAAACTGATAGACCTAATGCCTCAAGAAACTGGAACTGACAGTACCTTCTTAAGTAGAACCCCCAAACTGTGCAAACATTGCAGGCTAGACACACGGAATAATATCCCTTTAAACATACACCTTCTGTTATGTCTCTTTCAGAAATCAGTTTTATTATGTTATACTCATACTTTGTATCTGGTCACACAATTTGCTTCATGGGTTTTATGAGCTTCCTGCTTGAGGGTACACATTTTATTCCCTAAACGCAGGACAAAGTGGTCCCCTCATTCTGAGCTCAGATGAAATGATGTGAGCATCGGCAGAGGCAAGGCAAACTTGGAGGGCTGAAGACTCAGTGCCACCCAAGTGAACACTACTAGGCCCTCCAGCCTAGGACTGGAAACCTGGGGACGGATGAGGTATTATCTTTTTTTAAGCCCACCAGTCTGCTGTGATTACTTGCATAGACGCAGACTACCAAATAGTGAGAGGAAAACACTTTCTAAATTCCTAAATGGAAAAAGTGAGATCAGAAGAAAGGAGCAAGGGAAAGCTACAGAACAAGAAGACAAGAAGTCTATATTCTGGGCTCTTCTAAAAATGCCCTGTTTGCAGCTTTGGGAAATCATTCAATGTCTTTGAGCCTCAGAATCCTTGTCTGTAAAAGGGGAAAGATTTATGCGATCTGAAGAGAAACCAGAGGGTGGCATGGTTTTTAAGGCACTGGACTCCCACATGGCTGATTGCAGCTTGAGTCCCGGACCTGGCAGCTTGCTTTCTCACTTTTCCTCTCTCTCTCTCTCTCTCTCTCTCTGTCTCTCTGGTAATTGTATATAAAAAAATAGAATAACAATAATGGATAAAATTAAACAAACAATAATAAAAAAAGAGAATCTTTGTCTGTAAAATGAGGGTATGCAACTAGTTAATAGTCATCATTCTTTTCCCATAAATATTGCACTGCTTTCAGGAGATGGAAAAAAAATAATGTTATATAAAAAATACACATGTTGAGAAATTCAAAGCCAGTCCTATTGCCTGATCTTTAGGGAGCTGGATCCCACATGACTGACTATGCAGTTTGAATCCTAGCCCTGGTGGCTTGCAGGACACAGGAGGTACACGTCTGGGTGTGCCCCCAATCCTGATAGGATGGAGAAATGGAGGAGAAGAGGTTGTGATGTCACCATGTTCATTGGGGAGTGCTTTCTCTCTCCCTCTCTCTCTCTCCCTTTCTCTCTTTCTCTGTCATCAGTGAGTGTATGTTCCTCCTGGAAAATATAATTAAATTAAAAAAAAACCTAAGAAATTCAGCAGCCTGACTGAAAGAAACTGGATTAGAGATTCTTTTCAGCTCTGAGTCCAGCTTGAACACATAAATAAATTCACCACATGGTAAACTTTACAAATGTGGCCGTGCTTTCCTCTTCCTGAGTATATTATTCCCTACTTCACTGCTCATCTTCCAAGCAAGCTTTCATGATTCGTTACAACATGGGTCAGAACTATTCTCAACTCAACCTAATTTTATATACATCATTCAATACCTCTACTGAAGAAAATTATGTGGCATAAGTTAGGAATAAACCCCAGGATTTTCCAAAACATTACACCAGGCAGTGAGTCCTTCCTTCTGTCTAACCTAGATGTCCCAAGCCACGATTTAAAGCCATGTCCTTGCCTTCTTTGATTCAGTTTAAATAGAAACACCTTCCTGTCTCAGTCATCCTCTCAGAAGGAGTTTACAATTCATTTTATAGATGAGATGTCCTTGGGATGAAACCAGAGGTCACTCTTGCTGTCAAACAAAATCTTTGTCAATATTAAAATGAGAACTAATTTGACTTAATCTAAGTCGACAAGGATAAAAGGAGCTCAGTTACTGGAATAAATTCACCAATGGTATTGGAATAGAGAGACTGCAAACAAAATTATATCCTCAATCCGAGTGTAGTTTTAAAGCACTTAGTAACTATACTGTGTCATAAAAAAGTAACGGTAGTAAGAATTCTATGTAGTTGTTTTCTATTTATGACTGAGGAGTGCACCAAGTCCTTAAATGACTAATTTTATAGTCATTTTCTGATCTCAATAAATGTCACTTCCTGTTTTGGGACTAACAGAAGTGTACTTAAAGGACTTAATAAAACACACTCAAAAATTATCACATCAGTTTATAAATAATTCTCTAGAGTTTATTTTATGTGGTTCTTTTCCAGAACAAAGGCAACATCCCCTACTCCATCGTGGGTGGCTTATTATATTGTTGGCTTGGTTCCCACACTGGAAGTAAGGAAATGCTATTTAATGATAATTGACATTGTTATGGCAAATGTTTTGATTAGTATCATCATCAAGATTTTGGTTACACAATTATCATTATTATTTCTATTTCATCTTGATAACAAGATGGGTCACTTAGTGACCCCAGAGACCTGTTTACTTAACCACTGATTGCCCGGTGGTAAAATCACAGTGTAGCGGTGTGTGTCAGAATGCAGGCAGCATAGACAGAGAGTGACCAACTTGTCTCAGTTTGCCTGGGGACCTATGGGGTTGACAGTCAAAGTTTCACATTCTGGGAAAACTGTCAGTCTCAGCAAATTGGGACAGTGGTCACCCTACTAGATGGAGCAGGACCGGAGTTCAGAGTCAAAAAAACCTGGATCTGGTCCAACCCTGTCCCTCTCTTTCAGGTGGTATCTATTGGAGCCTTAGTTTCCCATCTATAATAATTTGCTTGGAACCAGCAGTTGGCATAAATGGCTATGTTGCTGGACTCCCATGTAGTTGACTGCAGTTTGAGTCCCAGACCCGATGGCTTAAACTCACGCTGGGTGTGTGTGTGTGCATGCCCAAGATCCCGAGAGGAGAACAGAGGAGAAGGGGTTGTGGCATGGCCATCCCCCCCGGGGGGTGATTCTTCTCTCTCTGTCTTTCTGACAAGTGCATGTGTCCTATAGCAAAAACCTCTCCAAAACTTAAATAAATAAATAAATAAATAAAAAATAATTTGCCTTATTTTAGTTTTTTTTTTTTTTTTTTTAACTCTGGATAGTATACACTTGAATGTCTTTTGAAAACTATAATGTTACATTATAAATATGAGATATTTTTATTTTGGGGGTCAGCAGGTGGCATGTTGGTTAAGATGTTGGACTGCCCAATGGAGAACCATGGTTCAAGTCCTGGACCTGACAGCTTGCTTTCTTACTCTCCCTCTCTCTGTCTCTTTGGTTAAATGGAATGATAATAATAAAAAATTCATTGAAAAAAAAAAACAAAAACAAAGATACTTTCATTTTTATGTTCCAAGCCAGCAGCCTAAAGAGACATGCCCATTTTCCTGAACACTGGATTGCCATATTTTCTGTTTAACAACTTTAGATACTATACAGAAAAAGATTATGACTTTTTTTAGTTCTTTTTTTTTTTCTTTTTGAGAGAGAGATTTTTGCTATAGGGTGCGTGCTCTTGCCAGAAAGACAGAGAGAGACACAGAGACAGAAATCGAGAAATCACTCCCTGGGGGATGGCCACACCACAATCCCTTCTCCTCCATTCTCCTCTCTGGATCTTGGGCATGCACACACACACGCCTGGCGTGAGTTTAAGCCACCGGGTCCAGGATTTGAACAATGGTTGACTACATGAGAGTCCAGAGACATAGCCATTATGCCAACTGCTGGGTCCCACATTTTTAAAAATTCTTTAGCCAAGAAATGATTCCTATGAAAAGATGAACTACAAGATATTATAATTGGAATTTAACCAGACTTTCTATTAATACATAATATTATCTTAGATTGAGAGTATGAGAAATAGAGAAAAAAAGACAAAGAAAGGGAGAATAGAGATTAGACATAGATATGAATTGAGCTAGATGCATGAGGCATACACAGAACACAAGGTAAAATATCAAGTGCTTAAAAATGTGAAGTCTTCCTCAGACTGACCTATAGTTGACAGTGGGAAAGTACCAGCCAGACCATTCACAGAGTTGAGGCTCTAGATTTACTTCATCTGATGCCATGAAAGGGGAAAAGACAACTGGCTTATACTTGAAAGACTCTAGCTAAATCCAGAACTTAGATCTTATCTGGACAATCGTAATGATGGTTATGACACTGAGAGCAGTTTTCTCATAAATGCTTATAAAGTGCTAGACATCATGCTAAAAGTTTTATACTTTGTTTTAATTTATTTCTTCTACTATAACAAAATACTTTAGACTGGGTAACTGAAATAATAGTAATTTATTTCTCATAGTTCTGGAGCCTAAAACTATCAGATCATGGCAGTAGACTCAGTATCTGGTGAGAGTGACTTGTTGCCTCTTCACATAGTAGAAGAATGAAAGATGCCCTAGGGAGCATCCCTCACTGATTGGGACCAGCAGATGACATAATGGCTACGTTGGTCGACTCCTACATAGACTACCACAGTTCAAGTTCCAGACCCGGCAGCTTGAAACTCACACCAGGCACATGTGTATGCATGCCCAAAATCCTAAGAGGAGCATGGAGGAGAAAGGATTGTGGTGTGGCCATGCCCCCTGGAGGGGGGTGATTTCTCACTTTCTGTCTCTCTGTATATCCCTGTCTCTCCAGTGAGCACACACACCCTATAAGAAAAATCTCTCTGTAAAAAATAAAAAAGAGCACTGATCTACTCATGAGGAAAAGTCCGCACAATCTAATCATGTCCCTGAAGCCCCGCTTCTTAATTATAATGATGGGTGTTTGGTTTCAACACATGTACTGTGGAGGGACTACACATTCAAACTATATATCAGGTGACCCTAATATCACAATACTTTGAATGTAGGGTCATTATCTTTATTTACTTTAGAGGAAACCTTGGTTTTAAAAGTAAAACAATTTATCCAGGTTACACCCCTTGAAACAATGGAAGTGTGAGTCAAATCCAGCTCAGTTAGACTGCAAACCCCATATTCTTAACTCTTGTACTTAATGTTTTTCATCATATCTCTCTTTTTAAAAAATATTTATTTATTTATTTAGAGGTTTTTGCTGTGAGGTGTGTGCACTGGCTGGAAAGAGAGAGAGAGAGACAGAGATAGAGAGAGAGAAAGTGAGAAATCACTCATTCCCTCCACCATACTCCCACCCCGAGGGGATAGCCATGCCACAATCACTTCTCCACTATTCTCTTCCTGTGATCTTGGGCATGCATGTACACGCACCTGGTGTGATTTTCAAGCCACCAGGTATGAAACTCAAACTTTGGTTGACCACGTGGGAGTCCAGTGACTTAACTACTACACCATCAGCTGGCCTCCCATATATCTTTTAGGCAAGGTTTCCTCTTGCTTTACGACTCAAGTGTCTTCCAAAACTTTCACTGATTCCTGTCTCCCAGGAGCAGTTTCTCCCCTAACTGTGCTGCCCTCCACAACATTGCACATAACTCAGTTGTATTTGTGTTGCTTTTGTTTGTGTTTGCTTTTGTTTTTAGTTTTTGTTATAGGGTGCATGTGCTCACTGGAGAGAGACAGAGACAGAAAGAGAGAGGAAAAGTAAGAATTCAGCTCCCCCACCCATCCTTCTCTCGGGATTTTGGGCACACATGCACGTGCACCCAGTATGACTTTTGAACCATGGAGTTGGCTATGTGGAATCCAACACCTTAACCTCCATGCCACCTGCTGGTCCTATATTCACATTATTCTTACTAGTGTACACCCCGTCTCCCTGGTCCAACTGAGAGCTCCTCATACACAAGAGCTGTCATTTATTCTATCTTCCATCCCTTTGCCAGACTGCCAGTATCACCTCTGTAAAGATGGTTAAATTAAGCACTTAGATAAAGTTATTTTTTTAAGCACAATTTCTATATATACTTGCTGTTTTCAATACCAAGAAAACTTTGAAGATTATAAAGCCACAATTTGAAAGCAATGGAAGATAAAAGGGGATAATTATCCCTTTTGAAAAAGCAGTGTAATACACTGTAAAGTCATATGCAATTCCATGTAATATAAACAAGATTATGATGATAATAAATAAATAAGATAGAAAAAGAAGAAAAAAGGGGATAATTATTAAAGCATTGGTTTTTCCTCTACCCCGTGATAGCAAATTTAGAAGAACATTCCTAAAGTTTGAAAGGAAGTTCTTAACTACAAATAAGGTAGCATGTGGAATTTATTATGCCAATTATTTATATAAATTGAAAGTAAAAATAGACACAGGAAGGGCTTAGATAAATTCAAAGACGAGAGCTACATAACCAATTGTTAATAGCAAATTAGAGTGGTTTAGGGCATGTCCATCATTTCTTTTTTTTTTTTTTTTTTTTTTATTTTATTTTTCTCAGATTAATTAAATTCATTTTACATAAAGTTCCCATTATGATGTATACAATATACATATATGTATATAGTTTTCAACAGAGAACTCTACTTTTTTTGGTGTTAACTGATTCCTCCTTTTGCCCCCCACGCCCACTTTCTACCACCCTCTCCTGACCACCCACTCCCCTCCCTTACAGGCTCCGGCATCCACATTTATCCTTTCCGCTATCATATCATTGGATCTTTTTCCTTCTGCCAGAGTGCCGATAATGTTATCATTATTTTTTTTTTTTTCATTGGACATCTTTACAGTGTACAGCATGGTCCCTTCCAGCATGAGTATAGTTAACATTAGCCAAGACAATGATACCCCCACATATATCATCTTCAACAGACCACCCTTCACCCCTGTGTCCATCAAACGTGATGATCGTTCCCTGAACCGCCCTCCATCATTCATTCCCATTACCTCTCCCGTGCTGTCTCCAGCATCCGCAGTTGCCATCCCTGCGACCATACCCTCCAGATCTTTCATCCTTTTTTTTTTTTTTTTTTTTTTTTTTCCTTTTTCAATTATGAGCTCATAAAGTTTTCCACAATAGGAAACATAGGTTCTATTCAGGGTTGGGTCAAGGGTGGGTCTCGTGCAGCTCCGCAGTTGTAGGTGAGTCTCTATGGAGTACAGTTTCAGGAACGCAGTTCTGGTAGGCAGAGACGGTTATCAGCTGATGCAGCACAGCATCCATCCTGTGATTACCGAGGATGGTGTTGTGGGGATCTGCAGCGTGAGTCATCCTCGAGTATCTGGCTTCCTTAAGAATGGTAGAATAGTTCTTATTTTTCCCTGAGGTAATGCAGGGCTGGTACCATCGCCTTCTCACTGCCCATAGGCAGCGAAAATCCTCCTATACCATACATTTCTCAATTGGTTTAAGACATCCAAGGTTTCCTTCTTCTGCTTATATTTGCAAGATCTTAATCCTTGTTTTCGGCTTCAGTTTGCTGCTCGCAACCGCCGGTCACGTGCAGGCCCGGCGGTCACGGGCAGGCTCGTTGGCCACGCCTGGGCGCAGGCCCGGCAGCCATGCGCGGGCCCGGCGGCCACGCGTGGGCGCATGCCCGGCGACCCCGCACAGGCCCGGCGATCACACACAGGCCCGGCGGCCACGCACGGGCACAGGCCCGGCGGCCACACACAGGACCGGCGGCCATGCTCAGACCTGGTGGCCACTCGCCAACCTGGAGGTCATGCATAGGCCCGGTGGCCACTCGCAGGCCCGGGAGCCACACGCAGGCCCGGCGTGCACCGGCCCAGTGACCACGCTCCGGCCTGGGAGCCATGTGTAGGTGCAGGCCCGGCGGCCATGCACAGGAGCGGGCCCGGCAGCCACACTCAGACCCGGCAGCCACTCGCCAGTCTGGGGGCCATGCGTGTGCCCAGCGGCCACTCGCAGACCCAGCGGCCATGCGCTGACCCAGCGGTCACGTGTAGGCCCGACGGCCACACGTCAGCCCCAAGCGCGCGCAACCACGCTCAGGCCCGGCGGCCACGCGCGGGCCCAGCGGGCACACACCAGCCCCCGAGCACGCGAATGCGCGCGGGACCCAGCGCCACCTCCGGTTCGCCTGCCTGGTCAGCGGGACACACCCAGCGCCGGAGGGGCAGCAGGGGCTGGGCGGCCTCGACTGCGGAACGCGAAGCAGAGGCGCCGAGTGCCCAGAGTCGGGCAGCCCCGGTCCCGCGCAGGCCCAGAGGCGGGCGGCCCCGGTCCCGCGCAGGCCCAGAGGCGGCCGGCCCAGCACGCTGGCCCCGGTCCCGCGCGCCCAGAGGCGGGCAGCCCCGGTCCCGCGCGGGCCCAGAGGCGGGCGGCCCCGGTCCCGCGCAGGCCCAGAGGCGAGAGGCCCAGCGCGCTGGCCCCGGTCCCACGCAGGCCCAGAGGCGGGCGGCCCCGGTCCCGCGCGGGCCCAGAGGCCGGCGGCCCCGCGCGCTGGCCGCGGGCCCAGAGGCGGGCGGCCCCGGTCCCGCGCGGGCCCAGAGGCGGGCGGCCTAGCGCGCCGGCCCCGGTCCCGCGTGCGCCCAGAGGCGGGCAGCCCCGGTCCCGCGCGGGCCCAGAGGCGGGCGGCCCCGGTCCCGCGCAGGCCCAGAGGCGAGAGGCCCGGCGCACCGGCCCCGGTCCCACGCAGGCCCAGAGGCGGGCGGCCCCGGTCCCGCGCGGGCCCAGAGGCGGGCGGCCTAGCGCGCCGGCCCCGGTCCCGTGTGCGCCCAGAGGCGGGCAGCCCCGGTCCCGCGCGGGCCCAGAGGCGGGCGGCCCCGGTCCCGCGCAGGCCCAGAGGCGAGAGGCCCAGCGCGCCGGCCCCGGTCCCACGCAGGCCCAGAGGCGGGCGGCCCCGGTCCCGCGCGGGCCCAGAGGCGGGCGGCCTAGCGCGCCGGCCCCGGTCCCGCGTGCGCCCAGAGGCGGGCAGCCCCGGTCCCACGCGGGCCCAGAGGCGGGCGGCCCCGGTCCCGCGCAGGCCCAGAGGCGAGAGGCCCAGCACGCCGGCCCCGGTCCCACGCAGGCCCAGAGGCGGGCGGCCCCGGTCCCGCGCGGGCCCAGAGGCCGGCGGCCCCGCGCGCTGGCCGCGGGCCCAGAGGCGGGCGGCCCCGGTCCCGCGCGGGCCCAGAGGCGGGCGGCCTAGCGCGCCGGCCCCGGTCTCGCGTGCGCCCAGAGGCCCATCATTTCTTAATAAAGGCAAACTGTCCTCTTCCCCCTCAAAGGTCCTTTGGTCTCAATATTAAGGGCTGAGTGTGGGACTTACAGAAAGTAGTCATATTTGATTTGATATTTTCATATATATATATCTGTATATATATATATGTGTGTGTATATATATATATATAAAGTAGTCATATTTCATTTGATACTTTCATATATCAAAGTATATATATATATATATATATATATATATGAAAGTATCAAATATATATATATATATATTTGTTGGAAAAGTCATGACATATTTTTTCTGTATTTTTCTATGCAAAAATGTGTCAAGACTTTTCAGACATCTGTACACATACACACACACACATACACACAAATATATATACACTCAAGATGTGGTTGACCATGTGAGAGTCCAGTGCCTTAACCACTACAACACTTACTGGCCCCTGTACTTGCGTATTGACCCTCTTATATGCTAAGCAAGAACTGGCATTAGGACTAATTCTTTAAGATTAGTAATACTATATCAAGCTGTACCAGGCACAAAACAGACACACAGGAAATATTACTGAACAGTAAACTGCATGAAAGAATGCTTGGCTTTTTTGCTGTGGACCACAGAGGACACTAAAAAGTATGGTGGTACTCAGCATGATTCAACATCAGCACTTGCTATACATCACTGACGGTTTTTGTTCAAACTCTCTTGATCAAAGTGTAGTATCCAAGGAGACAAAAAAGAAAATGCTAGTCTTAATAATCATATTCAGATTCATGGACTCGTTCTCTGAGAATTTCCTAGTATTTATAGGATTTGGATACAAGTCATTTTGAAGACTACAAGTCTCAAAGGGTCTGAAAAGTACTATGAATGTCGATTCTTCTTCCTCTTCCCAGTCTCTATGACTCCTTCCACAAAAGATATATTAAAGAGAAAGACCCCATTTTCATTCAGAAAAAAATAGGTACCTAGTATATGTTCCCTGAGTGGTTCCTCCCAGTGACTCTGGTATTAACTACTGAACAAATTATCCTTAAGAAAAGTTTGTTTATTAGATTTCCAGAGATATATTTAGTATTAGCTATTTCATCAAGGAAGATTCTTATATTATGTATTATATCCATTTCTCCAAAAAATCTTATTATTGCATGTAATTTCACTTCCCTCTGGAACTAGCAGCAAAGCTGGTTAAGTCGCAATTACCAGTACAACTGCAATATAAAATTAGATGCGTATTTCCACAGGCCCTTCTCATTTTGCCCAAGTCTCTGTAGGTAGGGATAGTACAAAGTTAAAATGCTTAAGACCGAGGTAATCAGATCACTGCTAAGTAAGTAAAATGTAGTTGCCTATACAAGGTAATACTGTTCTCACCTGTGAAGAATGAAGACCCTGCAAGCAGTGCTACTGCCTGCCATCCCTGTTGAGTTATTAGGAGCAAAGAAAAAAAAAAAAAAAAAAAAAAAAAAAAAAAAAAAAAACAACTCTGGCCCTGGGCACATAAGCTATCACACTTGAAATAGATTTTTCCAAAAGTGCAATCTGATCATCCTTGCTGAATGTCTGTAAGCTCAGAATTATCGCTGGAGTCCCAAGGTGGACTAAGATTTCTGGAAATAAAAGGCCCATGAGAATAAATGTTCACATGCATGTGTCCACACACACACACACACACACACACACACACACAGGCTTTTTGGTGTACCCAGAGAAGGGGGCAAGTTGTTTCCTTTAATTGGTGACTAACAATTATTTCCAGGGCTTTTAGAATGTGACCTACTCTGTGCCAGGCATTCTAAAAGAAGGGTTACAGTAGAAAAATAAGTGATGCCATACCTAAATCCCAAAGTTGCACAGAATTTGTGAGGGAGAGAAGACAAGGAGTAGTTACTAAATAAAGTGACTTAGTGTAAGTTTCATAAGGTGATATATTACTAGTAAGGTGTAATAAATGCTACATTATGAGTCCTACTCATCCAGATTTGCTTCAGCAAACCTTTATTGAGTACTTCCTAAATATACAGACCTTTTTAAGGCATCAAAAGGGATAAGAGAAATAAGATTCAGGTCTTATCATTGAGAAGGGGGTAGAGATAGGGAGCTCATGATAGGCCTGTGGTCAGGCCCTCTGCTCATTTTTTTAGGTACTTTAACAGATTGCCAACTTGTAGTGGTTCCCAAGGTAAATAGCGACAATTTCATTCTGTAAATAAAGACACTGGGGACCAGCAGTTAGCGTAATGGCTATGTGGTTTGACTCTCATGTAGTCGACCGTGGTCCAAGTCCTGGACCCGGTGGCTTAAACTCATGCTGGACACGTGTGCATGCATGCCCAAGATCCAGAGAGAATGGAGGAGAAGGGATTGTGGCATAGCCATCCCCCCTGGGGGGTGATTTTTCCTTTCTGTCTCTCTCTCTCTTTCTTTCTTTCTGGCGAGCGCAGGTGCCCTATAGCAAAAACTTCTCCCCGCAAAAACAAATAAATAAATAATAAGGACACGGAGGCTCAGAGTAACTTATCCAAGATTTTATCTGCTGGTAGAGTCAGAGTCTATCTAGGAGGCCTGTATGGGGTTTTCTCCACACTGGACTCCTTTCCTTCAGATCAGGGGAACTTGTCATTCAAGGTAGCAGTTACCATAGGCTGGTCCAAAAGTGATCTGGGACGGTGTGTTCCTGACTCATTGCAGAGTGAAAAACAAAAAGCCAATGCTGTGAGCTTAGATTTTCATAAATCTAAATTGATTAAACAACTCCTAAGATGTTTCCTTCTTCCTCTTGTGATGTTAAATGTCCATTTATGAAATAATGATGTTAGTTGATGATAGTTGTTATTTTTTTTAACTTTTTTTCTTTTAACTTTTTTTTGAGAGTTTTTTCAGTATAGGGCACGTGCACTTGCCAGAAAAACAGAGAGAGACAGAGAGACAGAAAGCGAGAAATGAGAAATCACCCTGCAGTGGGGTTGGCCATGCCACAATACTTTCTCCTCCATTCTCCTCTTGGGATCTTGGACAAGCATGCACACATACCTGGTGTGAGTTTAAGTCACCAGATCCAGGACTCGAACAATGATCTACTACATGGGAGTCCAGCGACATAGCCATTACACCAACCGCTAGTCCCTAAAAACATTTTTTCTAGAAAAATAAATTTGATATTTGATGTCCATTCCTCATGTATTGTTTTGATTGATTTACTTTAAATGATGCTTGGAATCCAAAATCTGGGAAACACTAATTGAACAGATGATTTTGAAATCAGTCTTGATACAGAGTTTGGCTATATGAAAAATTCCCATGAATTTTTGACAGGAGAAAAATATTCTGGATGTACTGGCTTTATCTCTATATCATTTTCTAGCTCTCTTTCACCCTCATTTATTTTTTAAGAGAGTTTTTTCTATAGGGCACATGCACTTGCTGGATAGACAGAAATGAGAAACATAAAACAAGGAATCAATCCCCAGTGGGATGGCCATGCTGCAATCCCTTTTCCTCCATTCTCCTCTCTGGTTCTTGGGCATGCATGCACATACGCCAGATCCAGGACTTGAACCATGGTTGATTACGTGTAAGTCCAGCAATGTAACCATTATTCCACCTGCTGGTCCCCATCCTCGTTTTTTAACAAATTGTTCAAACCACAGAAAAATGCCCTGGAACCTGACTCTTCTTAGACATAGTAAGTGAATATAAAGGTAAAAGCCAGTGTGAGGAATGAGAACCACTTACATAAAAAGAAGGCAAAATTGCTAGCAAAGTACAACAAACAAAATGGACTATTAGTCTCAAGTTAGTCTTTCTACTTTAAAGGATAAATATGGTCCCGTCCTGTTTGGTTTGCTCTTCCTGAAGATATAAAGCAACAGCATAACTGTCAACTGCCTCCCACCTCAATGTCAACAAATCTCTCTGTTGTCACCTTTTCCAAAACACGCATACAGCAGGTGGGACAGGGAGAAGCAGCTTGGTGTGTCAGTAACTGAAAAACAAACTAATCTCATCTTCGCAACGTTAACCACGAAGATGCATCTGGCTCATCTTAAAGACAAGGCAATGTTGATCATGGTCATGGTGACTATCAGTTGAAAAAATGTGTGCCTCAGCCAGAGATTTAAGAACCTGGACTCCACCGTTGCAAAGTCTTTTATGCCAGTGGCATGATTCCTTCTCTCAAACTCAAATCCTAAAGAGCCTAACAAAAAGGATAAAGGATCACAAATATTATCCAACTTGTGGTCATGCAATGTCTCCGTAATGCTGGCAAAGTGGCAGAACTGGTACTCCCAGGTCCCAGCCCTATGGAAGAAGAGGCAACACTGTGCAAGTCTTTCAGCATTTGTTAAACATCCCAGGGTGCAGCACCCTCCAGGCAAAAGCTCTGAGGTAGTTAAGGGAAGAAACCTGTTTATTTACCTTTGCATTCCCCACTCCTAGCACAGTTCCTGTTATCCAGTGGGTACTTAACAGATTCTTGATGAGTAAATAAATGGGGAGGTGCGATAGGTGTTCAGTAAATAGGCATGAGATAAAGAACTGAATGTACTGTCTTAATCTAGTCTGTTACTTGCCAGTCAAGACTGAGCCAGCAAAAGTGGTCCTTTCTTCTTCTTCTCTTTTTTTCCTTCATCAGATACAGAAACAGAGATGGGAACAGAGATAGAGCTAGGCACCCTCAGTAGTCTTCATGCCATAATCTTCTCCCTAACTCCAGTCCCACAGTGAGCCTGGATCACAGGCATGGCCATGGGCACGCTCTGAGTGTTGAGGTCGATGTGGGACACCAGCCCAGAGCCTTCCCACATGGTCTCTTGCATCACACAGCAGCAACCCTACTCTACCACCACAGCTAGGCCAGGAGTGGCCCTTCCTTCAAAAAAATTTAGAGTAATGCAATGATTACTCAAAGATCATTTTGTTTATGTGTGTGTGTTTCTTTATCTGTCTCTGTATCCATCTGTCCATCTATCCATCTATCTATCTACCTATCTCCAACTTTCTTTATCCTCTATTTCTTTCTCAATGGCTTAAAGAAGTCTGAAAAGCTTCAGACGAAAAAATGTCCAATCCAGTGCTTCCGATCTCAAACAAAGGTTTAGACCCATTTCTATACTTGACTTCGTTTTTCTCTCTTTCTCTTCCTTTTCTGCCCCAGATCCCTGGCTCCCTAAGTCCTCTGGCAACACAGTCATGCCCTTGTAAACTCTGAAAACTCTCTAGTGTCTGTTATATTTTGATTCTCTGTCAGGCCACCAAGAAGAAAATTCATGCAAGGTGAGTAAGAGTTTACTCTGGAGGGCTTGCAGAATTGTTGGACATAAAAGGGAAACTCTAGGCAAAAATCACGCACGTACTCTACTAAATGAGGCTTATCATCTCATGCAAAGGACCAAGAGAGCCCTATTTCATTTGCTACAGTGTCTTTAGTTTTATTTTATTTTTTGCACGCAACTTTTTAGACTGCTGGTCCAGATTGTTAAAGGAAAGAGGAGGTTCTACAGTTCAGCAACCTCTAATGTGAAAGTGAATGATTTTCAGATTTCCTCTTGTTAAGTGACACTCCTTACTGACTCCCAGGAGCACAGGCTGCCATAGACTGCTCACGCTTCCCAAGCCAGCCTCCCATTGACCTGTGACCACAGCCATAAGACATAGAAACCAGGCCTCATAACCAGAAGCCTCACTGCACACACAGGCAGGCTTCGCTGCCTCCCACCAGCACAGTAGCCAAAGCCAGAAGCCTGCGCAAGGGCCCTGTCCTCACTGCACAGTGAGGCAGGTCTGGAACAGCCCTGGTGTTACCCCTCCCTCCTGGCCTTCCCTGGATACATTTTCTATAGCAGGAAAAATTAGTCTTTTGAGGCATAAGTGCAGTCTCTCTGCAGAATCTGTCAAACCCAATGGAATCTTGCACTTTGTTAACATGGTGAGCAAAGCTTCCCTCTGACATATGCCTGGTTCTGCCCAGACCTTAAGTCCTACCTAGCTCAAACACCACCACCATCATGAGACCTTTCTCAATTGGTTCCCATGCAAATTCTCTCTTTTCATTTCCTGTAGCATTTTTCTTTATGGGCATCTGACAAGTGACTTATGAATGCACCTCAGTTTTGTCATTCATACAGTAGAACACAGGATATACATCAAAAAGATTGTTCTGAGGATAAGATGACATACATGAGTCCCTGGCACAATCAATAAGTAGTCTTAGTTTCATTTATTACTATGATACAATTTTATCGTCATGACAGATATTATATATATATATATATATATATATATATATATATATATATATATAATTAGTAATACATTATAAGTTCCCAGAGAACAGAGAATATCTTTACGTTTAAAGCTTATTTTTAAAACTGTATTTCTTCCATGAGAAAGAGAAACAGAGAGAGAGGGGGAGAGAAAGAGACAGTCACTCCTAACAGTGTCCCTGCCCTACCCACAGCCAGCCCAGATCGTGAACATGGACATCCCACCATGTTCAGAGGGACCACTGGATGCAAATGCAGGACCTCCCTGTGTGGGTTGAGCATCACAAAACATTACCACTGGGCCACCGCTGCTGGCCCCAGCAGATACCATCTTAGTCATCTTTGTGAACTGGCTAGCACAGTTCTTTGCATTTAACTTCTTTACAGTGTATTTACTGAGTACATACATTTACTCCATCTTGGTTGTTTTGAATCTATAACATGAGAATAAAATTAGGTTACCTTACAGCAGTATTAAAATGATAAGTTAAACTGCTACATGGAAAAGCATTTTGACAAAAAAAAAAAAAAAAAAAAAAAAAAAAAAAAAAAAAGAAAAGGAAAAAAAGATAAAATTTTGGCCACATAGAAGCCATTATTTGATAAGGTATATACGGTATAGACAACTAGTGAAACAATGCTACCCAGTTTATCCAGTAGAGGGCAATAATTCACACATGGATATTCACATTCTTTGTTAGATGCCAAAATCACAAATTTAAAAGTAAGAAATAAAGCCAGTCCTATAGCCTAGTGGTTAAGGGAGCCAGATCCTACATGGGCCACTCTGGGAGTTTGAAACACATGCCTGGTATGTGTGCATACCCATAATCCTGACAGGATGGAGAAATAGAGAAGAGGGTATTGCAGCAAGACCAAGACCATTGGTGGGTGCTCCACCCTCCCTGCTCTGGCAGGCTCATGTGCCCTCTAGCAATTTAAAAATATACCAAAGTGAGAAATGCTTCGGTATTAATGTGAATAAAATAAAACATTTTTCTGGGGACTGGAAAATTTAGTTACGTTGCTGGACTACCACGTAGTCGACTGCAATTCGAGTCTTGGATGCAGCGACTTAAAGCTCACACTGAGCATGCGTACCCCAAATCCCAAGAGAATAATGGAGAAGAAGGGATCAAGGCATGGCCATACCCCTAGGAGGGTAATTTTTCACTTTCTCTCTCTCTGTCTCTCCAGAGAGTTCACATGCCCTGTAGCAAAGAACAAATAGACAAAAAAACCTGTCTTAAAAGAACATGTTTTGGGATTTACCTATTTTATTCTTGTTGTTTGTTTGTTTCACCAATACAATTTTTTTTAATGTGTGGAAAGAACCTGAGACTCCATTGAATGTTTCCAGTGTGTAGACCTGATGTTCTCAATTTTCTATTTCAGTTTCCACTTGCCCATTTGCTTAGAGTGAGGAATGACTTCAGCCACCGCAATGGGAAAAGAAGTCTGTTCTCACTGGCTTTATTACCTTGGTCCTGTGTGAAAGCATTTCTGTAGTCCTGGTGAGGGCCAGTCCCTCAACTGGAGAGTAGCCTGGAAGGGTTTCCATGTTGGGAGAGGGATCTGAGAAAGACTGGGAACAACAATGACAACCATTGTTTCCTTAGCATGCATTGGCTTCCCATAGTGTGCCTTGTTAAGGCACTGAATCCATTTCCTTGGTCACTGACATCTTAGCATAGGATTACGTCTTTAAGACATAAGGGAAAGAGAGTGGTGGATGAATGAGCGTATTGCACATGCATGCTCCTCACTGGATTCTGAATTTAAGTTGTTTTGGATTTTAAATTTGCCACAGAGTGTATGTGGTCTTCAGAGCGACCGAGGGAGAGAGACAGAAAGAGAGAAAGTAAAAAAGTATCCCCTAGAACAGAATGGCCATACCACAATCCCCTGCACTCCACTATCAGAATTTTGGGCACACATGCATCTGTGATTTTCAAACTGTTGGGTCTGGGACTCCAACCACAGTTGGCCAGGTGGGATCTGGTGCCTTAATCACCATCATGCCATTGAACTTTAAACAGAAAAATGACTCGATAATGTACTTAAGTGTGTGATAATTGCCCCAAGGAATTCAAAATTTAATATGAGCTAGTCAGATATAACATAAATTAGCAAAATCTGAGTGATACATTGAATGCTCTTTGAGAGTTAGGCATTTGGCAAAGGAGGGACAGGTGATAAAAAGATCATGCAAAGATGAGATGCAATTCTTACCTTCAAAGAATTCAGTCTAGAATAATGGAGTATGTATTATACCCTATGTATTATACCCATGAAGAAACCAAAAATAAGTAGATATAAATATGTTCCTAATAGAAACAACTACAGTTAGTAATGCTATAATGCTTGTTTTTCAAATTAACAAGCACATTGAGCATAATATGAATATTTCACCTGTAATAAGCAATAAAGAAACACAGAAAACTGCATCCAAATTAACTGAGCAGTCAATGTGGAAATATCCCAAAATGCACACAGAACATCTATTAATAAATATGCATCCACTTCCTCACTAGCCTCACGAGTACGGGCCTTGCTTGTGCACATCTGGTGCTACAACTGTCATTTGATTGCATCTCACCCTCCTCCCATCACTTCATCCCAACTTAGGAGCTACACCCTCAGACACTCACTTCCATGTCCAAAGTTTGAGTATTTTTCAAGATTAAGTGCCTTGTTTATTTTAGTGTTTAAGCATTTCATATGTAAACTCAGCTGCTGTTTTCATTAGGCTATCTTTTTGGTGTCAATGTGTCACTAACCACCCTTTTGACTATTGTGCCCTAACCCCATTTCTCACATAAGTCCATCATTGTTATTCCTTGATTTTGCTCAACACAATTATTTTTAGCAGCATGTATCTGGTTATGATGGAAGAAAGAACTATGTTTCTTCAATGAATAAATCAAGGAGCTACTTGCCCTGGGAAGGTGAGAGGGGTCTAGAGCTGGTTTATGCAAGAGGTAAATATGGAAAATTACAGAGATATGGAAAATCATGGGTGTCTTACTTTCATTCCTTTAATTTCCTTATTGTAAGCTCAGATAATAAGAAGGACTTAAAATGGCTTGCAAAAAAAAATGCATTTAATATAGAAAAGAAAAACACATGAAAAAATAACTTTAAAACTTAGGCAAACAGTTTTTTGTTTGTTTGTTTGTTTTAGAGAGAGGTTTTTTGCTATAGGGTACATGTGCTCGCCAGAGAGACAGAGAGAGACCGAGAGACAGAAAGTGAGAAGTTATCCCCCGAGGGTATGACTACCCTGCAATCTATTCTTCTCTCAGGATTTTGAGCATGCACACACATGCACCCAATGTGAATTTTAAGCTGCCAGGTCTGGGACTCAAACCACCGTTGACCACATGGGAGTCCAGTGACATAACCATTACACTATCTGCTGGTCCTAGCAAACAGAAAATTTTAAAAAGCAAAGCCCATGCATCTCCATGTTAGGTAAGTTCACAAGGGGAACCACACATTTGTCTTAAGCTTCCTAGACCTTGATACCTGGCCCTCTGTTGTTTTGATTTGATCCAGAGAGGATTTTGTGACATCCACATTGTACCATACAATATCATGATCACTAGCTACATTCAACTATTGACACATGAATGTGGTTAATAAAAACTGTGATGTGTTAAGTGTAAAGCACACACTAAGTTTCAAAGGCCCAGGAACATGCACACAAACCATGTAAACTGCCTCAATACTTTTATAATGATTACACATTAAACAATAATTTTTATAATAGATTAATAAAGATATTATTGGCACCAGCAGTTGGTGTAATGGCTGTGTCACTAGACTCCCATGTAGTCGACTGCAGTTTGAGTCCCGGACCTGGTGGCTTAAACTCATGCTGGGTGCACGTGCTTGCGTGCACAAGATCCTGAGAGGAGAATGGAGGAGAAGGGATTGCAACGTGACCATCCCCCCTGGGGGGTGATTTCTCACTTTCTGTCTCTCTGTCTCTCTCTGTCTTTCTGGCGAGTGCATGCGCCCTATAGCAAAAACTTCTCAAAAAAAAAAAAAAAAAGGAAGTTAGATATTATTAAGGGCTGGCTGATGGTGTGTGGTGGTTAAGGCAGCTGGATCCCACATGGCTGACTGAATAGTTCAAGTTATGGACCTGGTGGCTTCAAGAGTGTGCTGAACTGGGACCAGCAGTTAGCGTAATGGCTATGTCGTTGGACTCCCACGTAGTCGACCGCGGTTTGCGTCCCGGACCCGGTGGCTTAAACTCACGCTGGGCGCGTGTGCGTGCGTGCCCAAGATCCCGAGAGGAGAATGGAGGAGAAGGGATTGCAGCGTGGCCATCCCCTCTGGGGGGTGATTTCTCGCTTTCTGTCTCTCTGTCTCTCTCTGTCTGTCTGGCGAGCGCACGTGTCCTATAGCAAAAACCTCTCCAAGAGTGTGCTGAACTGATCTCTGTGTATGCCCAAAAATCTTGAGAGAAGAATGGAGAAGGGATTGTGGTGTGGCATCACCCTGGGTGTTCTTTCTTACATTCCCTCTCCTTTCTCTTTCTCTGGTTCTTCTCTTTCTCTCTCTCTCTCTACATACACACACACACACACACACACACACACACAGACACGTGCATGCACATATATATGTGTGTGTGTGTGTAATAATTAAAATTTAGTTTCCCTGTTTCTTTTGTTGTTTTTTACAACATGGCTGCTAGGAAACTTTAAATTGTGTGTATACCTCACGTTGGTGGCTATCATCATATTCTCGTGGACACCCGTGGTCTGGAAGGAGGTTTGGTGGCACATGACGATGTGATCCTCTGTGAAGGTTCTGAACAATGGTGGGCAATGGTGAACAATGGTTCATTCAGATGATACTCCCTGACAAACCTCCGTGATGAGACAGCTACATGCACAGTGAGGGAGAGACCTAGATGTCTAGCCATCAGCTAAAATGAAAGTAGCGTTAATGTGCTCTTGGGAAAGCAGGCCCACAGGCCGATAAGCTCAAGAACCAAATGAAAGACTGTACCACCTTTCTGGGAGTGAGACCACGAAAGGAAAGCACTCATCTGTGTGGAGTGAAATGGAGGGTATGTGTCTTTGAATGTCTCTCCATGTCTGCCTATGTGTGTATGTAGGAAGATTCCCTGTATGTGTCCTTCTAAGTTCCCCAAGAGCAGATGTGTTTGCACATACCTGTGCACCCTTGCATGTATGCCTGGGTCATTGCAGGACCATGTGTGTGTATGACACACACATGTGTCCTTCTATGCACTATTGTATATTTATGTGTATGGCTGTAGTGTGCCCATGTGCACATATGTACACATGCTTGTGTGTTGTGTGTCCATGTGTTTTTCTTTGTATATGTATACTACACACGCTTATGTGTTGTGTGTCCATGTGTTTTCCTGTGTGTATGTACACCCTTGTGTGTGTACTTATGTGCACACTTGTGTGTTTGTCCTTTTATATACACCTGTATGTATCTTACATGTTTTTCCATTTGTACAGGTATGTCCTTGTGTGCATGCACCCAACTATTGTATCTGATGTGGGATGCATGTCTAAGTCTGTGTATGTGTGTGTGTGTGTGTATGTGTGTGCCCGCACGCCTTTGTGGCTGTACATGCCTAGTAACTGTATGTGGAATAGATGAGAAACTGGGGAGGGAGAAGTAATCACGGAACTACATACTCAGAGCCCAGAGGATGAAGGATTTTATACATCAAACTTGGCGCTTGTCCTATAGATACTGACAGGTTGTAAACTAATGAATGATCAGGATAGTTTGAATTCCGTAACGGGTCACTTTGGCCGCAGTAATGAACCAGCAAGTGGGCAGAAATACTTCTAGTGAGGAAAGGGTCATCTGTATATTTTGATAACTTCTTAAAGAATTAGAAAACACAGTATTTAAAGCTGACATTCGCACAGACTCCGTAGTGTATATCCTTTGCCTTAGGTATCTGAAAACCTGAAATGAATGCTGAAACTACTCATTAGCATGTCAGTCCCAGAGGGGGGTGGTTTAATATGTCATGCACTTAATCATTAAGTTTAGGAAGCAACAATTTTTTCCCTCACTATCTGCAAAGGCATTTCAATAAGCTTTTCTGTGTCATCTTGTGAGACGAGCCTAATAGTCTCCTTCCTCTTTGATAGAAAGCAAACAAAATCTCTTACAGTAATGAGCCTTGTCCTCCTTGCTAGACCCAGAGACAAAAATTGAACTCAGAGCCCAGAGCAGTGGTTGCGATTCAGAAATTTAACTGCTGCTCTGCCTTCAAATACATGTAAAGACCTGAGCAAACAGTTTTCTGAGGATGGCAGGGATTTGCTGCCCCACCCCTCCACCGCCACTCAACCCCTGTTACCTCTGACCCACTCCTTCCTTAATCTCCTTAATCTAGCCCATTCATACACACACAAAGGGGGTGATGTCACCGTACATATAGTTAGGGGATCTGGGCCTTTTAGGAAGGTTAACATCAAAGCACATACTTTTCCTACCCACAGTCACAGTCAGTGACTAATTTTGACTTCTCAGACTCTTCTACATTAATGGGTTCTGCTATGTCAGTGGGGAAAAAAAAAAAAAAAAAACCTTAGACAGAGGTCAAGTAAATGTTTAGGAATTCTGATCCATTTTGTGTTTGTCAAGTCCTTACTTGGCTCTACCTTGGAATGTTATGCATGGTTTACTGAAGATGAGGGCCAGAAAAAGAACCAATCTTCACAAACTTAAGTTTAAGCAAAACTCATTTATGTGATAAATGTGTTATCAAATATTTAAACTATTAAGGTGAAAACAATCAATCTAAGCCACTTGACAAATATATGCATGGGGTAATGAGTGCAGATTAAGCCCAGGACTGAGGACATAAGGGGTGTGGAGCTCTGGGAAGACATCTCGACATTTTTGTTTGTTTATTTTGTTCTGTTTGTTTTGCTATGGGGCACGTGTGCTTGCCAGAGAGAGACAGAGGGAAAGTGAGAAAGCACTCTCCATGAGGGATGGCCGCTCTGTAATCCCTTCTTCTCCATTCTCCTCTTGGGATTTTGAGCATGCATGTGTGTTTTTCAAGCCTCTGGGTCCTGGGACTCAAACTGTGCAGTTGGTTAAGTCATATGGAGCCACTTTAACCACCATGCCATTGACTGGTCCTCGACTTTTTAAATATGTGTGCACATAGGCCAAAATAAAAAGGCTCTACCTTAAATGAATTCCCAGTCAACTCATGTACCTGAGTTTAACATTTCTGCAGTGGAAAATGGGTGGTAGAAATGCTGGATGAGGGATGCCATGGGAAGGAGTGACTGGGTCAATTCCATTTTGGTTAGCTCACTTTTACTCCAGCAGTTGACAGTGGGATGACATTGGGAGTGACCTAGGAAGCTATTAAGACATCTCAGACAGAAGAAAGACAAAACTTTCTAATCAGTAGTGGTGAACACAATGCACAAAAAGAAAAAATCATCTTAGGGCTAAGGAAAACCTTCATGATTGAATGTGATACAGAAAATAGAGACAGCTAAGAATCAGTTTTACTATTCTATCTTAGCTAACCGGGTAGGTGGTAAGTCTACCTGAGATAGCGAATATAGAGGTGAGACAAGAGTCCATGGGGTGAGGAAAATTTCAGCTTTGAACAGTTTGTCCTTGTAGTGGTTTGGGATGTCTGTGGGGATGTGTCCAGCCAGCTGTCACAGGTTTAAGACACAGGTGAGTCACCAGTACACAATAGAACTCATGAATGTGGCTGAAAGTAGCCTGTGGGGCTTGCCAGTGAAGAAGAGTTATCCTGAACCTGGAAATCTCAACCTTCCAGGTACAAATGAGAGAAAAGCTAAAAAGATAGAACAGTTGGAGAAGTGTCAGAGAGGTGTGGTGTCATGGAAGTCGGTGGGGTAGAAAGACCACAGGAAACTTGGGGAAGACCCTGCAGAAGATGAACCTGAGCTGGATGCTGGGTTCCACAAAGGGGTCGTTCCAGAAAAGACAGGAAAGGGCATTTCTGAAAGGGGGATGGGCCTAAGAGGCTCTCTACAACTTTCAATACTTCTCTTTCTATAGCATCACTGCATAGCATACTTTGTGCAGAAGAAGGATTTAAATCAAAGTTTATTAATGCGAAGTCATTGCTATAACAAAACAAATTAAATAACCCAACTGAATTCTCTCAACAGAAAATTATAATAATCCTAACTAATATTTATATTTAACTTTCTATGAAGATCTTTTATGCACATCATCTCATTTAAACCTTACAGCAACTCCATATCTTAGTGTCTTCCTCACTTCATGCATGAAGAGCTTGAAGTTGATAACTAGCCTAAGGTCACTTTGGGAGTAAACAGCAAGTGAGAAAAAGGCAAGCAGGTCTTTTGAATACAATGTCCATGCTTTCTCAGTTGGATCTCACTAAGCCCATTCATTGTCTTCGGTGAGTCCTTTGTTACTAGGACAGTACACAATGGAAACCTGAAGGCCATACAATATGCTGGCCCCAGCCGGGCTTCACCCCAGGGGTTGTGACAAGAAGTAATATAACTAAGGTGACAACACTGACTTGCTGTTACAGGAAATGGGATCTTCCACTGGATTGCCTTCAGGCTGCTTCCCTTCGTGAAGTGTGACAGCTCTTGTAGTGTCTGTCCGATAATATGCCCCTTCTTCCTCACTCCTGAAGTCCCAGCTTTGTTTGCAATGGCAACAAGCTCAGATCCAGCACTCACCCTGCCCACCAGAAGTCTCCCTGATGGCTAGGAAGAGCCATGTAACTGCCTCCGGGAACAGACCGGCTGGCACACTCCCTGTTTTCTATTTGCTCTTTGTCCTTCCTTCTTGGAACATGATCACATTGGCCAGAGGATTAGCTGTCATTTCTTAATGTTCATTAAGACAACAGGCTAAGGATGGTGAAACAGGAAGATAGAAGAAGGCTGGCCCCTGGGACCAGCAGATTGTGTAATGCTTACATTGGTAGACTCCCACGTAGTCAACCATCATTCGAGTCCTGGACCCAAAGGCTTAAAACTCACGTTGGGTGTGTGTGTATGTGTGCATAAAATCCCCAGATGAGAATGGAGGAGAAGGGATTGCAGTGTGGCCATCTACCCAGAGGGGTGATTTCTTGCTTTCATTATCTTTCTGTCTGGTGAGTGCACGTGCCCTGTAGCAAAAAATCTCTCTAAATAAAAAAAAAAAAAAAAAGAAAAAAAGAAAGAAATAGAAGGCTGGTCCCTGGTCCCTGGTCCCTGTTAGGCCACCACCACTCCTGCCTTGGACTGGCTGTCCACAGACTTAAGTGTGAAAATCAAAGACCTCACTTAATTAAGATAAAGTCTTTCAGATATTTTTAGTTATTACAAATGCCCGTAACTGATATGAAGAACATTATGCCAATGTTGTACAGTAGCACTTAACTTTACTCTTTTGTGGCTTCTACCAACTTTAGTATCTGGGTTTCTAACTCACAGTTTAGAAGCATAGATGGACCCAGATGGCATAGTGGTTAAGTTGCTGGACTCCCACATGGCTGCCTGCAGTTCAAGCGCCAGACTCAGAGGCTTGAAACTCATACAGGGTGGGTGTGCATGCATGCCCAAAATCCCAAAAGGAGAGTGGAAGAGAAGAAACTGTGGCATGCCCATCCCCCCTGTGGGAGTGATTTCTCACTTTCTGTCTCTCTGTCTCTCTCTGTCTCTTTGGTGAGTGCACATGCCCTATAGCAAAATATCTCCCTCTTTAAAAAAAAATGATGCACAAAAGGAGAATCTTTTCTTCAGTCATGGGAACATACAAGTAGCTTATGTTTAGGGAAGATCTTTTCAAACCAAATAGTTATACTGTTTTCAAAACAATTAGAGATAAGCAAAGTTGTTGGATAATTTCCCATCTAATAGAAATAATTTATCACCACAGAGTAGCAGTTAATATCTTGAACTCTGAAGTTGTGTAGACTGGGGCACTGACCTGTATTTGCTGGCTATTGGCTGTGTTAAATTGGACAAGGTCCTTAATCATTCTGAGACCTGATTCACTTATTAGAAAACTGATAACTATGTTGATATATAGTATTCTTGTAGGGAAAAATGTCTCTAAAGGGTCTACTATTGTATTTGGTACAAACAACAAAAATCTACGCTAATGATAGATAATACTCTTAAGGAAGATTACCTTCAATATAAGACACTTGCATAGATGTCTTTCCTCTCTCTCTGTGAGTGGGCCTCTGGGATGTGAATGGGTTGTGATGAACCATTCACGGTTTAACCTCATTCTCCTTGGGACCAGTGGAGGGGGAGAAAAACAGAGTGTCTCATGGTAATGTCATGAATCAAAAGAAAAGCCTTGAGCTCGTGGCCTCTTCAGCAGCTAATTCGAAATGGGTCTTATGGACGTAGAAGTGATTCTGATCATCCACATCATTTTTAGGCTAAAATTATAGCCAAAGTCAGATGGTTTTCTCAGGGCCTAGAATAGAGCCAGAAAGCTCCTATACTCAGTTGACACCAGAAAAGCAAATTGAACTCCTCAGTGGAGGCAAAAGCCCTAGGACCTGGGCCACCTCCCACTCTTCCAGTTCCTGTTGGCTCTCAGGAAGGTGAGAATCAACATATCTCTAGCCAAGGTGCCAAGTTATTGTACGGTGTCTTTGGAACTTTCTTGTGCAACATGAAGATAAAAAGATAACAAGCCTTGTTTATAAACGTTAAGTATACTATTGTCTAATCCAAGATTCTTAACCCTTTTGAAGTCTCAGACCTCTTTGAAGATCAGATGAGAGTTATAAACCCTTTTTACAAAAACGCATGTACATACCTGCTTAGACCTATGAAATTTGGCTTATAGTTTGAGAGATTTCGGAGATTCCCCAAAGTCAATCAATACACCTGCTGTGGGTTCACAGACCCAGGTAAATAATTTCTAGTCTGAGTATTTCTTCTTTCTCTATATCTGTTGTCATCAGTCAGAGTTCCAGCATTTCATGTTTTATTTCTAAAGGTTTGCAGTGTAAGATAACAGTGTATAACTGGTTTTTTAGACTATAGGGCTGTGGTGAAACAAATTCTAATTCTATTCAGGGGATAGGGGTTGTTTTTTTCCTTAATTTTTAGAACTTTTTTCCTGATGTAGGAATTGCCAATAGGATCTTCAAGCAGTCTAAGGTAGAGTTGTCTTGGTTCATTTCTTAAGATGGTGAGCAGCCGGCCTAGAAATTTACTTATGTCGTGACTTTCCAATAGGAAAGGAGTGACTACTACCTACTGCTTGACTCCTGTGTCAGGAGGACCCATGTCACCAGCTGTCTCAATGGAATGGAAAGCTTCTCCTTAATGACGGCTTTCATGTTGTACCTGTGGTTGAAGGTGATCTTAACACCACACTCTTATGTTTAAAGACAAGGGTGAAAACAGGAGATACAGAAAAATCCTGTCTGCTCATGCCCAGTCTCCACCAGAATGCAGTGTGTGCAGATAGGAGAGAAGCCTTCAAGAAGCCTCCTTCATGGAGGGCTAGCTCTCTGGTGCAGGGGCAATGTGCTGCTCAAGAGAAGCCGGGTGTCACATGGAGACCACAGTTTGTGTGCCAGATGACTGATCCTGAAACAAGCTGGGCACGTGGTGAGTGGCCGAGATCTGAAGGTCTGAAGGACTGAGGGAAGGGGATCGCAGCATGACTAGACCCTGCAGGTAGTGTTCATATTTCTTTCTCTCTCACACACATGCAGGTGCACACATTCTATTTTGAAGAAAGGGAAAAAAGATTGTGAAAATGTGTATTATGAAAAAACTGTATGGATTTTTTTTCTCACTAAAATAAACTTACACCTTTTTTTTTTTTAACCATGACAGAGGATGTATGCACACATGCAAGAAAGAGAGAGGAAGCACCCTTGACTAATGACTGCACTACCACCTGGGCCTAAACTCGTACTTTAATTATTTAAACTTTTTGAGGTCCTTTTCATCACACAGCTTTAACCCTTGATAGATTGCTTAATGATTACGATTTCCTCATTTCTAAGCAATTAAAATGGGTTGCCTCACTTAGTCTTCACAACCATCCACAAAAGAAGTACTATGTCTATCCACACATTATAGCTGAGGAAACTAAGAAACAGTCTAACACTACATGAGGATCTCAAACTGTTTAAGAAAAATGGGATTAAAGTACTAGTTTATAGGGATCAGCAGTTGACGTAATGGCTATGTCACTGGACTCCCAAGTAGTCCACTGCAGTTTTGAGTCCTGGACCCGGTGGCTTAAACTCACACTGGGTGCATGTGCGTGCATGCCCAAGATCTCAAGAGGAGAATGGAGGAGAAGGAATTGTGGCATAGTCATCCCCCCGGGGGGTGACTTCTTACTTTCTGTCTCTCTGTCTTTCTGGCGAGCACACGCTCCCTATAGCAAAAACCTCTCCAAGAAAAGAAAGTACAAGTTTATAACAAAAAATTTTAAATCCATATATAACTTTTTGAGAATACTTATTTTCCATGAAACACTTGAAGACCCCCCCATACATAATTTATAATAAAAAAGGAAGAGTAGGAAAATGAAACCTTTACTACTTTTCTTAAATTATGAAATGTAGTCCTCACTACACTCTCCATATAGACTGACCTAGATAAAATATTTGGTTGGTCTTAACAGAGTGCCAATAGCATATTTAAATGATTACGTGACTACTGTTTTCCATATTTAATTATTTTTGTCTTCTATTGAGCTGCTAATAGGTTCATGTACCTACTATTTGAACAGAATCCTATCCTGTTTCCTGGCTTTTAGTCTTAAGCAAAGTACTCTTAACATTTTTTGATTTTGATTTATTATTGCTAAAACTGCCTTTCTTGAAATTAAAAATATATTTAAAAATACCTATTTAATGGCCACAGTAAGCTACATAGCCTCAGTTAGGTGCTACTTTATAGTATATTCATTCTACTCACAGAGTTTTATGCCTAAAGTCAGACTTGTGTTCATAGATATGTATATATCAGCTGAACTTGCTATTGAAAGTAGTTAGATTAATGAAGATATTTTGTGAATCAATAAAATGTGGGAAGAAAAAGGATGGAAAGCAACCATACATACCAGAGACAGTGTGGGAGGAGGAAGGGAAATGGCAGAGGATGAGAAATAGGGGCAAACATATATTTAAGAAATAAGAAATGGAAAATTATTTGTTGATGATAACATGTATGTTTAAGCCACTAGACAGTGTATTCTGGATAGGAAATTGCATTATGTATGCTGTGATGATGCTCAGTGAATGAATGTAAAATAAATAAATTTAACTTAACTAACTTAATTAATTAATTAATTAATTCTTAGGGGGGAAAAAAGTTTGAGTTAGACCTTGCCTCTCTGACCTGAAAGGATTTCATAACATTTTGAAATGTAAAAAAGCCAGATACAAAGAAGTATTGTGTACAGTGTTTGAATTTTTTAAATATGGAAAAAAGGCCATCAGCAAGTAAAAATAATTAATTAATTGATTGATTAATTACATGACTAACAATAGGTCACGGGTGCTGAACTAGGATGGGAAGTCAAGCTCCCTGGCACCTACTACCTCACTCCTGACTGCCATGCTAGTAGGTCTCTCAGTTTATAACAACATTCTCTTCACTATTGCTGAGTCAAATGAACCTAAAACATGGAAACATCAAAAGACCGTGTTATTCCTAATTCTAACTACGTCAAATATGACTCCTCTCCCCAGGCCATTCAAATTTGATTCCTGTATTTTTATTTTTATCCCATCTTCCTCCTTGTGGTTCCTAAAATTCTTGGTTCAACCTTCCCCAAATCATCAGATTTTTGCACGAAAGAGAAAAACCCAGGTAAGACATGAAGCTTATCTTTGGAGCCCTGGATTATAACTTCTCTTGTATTTCCCACCTTTTTGTAGCATCCAGACTCAAACTCAAATATTATAGAAGCCCTTTACACCTCAGTAGGCATTTTGAAGCACATTTATGCCTCTTGTGGGTATTCACATTTAAACCTTAGTTCTAACAATGGCATGAGATGGGTGTCTTCCTGTGAAAGTATTTGTGATACTAACACTTTCAGTGGGAGCAATATTCTTGGGGGCAAGGGATCACTAGCTTTTTCCCAGGGCTTTTGAAATGAAAGTACAGGCATCCAACTACTTCAGGTAAGAACTTTCTAGAAGGAGTTTCTTCTTTTAGAGAGCCCCTGATTCTCATGAAAATGTGATTGTCACCCTCCTTCTGGAAACACTGAATTCTTTTAGAGCACACTGAAATTTTCTGCCCAGAAGAAGCGGTAAAATGGATTCGCTCACCAAGGGTTACGCTTAAAAAGAAGTCTGGAAGTGACAGGTACTTCTAAAAACTATTTGGAAATTGTGTCTGCCTGGATTTATTTTCATTTATCAAATATTATTTTGCTACCGTACCTAAGGTGGTGTAACTAATGTCTCCAATTGCACTTCCCCACACCCTGGCCTTGTGCCCGCCAGCCCTGTGGGAGAAGGGCGTCAAATGACATCGGCAAGACTGCTCTTTAATAGCCGGCATTATTTTATTAAGGAAAATTTGTAGTGCCCTTTTTCCCTCTCAAACGTGCCAAATGGACAGATTTTGATTTTTCTTGGCCGAGGGAATTAAAGACCAGGGAAGTGGCTTTGCTCCCCCTCTGGCACTTCCACTGCAAGTTCAGGAGGCGCCTGCTGAATCCAATCACTTTGAACAGCTAAAATTTCGGGTTTGAATTTCATCTCAGAAATGCACAAAGCCTGAGAGTTGGTGACAGTATCAGAGTGGGGGCTGTTGTCAGTTACCTGTTATTCAGTTGCTACTCACAGCGGCCCAGGTGTCTTCCCCCCAGGTAAGGCAGGAGGCCCTGTTGAATGCCACATCTCTTTGTTGCATACTATCTTGTTAGTTAAGCTGTCAAGAAAGTTGCCAGTGAGGAGGTTGGGGGTGGAGGGACACAGAGTTTAATCCAATTAAAACTTCACTTGCTTTTCCACATTCCTGATATCCTGGCTCAAACGAGGAAGAATCTTTTCAACACGGGGGTACACAACTAATCTTAAATGTTGGTGTTGCAATACAGCATAATATAAAGCAAAGGCAAAAGAGAAAGGATTTGTGCTGTAGGAGATCAAAAGAGCTGACTTTTCACCGTGTTCTCAGTGGCCTTTAACACCCTGCTGTTTTGGGTGCAAGAGACTCCCTGAGCAACCCAGGCAAGGAAGGCTCTGGGAAGATCCTATCCGAGAGAGGTCTTTTTCAGCAGGTTTGACCTGACTTCTAAGAAAGGATTTGGTGATCCGGGAAAGACCTCTCTTCTGAGGCACTGGAGGAAAGGAGGACTGCAGCCTTGGACGCCTTGGAATTAAAACTAACAAATGTGCTCAGATTTAAATCTGCACTATCACAGATTCACACATATTGACACAGATGGTACATTTTAGTGCTAAATCTATTTTTCTTTGCTCACAATGGAAAACATGCAAGGCAAGCTCACTTGGAAGAGTAGTTTCTGGGTCTAATTGGTATTCTAAGCAGCCCTGTGTGTGGAGAAACCTTGGAGCCATGCTGACGTCTTTTGGAAGGGCTGCAGAGAGTGAAGCAAGCACTGGGCTCTGTCCTCTCCCAGAGTGAATGAAGGGAGGAAGGTGGAGACCTGAGGACACTGGAGTGTGTGCCAGTGAAAGAGAATGCCTGCTTTGATGAAAGTAGCCGACTTTGATATTCAAAAGCAACATTTCCATTTCTATTTTATTGAAAGTGAGCTCATTATAAGAGATCTTGATGCTTTCAGAAAGTAATACTGTCTTCCTTTTTTTTTTTTTTTTTTTTTTTTTAGGTTTTTGCCATATGGTGCATGGCTTGCTGGAGAGAAACAGAGAGGACAGAGAGACAGAGAGGGGCACAAGAGAAATTACTCCCCAGGGGGATGGGCACACCATTCTCCTCTGTTCTCATGGGGTGATATTCAAGCCGTTAGGTCTGGGTCCAGGACCCAAACTGTAGACAACCTTGCGGGAGTCCAGTACTTTAACCACCATGTCACTTTGTGGCTGTAATGCTGTATGTCTTTCAAAAGCAGGGACCAGTAGTTAGTGTAATGGCCGTGTCGCTGGACTCCCATGTAGTCAGCTGTGGTTCGAGTCCCTGACCTGGTGGATTAAACTCACGCCGGGCGGGTGTGCGTGCATGCCCAAGATCCTGAGAGGAGAATGAAGGAGAAGGGATTGTGGCATGGCCATCCCCCTTGGGGGGTGATTTCTCGCTTTCTGTCTCTCTGTCTCTCTCTGTCTTTCTGGCGAGTGCACGCACCCTATAGCCAATAAAAATAAAAAAATAAAATTAAAAAAAAAAAAAACTAACAGTTTTGTGACCTGGAAAAATTTCCAAGATATATTGTTATGTGAGAAAAGGAAATTGAATTATGAGGTTGCATTTTGCTTCAAATGTATATGTACTGGCTTTATATATAGAACACTGTTCATATTAGCCACCGCTAAGAAATAGAAGAAAAAGGTGGTAATAATAACATTATTATTTAAATTATTTTATTAGCACACTTTTTATAATTAAAAAATTGAGATCCTAATACAATGATGAGGGAATTACTTCAACATTGAAGTAAGCAATTTCCTATAGTTTGGGATTATTCCTAAAGAGCAAGACGGCCTTTTCTTCCTAGTCTTCCACATAAGAGAGTATGTTGATAATGGTTAGTTTCAATTACTATTTAATGGTTGAACTGAAGTAATCTTTTTAAAGAAGTAAATGTCAAGTTTCATCTAATTAGAAAGTCTTGTTAGACAATCTTATTGATAACAGCTAGAAAAGGAATTGTCTCACCTTTTATTATGGAAAAAGTAAGTATCTTGTTGTAGGGACTTGTATTTTTAATGCATTGAAGTGATTCTTAAATAGGAGAGCTATTATAGGCCCTTTTAAACTAATCTCTAATCTGATTTTTAAAAATTTGCCAGAGGGTATGTATGCTTGCCAGAGAGAGTTAGAGTAACAAAGAGAGGGAGAAAGTACTCCCCAGTGTGGAATGGCCACTCCACAATCCCTCTTCCTCCACTTCTTCAACCTGTCAGAATTTGGGACTTGCATGTACACATGCCCAGCCAGTTTTTCAAGTCACTGGGACAGGATTTGAACCACGTGGTCTTCCATATGGGATCTGGTTCTCCTAACCAATAGGCCATAGTGCCCTCTCAGATAATATAATTTTTAAAAAATTACCTATTCCTGTATATTAACAAAAGAATAAACATAAAGTATTGCTTAACATTTGTGGAAGAAATAACCCACAAAATTCTTAAAATCTATCTCGAGACTGATCTATTACTGAATGATTATACCAGATATTTTTATCAGAATTGCCCAGAATGTGAACCAACAGTTATTAGGTAAAGAGAAAAGCAGACAGGGAGGTATTTTAAAAAAATCTTTACTCTTGGGGACCAGCAGTTAGCGTAATGGCTATGTCGCTGGACTCCCACGTAGTCGACCGCGGTTTGCGTCCTGGACCCGGTGGCTTAAAACTCACGCCGGGCGCATGTGCGTGCGTGCCCAAGATCCTGAGAGGAGAATGGAGGAGAAGGGATTGCGGCGTGACCATCCCCCCTGGGGGGTGATTTCTCGCTTTCTATCTCTCTGTCTCTCTCTGTCTGGCGAGCGCATGTGCCCTATAGCAAAAAAACTTCTCAAAAAAAAAAAAATCTTTACTCTTTGGAGCAGCAGATGATGTAACGGTTACGTAACTGGACTTCCATGTAGTCAACCATGGTTGGAGTCCTGGATCTGATGACTTAAAATTCACACTGGGCACATGTACATGTGTGCCCACGATCTAAGAGGAAAATGGAGGAGAAGGGATTGCAGCATGGCCATCTCCCCTGGAGGATGACTTCTCACTTTCTGTCTCTCTCTCTGTGTGTCTCTTTGTCTCTCTGGTGAGCACACATGCCCTATAGCAAAAATCTCTCTCTAAGAAAGAAGAAAAAAAAAAGATCTTTACAGTTAAGATTTGCTTGCCCCAAAGTAGTCATGACTGCTCATTGAGTCCCTGAATCTTTATCTAAGAACCTTCTCATGTAGTATTTTTTGTCTGTTCACCACCACCACCACCACCACCACCACCACCACCACCACCACCACCACCAATGAAGTGGGAGAAATAAGGAGCTCTGAAGGGAGGCAGCTGAAATCTATGACCAATGATTTCAGAAGCAAGTTGTAAAAGGGAACAGGTCCAGGAGGGATTCCATGTGATTAGTTGGCCAGTGCTCTTTGGGTCTTGTAAGGAGCAAGTGTTCAGGTGAGGCACTGTAAGTACCCCAGTGGAATTTTGGTATGGAACAATCCAAAAATAACTCCCAAATCTTTCCAGAAGATATAGTTGTTTTCTCCTGTACATACTGCCCTCAGTAACACTAACCAGTCCAAGTCTTTCAAAATCTATGAGTTGGGACTAAGGCTTAGCAATTGTGTAAACTCCATAGTCATTCTTTTTAAATACACACTTCTAAAATCTGGCTTCACAATAAAATTGCTTCTGTGAGTTTCTTTTTGTTTTTTAATCCTGATGCCTTGGCCATATCCCAGACCAGTTAAATCAGTTTTTCTAGGATGGGTCCAAATATCTGTATTTTATAGAGTTACTTGATTAAATGTGCAGCCATTGCTTTTTTTCCCTTCTTGGTAAAGGTTTCTTCACAATGTGTCTGAAATTACACAGGCATTAGTAGTTTCACTTAGATTTTGCCTATGGACTAGTACGTGTATACATTTTCTGTGACATGTAGAAGCCTTTTAGTGAGTCTTTGAATCTGAAAAGTCAGAATCTTTAAAATGTATGGAGTAAGAGTAGAAAAAGGAAATTTTACCAGCTTATCACATCATTTCATCCCACAGCACCTCTTTTTGTTTTAATCTCCCTACAATTCTCTATTGGAATGAAGAAAGTGACCCCTGAGACCAGAGAGATATGACAAAGATTTGTGGAGCTGGCCCTGTGGTCTAGTGGTTAAGGGAACCAAATCCTACATGGCCAACTACAGTTTGAATCCCAGCCCTAGTGGCTTAAAAAAGATGCTGGTATGTGCACCTGCATGCCCCAGATTTTAATAGGATGGAGAGATGGAGGAGAGGGGTTTGCAGCATGGCCGCACCCAATTGGGGGGTGCTTTCTTTGTCTCTCTGGCAAATGCATATGCCCTCTAGCAACTAAAAACAAAACAAACAAAACAAAAAACTTAATGGCAGCCAGTTATTCATAAAGTAAGTACCTCTATTTTAGGATCTTTATTAGCAACTACTTGTGAGTAATTAGTTGTGAATTAATAGTTTTAATCCCAAAATTTGATCAAAAAGCCAATGTACACAAAGTTGGGAATTTTAGACTGTGAGTGCTAGAAATATGCTATACTGTGTTTATGAAAGAACCAGGATTCTTTCAGTTATAAGTATTGGAAGCTAAGTTAAAATAGCTCAAGCAAGGGAACCAGCAGTTAGCGTAATGGCTATGTCGCTGGACTCCCACGTAGTCGACCGCGGTTTGCATCCCGGACCTGGTGGCTTAAAACTCACGCCGGGCGCATGTGCGTGCATGCCCAAGATCCCGAGAGGAGAATGGAGGAGAAGGGATTGTGGCGTGACCATACCCCCTGGGGGGTGATTTCTCGCTTTCTGTCTCTATGTTTCTCTCTGTCTGTCTGGCGAGCACATGAGCCCTATAGCGAAAAAACCTCTTCAAAAAAAAAAAAAAAAAAGTTGCTATCCATCTTTTTTCTAACTGCATTAACTCTGTGTTCTTACTTCTTTACTGTATTTTCAAGTCATATTTTACCACGTGGAAGGAAAATAATCATGGTTATTCAGTCTTTCATTGCCCTTACTCTCATTTTTCCTGAGACACAAAAAGAGGACTTTACTTCCAGCATCCTTATAGCACATCCTACAGAAGGGCCAGCCTTGCTTGGGGACAGAAAGACCAGATCCCATGATTGGCCAGGCCTAGGCTACATCCTCTACTTGATGTTAAGGACTGGATGGCACTGGGAATAATGAGCCCATCCAAACCACATCAGAGAGAATAATGCAGCCCACACAAGAATAGCAGTTCAGGCAAATATTATAAGTCCACAATATTTGTGTAGGTTGTGCCCTGACTTTCTGGTTTTTAGTAAGAATATAATCACATAGGGAACAAAACCACCTCTAGTATTGTAATCAATTACTGTAGAATGATATATATTATGTAATAAAGTGTTATAGATGTTTATTCAACCCATAAATATATTTTCAATGCTATGAGACCTGAGACTAAATATCTATTTGCTATAAAAATAACTTGTTGTGGACAATACAGTAATAGTAATCAGAGTAACTATTCAGTTATTAAGAAAGAAAAGCAATATTACAAAATACATCTATTGGTAATATGCCTTATTATTCTCTTACATTTTTTTAACCATGAAAAGAACAGAAAATTAATAGTGGATAAAACATTATAGAGCAACTATTCATGTAACTACCGATATGATCACTACTCAAACAAAAAATTTTACACATGCCAGCCTCCAGGGTCCTAAGAGTCCACTACCACAACACTGCAAACCTCTCATTTCAACCGGGGTAATTCTGACCCTAACATTTATGATTACCCCTTTTTTTACATTCTTTATAGTTTCACCACTGATGTAGGGCCTTCTAAAAATAAGGTAACTGTTTTGAATTTTATATATGTTTTTCTTCACATGCTCAGTGCTGTAGGTAACTGTCATTTGTTTATTTTCATTGCTGTGGGACATTCTATTGTATAACTAATTATAATTTATTTATCAAATCAACTGCTGACAGATGTTTGGAATTTTTCCACTTTAGAACTTTTATGAACAACGTTAATATGAATAATCCTATGCACATACACTTGTATACTTTAACGTGTATCAGAATCACCTGGAAGGGCTGGTAAAACATAGATTGCCGGACCTCACCCCCAGAGTTTCTTCTGATTTAGTCAGTCTGGGATGGGGCCAAAAATTTTATATTTCTAACAGGTTTCCAGATGATGCTGATGCTGCTCTTCTAGGAAATACATTTTTTGAACCACTTCTCTGGCCTTTGTTACTCGAAATTGGTTCATGGACCAGTATCACAGCTCTCACCTATGGAATTGCCAGAAATGTAGAGTCTCAGGTTCTACCCAGACCGACTGCGTTTGAATTTTAATTTGAATAAGATTCCAAGGTAATTTGAATCTGCATTAAAACTTGAGACAGGAACCAGCAGATGGCGTAATGATTATGTTGCTGGATTCCCACATAGTCGACCATGGTTTGAATTCTGGACCCTGTAGCTTGAAATGCAGGCCAGTACCTGTGCGTGTGTGCCCAAAATCCCAAGAGGAGAATGGAGGAGAAGGGGTTGCACTGTGGCTGTATGTCCTGGGGGGTGATTTCTTGCTTTCTGTTTCTGTGTCTCTGGCAAGTGCATGCCCCTTATACCAAAAATCTCTCAAAAAAAATCTTGAGATAAAAGTCTTTTGGTTACAAACATATTTGAATTTTTTTGTCAGAGGGTGCCTGCACGAGAGAGAGAGAGAGAGAGAGAGAGAGTGAGAGAGAGAGAGAGAAAGAGAAATGAAAGAAAGTAAGAAAGCACTCCAAATTGGGAGTGGTCATACTGCAATCCCACTCGTGCTTATTTACAATTTTCTTAATATAATTTTTTGGGGGAAGGCATTAAAAGCTTGGGGAAGGAAGCAATTACATCTTTTCTTTTTCCTTTTTTCATATATACAATTTACATCTGTAAAACTGTCATTTGGATGACAGTTGTGATGGTGGGGACAACCACCATTACAAAGTGAACAATAAGAAAATATAAACATGAACTATTTCTAATATTTCTCTGCACAATCCTGGTGTCCCCTAAAATGCACTTCATGCAGAAAAGATGACATGAAAACCCCATTAAAAATGTTTTATGTATTTAAATGCAAATAACTTATGCATTTCACTTAATATCTTTTTAATTGTACTAATAATATTATGGTGTTTTCCAGTCTAGTTAAAGGATAATTAAACATAAAGCAATAGCTAAAAAAATGTAGCTTTTTTTATGACATAATCATTTATGCTAAATGCACCATAAATTGAAATAGCAATAATATTGGAGACAAAAATAAGCTTGCAAGGAAATTCCATAATGGCTTAACATAAAAATACCATTCCATATTATAGATATAAACAAAAAACTTGCTAATAAGAGTTTTCTGGACATTTTCATTTATTTGCTTATTCAAGGTATTAGTACTTCACCACCACCATCTCACTATAGTAAAAAGTCTAGTCTACAAAAATAGTTCACTGCTATCCATTAAGTTGATGAATTCCTTTTTGGTTTCTTTTGCACATAGTCGGCTTCTCTTAAAAGGTCTCAGGCTGACCAAGATTGGTAACCACCCACATGATCAGTATCATGGCAATTATATACTAACTCGATCACCAAAAGTATGCCTTAGCTAGTCCCAAAAGTGTGCTGTACCTCTACAGGACGAGACTAACTCAATAGACTCGCGAGCTTCCCCATTACATGTTCCAAAGAACAAGGCATCTCAATATCCTTCCATGATCATCTAGCTTGACCTCCATTCATGACACTCACACGACTGTGCTTTCTTCTTTGTGACTGTGCTGCCCAGATCACCAGCAATGACTATTACCCAGACGACCCTAAGTTCTTGCTAAACCTCTGTGTCTTACAATTGTTATTATGAATACAGTGACAATTATAGCCTAGCGACAATTTCTAACTCTTGTTTCATGTGATTACCTCTATTTATTAGAATATGTCTGCCTCATTGGTACCCTTAATTCCTCTCTGCTGCAAATAGATTTACTTGGGACTGAGTAGAGAATTTATCAAGCCCATGGCCAAACTCCCACGTTCCATTCTTTCATGGTATGATATGAGGGGTATCATAAGACTCAGACTTCTCAAATGTATGTCTTCTATCAACCGCCTATGTTTATAAAAGTTTTGTCATAAGGGTTATTTGTTTCAGTTTATTTGTTACCTCTAGAAAGCTTTATAAAAATATAAATGATCAAGAAGCAAGAGTATGTAGTACTTTATGGATACAAATATAAATCTATGCTAAGATATACTGAAATACCCAATAAACATCATCATGGAAATATGAAAATATGAATTTGGGAGCAAGTAGTGCTGTGATTTCTTACCATGATTTGCACTGATTAAATTCCTAACCACTACTATCTCCTAATCCATTCTCCTTAAGTCTTGCCAAACTTCATCCTATTATTATATCACTTTGCCCTCTATTTTGAGTGCAGCAAGAAATCTTATCCAATTAGGCCTACTTGAGTACAATTATTGCCATCTTGGAGGAAGTACCTGCCCACCTATGCCTTCTCTGTAAGCCCACTTTTCTCCTCACGGCACACACTCAGGACAGAATAGAGACTTTTCCCTTGGTGTCTTAATCCCATGTGGAGTGCCACAGGCTATCATGAGCCTGGGTCAATCAAATGGCTTTAATTTACCAACTGCTATGTTATATGAACCGTCTACCATTGCTTCCATACATCCATGTATATTATCAGGAGGAGTAGGAGCCTCACTGCATATAGTGTAACACCTGCTTGGATGTGATTATGAATTTGGTTAAGGGCAAGATATAATAAGACGTACAACGGATTCTTTTTATTTTTAATTTATTTATTTTTTTAATTTTCCAGAGGACATTGTGCTTGCCAGAGAAAGACAGAGAGAAAGAAAGTGAAAAAGCATCCTTTCTTCTCATAGGCAATGGTCATGCTACAGTCCCTTCTCCATTTCCCTCTCCCTTCAGGCGGGAGATGCTCATGCACGTACACATGCCTGGTGTGTTTTTTAAGCCATTGGTTCTGCTACTCCAACAATATGCTTGACCATGTAGGGTGTAACTGCTTTATCTACCAGGTTATAGACTGGTCCAAAGAAGATATTTTGCTAGATATAAGAAAGAAGAAATCTGGAGCAAATGGCATTGCCTATACTGGCTTCTTCAGATAATTTATAGGTATATATGAGAGCATGAGAAGCTTTCTAGGGTGAAAAGGAGCCCCCTGAAAGTGGAGTAAAATAGTAATGTAACCAATCTCACCATTCATTCATGTCTGAAAGTGTAAGAGTATACTTTCTAACAAATATGTGATATTGTTGTTATTATGTTTTTAGAGATTTTTGCTATAGGGCACATGTGCCCGCCAGAGAGACAGAGAATAAAAATCACCCCCCCATCCCACCCCACCCACCTCCACCTAGGGGGATGGCCATGCCACAATCCCTTTTTCATTCTCCTGTCACATGCCCAATGTGAGTTTTAAGCCACTGAGTCTGGGACTGGAACCACAGTCAGCCACTTGGGAGTCCAGCAACATAACCATTACACCGTCTACTAGTCCCAAGATGTGATGCTTTCTTCTTTCTTATTTATTTATTTATTTATTTATTTATTTATTTATTTATTTATTTTTTGAGAGACAGCTGTTTGCTATAGGGCATGTGAAACAGAGAGACAAAAAGAGACAGAGAGACAGAAAGAGACAGATGGCTACACTGCTATCCCTTCTCCTCCATTCTTCTCTCCTAACCTTGGGTTTGCACACACATGTGCTTGACATGAGATTTAAGCCACTGGCTCCAGGACTTGAATGGTGGTCAACTACATGGGAGTCCAGTGATAAAATCGGCCATCTGCCCCAATATGCGTACTTTTAAGAGCTAGAATGAGAAGTTAGGATAGTTAAGAACATTCCTCCAATGTGTGCTACCAGCTCATACAAGGTTTAAGAATATCAGAAAAACATTCAAATCCAGCTTTACTATGCTAAAACCTTTCCTGAGAGGATTTAAAAAATAACAGTAAAAGAAAAACAAAACAAAACCCCTCATTGTGTTTCTTGCATTCTTTCACCTGAAATCTTCCCTTTTCCCTCAAATTCTGAAGACCTAGGTATCTTAGGTGACTATAACTGAGAAGCTTTTGTAGCATCAAAATGTTTAATATTACTTTTATTTGTATGTGAGTGTATACATGTGTGGGGAGAAAGAAAGCTTGATTTTTTAAAAAAAAATCTGAATTATGTTGCATTGCATCACATTCAAATACACAAGACAAAGAGTCATTCAAACACATTGTTTAGCTCCCAAAATGTGGCATTTCCAGGCTCATGGTAAGCAATAGACAATAACATTGCAATTAGCAATATTCATTTACCTATAATCTTATTTATATACCTATTTTGATAAGAAAACAAAAGATTTTTTAAATAGGAGAAATGCAAATTTAAGAATAAGGAACGTCATAAAAGCTACCAAATCAACAAAAATTAATTCACATGATCTTATAAACTAATTACAACCAAATACAATGGTCCACAATTCACCATTCTTTCTTCTGTCTACAGGACCTGAGGAAATTTAATTCTATATTTAGTGAAATCTAGAAGTTAAATATTGAGTAACATTCTATGAAATATATTAATGATATCACCCAGCTAACAAATATCAGATGGTCAAATTTGACTACCAGTGAAGTTTATCATCAGACAGTTCCTAAAAGAAAAAAATATCTGTATCTTCACTGACTTCATGCAGATGAGCCTGAAACAAATTATTTTGCAGAAATAAAGCACAAAGGAATAGGTTAAGAGGAAGTCCAGTAAATGATCATATGTCATCTCTGATAGATTTCTTTACAAGAAAATAATATTATTGGCCCACAATAGGTAGCTACATCTAAAGTTTTCTTGCTTTTTTTTTGTTGTTGTTCTTTGAGAGGGTTTTTTTCTGTTGTTGTTTTTTGTTTGTTTTGTTTTATTTTGTTTTGTTTTTCTTGCTATAGGGCATGTACACTCTCTGGAAAGACAGAGAGAGACAGAAAACGAGAAATCACTCCCCAGGGCTTTGGCCTCATGGCAATCCCTTCTCCTCCATTCCCCTTTTAGGACTCAGGAGCTTGGCGCGCACGTACACACACACACTCACCTGGTGTCAGCTTAAACTGCCAGGTCTGGGACTTGAACCATGGTTGATTATGTTGAGAGTCCAATGATGTAACCATTACGCCATCTGCAGGTCCCTAAGTTTCCTTGCTTCTATAAAAAAATAATGATCTGGCTTGCGGTTTGTAAAGGAGGATTATAGCATACATTTGAGATGGAACGTCCAGGAAACTTTTGGATATACAGGATTGAGTTGGTTTCATTGCTTGTCTATTCCTCAAATGCATCCAGGCGGGATTACTGCTGTGGAGTTGCTGGCCACAGTACTAGCTCGGCCATCAGATACTAATCAATGCAGCTCTTATCATAGGCAATGGTTTAGTTTTTAATTAGAACACAGATGAGTGAATGCTAGAAGCCTGGAGTATAAATTATTTGAGGATTATAAGTATGATAAAAATGAGCTTGCTAGGTACATAATTAACATCGAGGAGTGCCCCTTTTTTACCTGAATTTTGGGAGGCATTAGTAATGCCTGACACTCAGATGACTGCCAACCTTACTTGGTGGCTTCATCTTACGGATACTTAAGGCAAATTCAGACCAGATAGTACAAGGAGATGTGCCATCCCAAGGTACACCCAGCCCAACCCAAGCCTTTTTGTGTCATGTGGTCACAGGCTATAAGTGCTTTTTTTAGATCATTGTCTAACTTGTCTTTTGATAGTCAGTGTACCTTATCAGCAGTAATTGTAAGAACCTAAAATTCCCTATGCTTCACTACCTAGGCATAATGATGTGGATTAAGAGGTGGAGTCCTCACTACTTACAAAGGCCCTCAAATGGATTAGAACGTGTTATTTTCCTGTGCAAATGGCTTAGGCCACTTTAAATACATTGTACTCATAATACCGTGGACTTACCAGATCTTTCATTCCTGACCTCTAAGCACACTGCAAACAAAGTGCTTTCTCCATTTGGTAAAGAAGGAAAGGGTGGGGCACAGTATAGTAAAATGGAAACAAGAATTTATAGTTCTCTTAAAGGGATTTATAATTATAATTCTCACTTATATAATTCAAGTTTTAAAAATGCTATGCTAAGGAAAATGAGTTTAAAAATAGAATTATTTGTCTTAGTTGTCTAGTTGAGGCAAATTCACATGACAATTATTTAACATTTCTTCAGGTTTATTTTATTTTATTCTGTTTACAACCACCTAAGCTCATATAAAGACAATTGCTGAGTCATCTTTTTCAGGGAGCAATTACTGAACTACAACATATGAGGAGGACAAAAGTAGACAGAAGTCTACATTCCAAAATGAAGATAATAAAGCAGGAAGGAGGGAGCTCACTTCCTGATGCTTTTTCTAAGAACCTATAATGTATAGGATAATGTATGTATTCTTTTATATATATATGTATTTTTTTAAATACATATTGAAATCCTACTATATACCAAGTACTGTTTTAGTCATTGGTATCAATAACAAGAGAAGACAGAATTCCTGAAGAATTTGGAAGAATGAAGTCATAGGTCACAGCTTGGTGTCAGTCAATATTTAAAAAAAAAGAGAAAGCACAAAAGGAGTTGGGAAAGGAGTAGTCAATGAGATAAGAGCAAAGCCAAGAAAATGTAGTATCATAGAAGCAAAGAAAATAGAGGCATAAAAAGAACAGAGAATATAACTCATTAGAAAGCTCGTGGTAGGGTGTAAAATAAAAAGAAAGGAGGCTATTAGATTTGGCAACAATGTTATATGTCACTGGTAACTATGATTAACCCAGCATCAATAAAAACGTACAAACCCTCACCCCCCAATTCAAATGAATTAAGAACAAATTAGGAGGTAAAGCAGTGGTTGTGGTCATCTATAAACATTTTTTTCTTTTTTAATATGTGAGATGGAACATGCACCCACCAAAGAGAGATGGGGAGAGGAGGGATAAGAAAGGAGTTCCCATGAAGAATAGTCATACCACAATTTTGTCTCCTCCATTTTTTCCTCCTTTCAGAATTGTAGGCATGTATGCACATATGCCTGGTGAGTTTTTCAAGCCCCTGGGTCTGGGACTTGAACCCATCATTTGCCATGTGGGATCCAGTTGCATTGACTACCTAGCCACAGGAAATTATAGACAATTTTTACAGTAGATTTTGTAGTGAATTAAGGGTAAGGAAATTGGAAATCATTGGAGGGAGAAATAGGTGCCCAGGCACTTATTTTTAAGTAGGAGATAAAATAGCAAACTTATTTTGTTGATGGATAAGACACAGTGGAGGGAAAGTAACTGATGATGATAGCTAGAAGGAAGGCCCTGAGACTGTAAGAGGGGATGAGACTAAGCATAGGAATGCGGTTGCTTTTGATAAATGGAGACACACTTTAGTTTTTGTAAGAAGCAACATTTGGGTACAGACATGGACAGATTGGTAACTTACAAGGTGGAAAGATGTGAGATCTGTAGGCTATTTTTGTTTAATGAAGTTTGAAGAAATATTTTCATGTAAGAGTTGTGATATAGTGTCTCAGAGGGTTGAAGAAAAAGATGAAATGAAAAAGCATAAGCACTTTTTTTGGCTTTGGCCTTTCCAACAATAATCAGCTGCATAAATATGGGATGGGGGTGTTGAAATTCATCAGGATTTCAGCTTTGCTGGGCAAAACTACATGTGAGGAGTGATTTTAAAGATGAAAATAGGATCTTACCCAGGTAAGGAAGTAAGTGAGAATCAGAAGAGTGGATAAGGAGAATGCCAATGAGTTTGGTGTTGTGTCAATTGATTTAGTGTTGAGATGCAGTCAAGATATTCTGTGACTACAGAATAAGATACTGCAAATAAAATCTTGGAATTTTACCAGTGTAAACAGAATAAAGGGGTAACTTTGAAAAGGGCACCTAAAGTGTGGTGAGGAAAAGGATGATGACAACAATGAGGAACAATAGCGGATGGCCAATGTGTTGACTGGAATCTACAAATGGGTTTTATAGGCTCTACAAATACTTATCACAGTATAATGTAAGCTGCTGTAATAAAGAGACCATAAAAAAAGTCATAGCTTCAATGAATACAAGTTCATTTTTTTGTCTCATAACTGCCCAGATGTAGGTAAGAAGTCCAAGGAAGTAGGTTACTGTGCTCCGTGAGATCCCACAGAGATTCAGGGCTCTCTCCCCTCTTTTGCAGTACCCAAAGATAGCTCTCATTCACCTGTTGAAAGCTGGCTCATCATTATATTTAAGAGGACAAGAAAGTTATGGACAAGCGTCTTTCTTTTCAGGAAGTTGAACAAAGCACTTTTACTCACACATGACTGATCATATCTTAGTGATATGGTCACATCCAGCACTCCAGAGATTTTTTTTTTTTTATTTGATTGGCCTCTTGCCTAGACAAATCTCTAAGGTTTTTATTACTAAAGAGAAGAAGGAAAGAACACTGGGGGAACAATTAGCATTTTCTCCACAAGTGTTAAACTTACCAATAATAATGGCAAAGTAGTTACAAGTATACTTCTTTGGAATTGAAATTTTTATTCTATAAAAATCAAGGCACTAATTTCTTTATTAACAAAATCTCATTTCTTGAGAGTATGTTATGTGCTAAAATGAGTAGGAAATACTGATATGTGTTTAGCATGGTCTTAAAATCTTTTTTTTTTAATTTGCAAGAGGGCATGTGTGCTTGCAAGAGGGAAATGAGAGAGAGAGAGAGAGAGAGAGAGAGAGAGAGAGAGAGAGAGAGAGAGAGAGAGGAGAGAGAGAGAGAGAGAGAGAGAGAGAGAGAAAGAGAAAGAACCCCCTCCGCCATTGTGGCATGGTCACACCACATCCATTCTCTTCTACGCTGATCGCCTTTGGGAATTTGGAGCATGTGCACAGATGTGCATTTGGAGCAATTTTTCAAGTCTCCTGGTCTGGCACTTGACCTTCAGGGTTTGCCAAGTGCGATCCACTTTAAGTACCAGGCTATAGGCTGGCCCAGTCTTAAAAGCTCAAACTCTTTGTCCTGGGAGGCAGAGAAACAAAACAAAGCCTAAATCCATAAAAGGTTATAGATACTATGTCAGAATAAAGTGATTGCCTTCATATTCACCTTGTCATATAATCCTGTAGACATTCTTTGAATGTTGTAGATGTGCTTATAATGATGCACATTTTACATGTAAGTAAACCAAGGTTCAGTCATTTGCCCTAAGACTCACAACTATGAAATGGCAAAGCCAGTTCTAGAGACCACTCTTGTGATTTATAAGAGCAGAGCTCTTTCCGATATTTTAAGAAGAGCAAATTTAGACAAGTAAGACTTGGAGAGAGAGAGAGAGAGAGAGAGAGAGAGAGAGAGAGAGAGAGAGAGAAAGAGAGAGAGAGAGAGAGTTTGTGTGTATAGATTCTAATCATAAAAAAATATAACCTGAAAAGCAATTGTTTATTAACTGTGTAGAAGTAGGTCAATGCACAGCAGACCACACAAGATGGAATTCTGAAGAAGAGAGGAAGTAGGCCAGCTGTTGCATTATTATTCTCATTATTCCCCCAATGGAGGCAATTTACAATTATATAAGGCACCATGCTCCTGAGGCATAGTATACCAAAATAGCCAAAAATTACATTACACAGCTTAAGCATTCCCTTCTCCCGCCAACCTTGGCTCCCAGAATGTTTTGGCTATTTTCAGAAATCTAATTCAACCTCAGAAAAATAAAGATTTGCCATGTGGAGGATATTCAACAAAAGGACTGGAAAAGCAATTTTGCAAATAAGTTCCAAAATGTTGTTTCGAGCAATGGTAACAACTTGTGCCAAATGTTTAACTTTCTGAGATCACCGCTTAGGAGTAGATTTTGCTTATTTGGGCAAATATTCCACCATACTTTAAAATATAACCTCATTAGTTTATTGTTAGGTCTCAAAGAATATATACTTCTCTATCACCTTTAGAAGGTTATAGTATTCCTACAGTCTAATGCAAATAGGGGAAAGGAACAAACAGCATCTAGATCCCAGTATTTACTGGCTCTTTGGTGCATGAAAGTTAAGACTAAGTTCTATTTATTTCCTTTAAGAAGCATTATTGCCTTTTATGTGTTAGACATTATATCTCTCCGAAGGAAAACAGTTTATTAAGAGACAAGGTTTGCTGTTCTCATCAAGCTCACAGAATTTGATGGTCTGGGCTGAGGCATCAGACATACAGAGAAATTGAACTTTGAAAAAGTATCAACAAGTCTATGCTTTTAGTACGCCAAGTGTAAGAGGGCACAAACAGGATTGGGCAATTTATTCTTGGGATAAATTAAAAGAAGGTACTTAAAGAGAAACTTGAAGGTGAGTGCTTTTCATCAAGCATGTGAGAAATTGAGCAGTGGAGGTGACAAGAGGGGAAAGTGAGCAAAGAGGAGAAAATGGGGGCCCAGGCTCAATGTGAAGAAAGATACTCAGAACAAAGCACAAAGCTTGCTGTATATCAACTGCAGGCATTTTCCATGCTCACTTTTTAAAATTTAAATTCTTTTCTTTACTCTTTTTGAATACATTTAGTCACTGTACAACCTTACAATGCACAAGATTATTTTTTGTAGCATGAGTATAGTTTTAACACTAGTCCAGTCCAAGACATTACGATATACATTTTCATTGACAGATACCTTTTCATTTTTGTATCTGTTAAATGTTCTTTCTTCCCTTGATTAACTGCCCTACACTGCCCATTACCAACCCCTACCTATACTGTTTTTAGTAATTACAGTTGCCCTCCCCCTACTGCTTTTATACCTTCCAATCTTTCAGTTTCTGCCATAGAGTTCAGACATTTAGTATAAATTAAGTGGCAACCTACAATGCTGCTTTTTCAGAATCTACCTTGCTTCACTTAACATTAAATCTTCCATATTTGTCCACTTTGCATCAAATCTCATGATTTCATTGTTTTTCATGACTGAATAGTATTCCATAGTGTATATGTGCCACATTTTTAAATCCATTCATCTGTCTTGGACATTTGGGTTGACTCCATGTCTTAGAAATTGTGAATAATGCTGCAGTGAACATGGATGTGCAAGCATTTTTCTTAGTGTTTTCCTATCCTTTGGGTGGAATTGCTGAGTTATACAATAGTTTTGTTTGTATGCTTTTGAAAAATCTCTGTATTGCTCTCCACACTGACTGTACTGTTTACATTCCCACTAACAATGTAGAAGGATTCCCTTTTCATTCAAATCTCACCAGCAATTATCATTCTTTATTTTTTTAATCTTAGCCATTTTGACTTGAGCTAAGTGGTATCTCACTATAGTTTTGATTTGCATTTCCCTTATGACAAAAGATGCTGAGCATTTTTTCATATGCTTTTTGGCTCTTTATCTTTAGAGAGCTGTCTGTTCAGCTCATGAACCCATTCTTTTAATTGAATGGTTAACTTTTTTTGCTACTAAGCTCCCTTATCTGAGGGGTAATTTGCAAATATATTATTCCATTATGATGGTTTTCTCTTCACTCTAATTATTGTTTCTAATGCTATACAGAACCTTTTTAACCTGACACAGTCCCACTTGTCTATTTTTGTAATTATTGCCTGTGCTTTGGAAGTCTTATTTAAGAAGTCTTTGCCTATTATGATGTCTCCAAGAGTTTCCCCTTTATCTTTCACAAGCAATTTTATAATTTGAGATTTTATGTTTAGATCTTTGATCCATTTTGATTTGATTTTTTGTTAATGGTGAGAGATAGGACACAGTTTCATTTTTCAGCAGGTGTATATCAAGTTCTATCAGCACCATTTGCTGAAGATATTTTCTTTTCCCAAAGAATTGTATTGTGAATTTTATTAAAAATCAGTTGACCTTATGTTTTGGGCTTCTTTTCTGGATTCTCTGTTCTGTTTCATTAGACCACATGCCTATTTATTTTGTTTGTTTTTAATTACCAGTACCATGTTGCTTTGATTATCACAGTTTTGTAATATATTTTGAGGTCAGGAAGGGAGATTTCTTCTATTTTATTCCTTTTGCACAGTATTGCTTTGGTGACACAAGGTATTTTATGATTCCAGACAAATTTTATGATTTTTTTCTACTTCTGTGAAGACTATATCTGATAAACTGATCCAAATTCCATTGAATTTGTAGATTAATTTTAGTAGGACTGACATTTTGAATATTTTCTAATTCAGGAACACAAGATGTCTTTTAGATTTTGTGTATCATATTCAATTTATTTTTTAAGTGTTTCATAGTTTTCCTTTTAGAGGTCTTTGACTTCTTGGATTAGGTTTATCCCTACGTGTCTTTGTGTGTGTGTGTGTGTGTGACTATTTAAAAGGCTTTTATGATTAGATTTTTGATTTTATGTTTAGATATTTATGCTTTCTGGGACCAGCAGTTGGAGTAATGGCTATTGTCACTGGAATCCTATGTAGTTGACTGAAGTTCAAATCCTGGACTCAGTGGCTTAAACGCATGCCAGGCAGGTGTGCGTGCATGCCCAAGATCCTGAGAGGAGAATGGAAGAGAAGGAATTGTGGTGTGGCCATCCTCCTGGAGGGGAGGGGTGATTTCTAGCTTTCTGTCTCTGTTTCTCTCTGTCTTTCTGGCAAGCACACACACCCTATTGCAAAAAATTCTCAAAAAAAAAAAATAAAAAACAAACAAACAAAAGACATTGCTTTCTTTAATTCTGCTTCAGTTTGCCTACTGTTGATGTATAAAAAAGCTATAGACTCTTGCATGTTGATTTTGTATCCTGCCACTTTACAGTATTCATTTATCACTTCCAGGAGATTTTTTCTTGTTTTGGTGTGGATTCTTTTGGGGTTTCTATGTATATAACTATGTTATCTGCAAATAGAGATAATTTCACTTCTTCCTTTCCTATTTGAGTGGGTTTTTTTTGTTTTATTCTCTTGTCTGATTGCATTGACTAGGACTTTCAGTACAATGTTGAAAAGGAATGAAAAAGTGAGTATTCTTGTCTTGTTTCAGTTCCCATTTAGTATGATGTTAGCTATAGGCTTGTTACATATGGCTTTCACTGTATGGCAAAATATCCCTTCTATGCAATTTTGCTGAGAGTCTTAATCATGGACATATGTTGTATTTTCACAAATGCTTTTTCTGCATCAATTGATATAATCATATGGTTTTCATCTTTTCTTCTATTGATGTGATATATTACATTTATTGTTTTGCATCTTGTGGACCACCCTTGCATCCCTGGAATAAAACTTACCTGGTCAAGGTGTATAATCTTTTAAATATGTTGTTGGATATGATTTGCTAGTGTCTTATAGAGAAGTTTTGCATTGTATCCATCGGGGATATTGTCTATAGTTTTCTTTTTTCTTTTCTTAGTTATATCCTTGTCTGTTTTGAGGATAAGTGTGATGGAAGCTTCATAGAATAAATTTGAGAGTATTCATTTCTTTTTGATCTATAGAAATAGGTTGAGGAGAATTGGGGATAGTTCTTCTTCAAATGCTTTGTAGAATTTGGAAGTGAAGTCTTTGGGATCTTGACTTTTCTTTCTTGGGAGACTATTACTGATTCAATCTCTTTGCTTGTTATTGGTCTATTCAGGCTTTCTATTTTTTTCTAGGTCTAATGTTGGTGAATAATACGTGTTCAGAAATTTGTCCATCTCATCTAGGTTTTTTTGTTGGTGGTGGCATTTTTGTGTTTGTTGTGCCTGTTGTAATATTGCTTATTTCATTACTAATATTATTTATCTGGTGCCTTTCTCTATTCTTCTTGAATAGTGTAGCTAGTAATGTGTTAGTTGTGTTTATTTTTCAAAGAACCAGCTTTTGGATTTATTTATTTTTCTGTATAATTCTCTTATTCTCTATTTCATTTATTTCTACTCTAATCTTTGTTATTTCTTTTCTCCTGGTATTTTGTTGTTGTTGTTGTTGTTTTTACAGTTCCCTTAGATGTTTTGTTAGGTTGTCTATTTGCCACATACTGTTTTTTTTTTTCTTGTGGACACTAATTGCTATGAAATTCCCTCTGATGTTTGCTTTTACTGTATCCTGCCCATAGGTTCCAAAAACTCATGTGTTCATTATAATTGGTTTCAATGAATCTTTTAATTTCTGTCTTAATTTCTTCAATGGTTGTGAAGTCATTCATGAGTAGGTTGTGTATTTGTGAGGGTTCTTTCTGTAGTTGATTTCAAGTTTAATTCCTCTGGGGTCAGAAAAGATGCTGGATATAGTTTCTTTCCACTCAAATTTGTAAAGCCTTGTTTTGTGTCCTATCATGTGGTCAGTCTTCGGAAATATTCCACGAGGGTGAGAAAAACGTCTAGTTTGTGGTTGTTGGCTGACATGCTTGATAGATATCTGTCAGGTCTATTTTATTTATGGTATCATTTAGATCTTTTATCTCTTTATTCTTTTGTCTTGATGATCTGTCCAGAGGAGACAGTGGAGTGTTGAGACCCCCAATGATTAGTGTGTTGCAGTCTATACTTCCCTTTAGATTTAGCAGTCTCTCTTTCACATATTTCAGTGTTCCAGTATTGAGTGTGTGGATATTTATGTGTTATATCTTCTTGGTGAACTAGCCCTTTTAGTACTATATAGTGTTCTTTTTTGACACTTACGTTTTCCCCTTCTTTTTAGGTTTTTGCCATAAAACAAGTGCACTTGCTGAAATGAGACAAAGAGAAGGAAAGTAAAAAGTTCACCCCCAAACCCAGTGGAGACACATCACCATCACTTCTCCGATCTTCTCTTGGTATTTTTGGCAGACATGCACATGTGCCCAGTGTAATTTTCAAGTCACAGGGTCTGGGACTGAATTCATAGTTGGCCATGTGAAATCCAGCACTTTCACCATGCCACCTGCTGACCTCTCTTTGTCTCTTCTTACAGTTTTTGTCTTGAAGTCTGTTTTGTCTGATATCAGTATCCTGACTCCCTCATTCTTTTGGTTTCCATTGGCACGGAATATCTTTTCTAGTCCTTCACTTTCTGTCTATGTATGTCTTTATTAGTGAGGTGTGTTTCTTGTAAGCCATGTATAGAAGGTCCCCCCCTTTTTTAAGAGGTTTTTGCTATAGGGTATATGTGTTCACCAGAGAGACAAAGAGAGACAGAGAGACAGAAAGTGAGAAATCATCCCTCGGGGGGATAGCCACATTGCAATCCCTTCTCCTCCATTCTCCTCTCGGGATCTTGAGCATGCACACATACGCGCCCGGCGTGAGTTTTAGAACACTAGGTCCAGGACTCAAACCACAGTTGATTACATGGGAGTCCAGCCATGTAGCCATTATGCTGTCTGCTGGTTCCTCCTTTTTTTTTTTTAAATCTATTCAATCAATCTTTGTGTTTTAATTGGAGAATTTAATCCATTAACATTCAACCATTCAACACTCTTATCAATATTTGCAGACTTATCCCTGCCATTTCATTAGTAGTTTTCTTGGTTCTTTTTCGTTCTCTTATTTCTGTTTGTATCTTGTTATTTTCGTCTTATAGCACTCCCTTCAGTACTTCTTGAAGAGGTGGCCTAGTGTTGGTGAATTCTTTCAGCTTTTGTGTATCTGAGAATTATTTTATTTATTCTTCTCATTTGAAGGCTAGTCTTGCCAGGTATAATATTGGTTAAAATTATTTTTCTTTTAGTGTTTTGAGTATGTCACCTCATTCTTTCCTTGCTCGCATTGTTTCAGTTGAGAAGCCTGATGTTAGCCTATAAGGATAAACTTGGTAAGTAACTTGACATTTTTATTTTGTCATTTTTAGAATTTTGTCTTTGCTTTTGATTTTTACCAATCAGAGGGAGACTCTTCTTATGGTGATTCTATTTGGAATCTTTGTATTTCCTGTGTCTGAGTATCTGAATGTTTCTCTATATTTGAAAAGTTTTATGCAACTATTTCATGAAATATATTTTCTATGCTCGTATCAGATTCTTCACCTTCCGGAATACCAATTATTTGGATTTTTGGGTATCTAATGGTATCTAGTATTTTCCATATGTTTTCCTCATTTTTTTGAGGTGGGGTTATTTGTTCGTTCTTTTTGTCTAAGTCAGAGGCTTTGTCTTCTAGATCAGAGATTTTGTCCTCTGCATGGTCTAATTTGCTATTAATACTTTTAAGGGAAGTTTTTATTTCCTGTATCACAGTTTGAATCTCCAGAAGTTGTTTGATTCTTCTTTTTTTAAATGGTGAAATTTCTCTCTATAGTTTTTCCTTTGAATAATGGGATGATTTTCTCATCTTCAAGAATTGATTGTCTGTTTTCTCTGGCATCCCACTTAGTTTTGTCACAATGAATATTCCAAATTCTTTTTCTGACATCTATGTGACTTCTTTTGTGCTAGTTGGGGCTGAAAAATTGTTGTGGTCCTTTGGGTGAGAGGTATAACCTTGTTTTCTTATATTTCTTCTGCTTCTATGCTGGCTTTTCATCATCTTATGAAGTGTATGCTTCATCCTACTACTTTTGGAATAGATTTTATGGTGTCAGGGGAAAAGAACAACTCTTCTTCATAGAAGGATGCATCTTCTAATCTGAGTGGGGTGTATGTAGCCATTGTCAGGTACTTGGTTCTTCTCCCAGCCTCTCAGGACTGGGCTGGAAATATGTAACTAAAGAAAGAAGCACAAATCACATGCTGCGCTGTGCGTGGATCAGTGAGCTATGGCATCTGAAAGTACGACTGAGTGGTTAGAAGGCACCAGTGGGAAAGTCAGAGCCACCCTCTGTCAACAGCTTGCTCCCTCCATCTTTCCTGCAGCCGGGGGTGGGATCTGGAAAGGAAATGGTGTGTGGGGGGTGCAGGAACAAAAATTAAACTCTAAGTGACAGAGACCTTAATTTTCATTTGAAGGCCTGAAAATATCTGTCAATAATATCAAAATTCTATCATACTTATAATATTTATAAACTATAGACGGTTGCATAATGACTCTGTTTTCATAAAGATGAGAAAAGTAATTTTGAGAAGTGGAATTAGTCAATTTATCTCTTTGGCAAAATTTTGGAGCAACTAACTGAAGAAACGTGAGTAAGCACAGTTTCAGAGAGTAAAGCTGCTACCCAACCACCCTCAGTGTCCTTTAAAACAGATTATTAGGTTAGATTAGTATCAGTAGGCCAGAAAAATATGGGACACATTTTCAAATTCCTTGCTAAGTTAAAAATTCAATACAATACCCTCCCCCTTATTTTGTGAGGAAAAGGTAGAAGAGGCTTACAGTGTGAACTTACAGTAGGTAGGCGGTAGGCTGAGAGTAGCTTAAATATTCATTTCAGTGATTGATAGTAACCTAAGAAGTCCTGAAATAGAGAAACAATGCCACAGTGCAGAGCCATTATTTAACATTTATTTGTTCATTTTTTCCATGAGTGAGGGAGACAGAGAAAGACAGATAGCACTCCCAACAGAGTTCTTACTCTTTTATTCACTCACAATCTTTAGCCAGCCACAGGTCGTGGGCAAACATGAGTCTAGCATACTTAGGAGATCTCTGGACTTGAACTGGGAAGCTTCTCATGTAGGATTCCCTTTCAGAGCATTACATTTGGTATGCCACCATCCGGACTCCAGGAATGATATTAGTTGGTTGTGTAGGTCTTAATTGGAGAGGGTTAGTTAGAAACTCAAACTGGCTTTGTAGGGGATAGGGACCCAAAGTACCAGAAGCACACAAGTGTGTACAACAATTTTCAGAAAATTAAAAATACCCTTCCCAATTCTCAGAAAGAAAATGTGCATTTCTTAAACTGGTTGATCAGTTGTCTACTGGTTGATACATGACAGTAATAATTCACGAGGTTGTGACTATAACAAAAAGGGCATGTGTGTAGAAAATATCATTTCCCATACAATTTAGTGACATTAATGTTCTCATGCTTTCCAAAACCTCTAACTAGAATCACTAAGTACTGATTTATTTCTAATGAAAATTTTCAAATTAAGATAACCTATGTTTTCCCTGAATGATATTTCATCAGGAAATTGAAGAGAGTAATTAGTGTGAATTAACCATGTTCTTTTTGGATTTAAAGTTGAACTTAGCTTACTTACATTACATTATGAATGTGCTCTGAGATTCTGTGTCTGGCCCTCACTCTAGGAGCTAAACCTTACTCTAGGATTTGATTATATTGTGTTCCGTATGGTACTAGAGTTATTTTATTTATATACCTACGTATGGGTTATGATGGTTAATTTTATGTGTCCGCTTGACTAGCCTAAAGGATGGGCAGATAGCTGGTAAAACATTATTTCCGGGTGTGTATGTAGGAGTGTTTTCAGAAGAGACTGGCATTTAAATAAGTAGACTGAGTGAAAATATCTACTCTCATCCATGCGAGCCAGCAGATAGAACAAAAAGGCAGAAGAGGGGCAACTTTTTATCTCTCTCTGAAGTTGGAACATCCGTCTTCTCCTGCCCTTAGACATTAAAAGTGCAGGCTTTCCAGGCTCCAGTCTCTGGGACTTATATCAGCAGATCCCTTCATTCTTAGGTCTTCTGACTTGGACTAAATTATACCACTGGCTTTCCTGCATCTCCACCTCATAATTGGCAAATCATGGAACTTCTTAGCCTCCGTAATTGTGTAAGCGAATAGCCATAGTAAATCTTTTCATCTCTATCTATCTATATACTTATATCTATCTATATTTTACTGTATCTATCTTATAGTTACTGTTTTTTTGGAAAACCATGCCTAATACATTGTCCTATCAATAGAGTTATAAGATGTTTTACAGATCCTTTAGCACAAGTGAAAACAAGAAGCCCAAGAGATCTTATTCAAGATGATACAGCCAGTGGCAGATAATGTTAAAACACTTTTCTTTTCCCATGTGAAGCTTCTTTCAGACAAAAAATTAAATTCTTTCCTTATTTAGGAACTACTTTGAACCAATGTAAGTATGTGGTCCAAAGCATTAGAAATGTGCAGTCTTCAGATCCACCTCTTACTCAGATCACTTTCTCAATTAGTATTTTGTAGACCTGTCCTTGGATGTATTCCTGCAGTGGTACTACTGCGTTGTAAGCATTTGAGGGCATATACCACACCTTCTTTATTTTTATACTCATCTTGCTAAGTGTATTACTGGCATGGAATAAAAGGGAGCCTTATTTAGTGATAATACTCTTGCTATAAGTCATTAGAATGGATGTGACTAAACAGGAAAGGATACCTCCCATGAATACATGTTCCTGCTGCTATACTGAGAACTCAAGAGGAAGGTCATGTCATTTACATTTCTTTTATTCTTATCACACATATATTGAACACTCACTGTGCCAGATGAGGCCTGAGGATACAAAGATGAATAATAACCATATTCTGCTGACAAGAACCTCATAGTCAGATAGGAAAGACAGACAAACAAATAGATGATTTAATATACTACTACAGGTTATTTCATAAATTCTGAGCAAAATATTTTTCAATTACATCAGTTCAACCTTTCTCCCAAAGCATCCCTTCCTAAGAGGGAGTTGCACTTTAAGCTTTGAGGTTTTAGATATTTTGAACTCTAATTGGCTTTCGGCAATTCAAAATTAATATTAGGATGACATCCACAAAACAAACTTCTCCAAATCAATCTGTGTTTTAAAGATTGAGGAAGAAAAACAATAGCAATTTCACAGAAACACATCTTTGAGTGGGACTAAAACAAGCAAACACAAATCCCTTTAAAACTAAAGTGTCAAAAGCAGGACTTAATAAAGCATGAATGTAACATGAAGCAAGTCACATAATGCAGATGATTGTGTTGGTGGGCCCAGATTTTTAAATCCTTTTCCTAGCTCTTGCTGTGGCCCCAGGTTAAAAATCTGCAATCTGTTAGGCAATAATAACCTTTAAGGTAAGAGGGTCATCTTACTCAATATGGTTTCACTCTAGAGCAGAAACTAGGACTACCAAATGTCTCGTGCCTGATACCAAAACAACCTGGTCCCCATTGCTCTGAGTGATAGGAACATCTCTTCACTCTTAGGGAACAAACGAAACTCATTTCAATATTTACATGTCCATGAATCTAAATAATACTGTCAGTTTCCCATGTATAATATATACATATACATATTATATGTGCATTTACAACATTACTTTTACTCTACTCAAGAATTTCTAAAGATTTAAGTACTTTTAGTAAATTTCTCAGTTTGCCTCAAATTTAAGCATTTTCCTTACAAAAATGTGCAATTATCTATAGAGAACATACATGACAGGGAGCAAGGTCACACCAATTTGCTTCCAAAAATTAAAATAACTTCCATGTTGGAAATATCAGAGGATTTCCTTACTGACTACTAGGTAATGATGCTTTGGCTCACTTATTTATAGAGCACAGCAGTGAAATTCATATCGCTTCCAAATATTTGAATGTACTGCTATCAGTTGGAGAATGACTCAAAGCAGCATTCTTTTTTTTTTTTTTTTTTTTTTTTTTTTTTAAATAAAAACTTTGTTTTGTTTTAACTAGGCATTCTGGGTAGAATCTTGGCTAAGTCTTCATTTCTGGATAAGTGGATGAATCAAATAAGCTTGTAGTCAATGATCAGTTATAGCTTGGATTTGATTATATGTGTGTAATACAGATACAACAAAGGTCTTTTCAACTGATGGCAATTAATTTTTCCACTCTTCTTGGCTACATTTGAAGATGAGGCAGGGGAACTTGGTATTTGGACTTGTAAGCCCTGCTCTGACCACTATATAAGTTTGCTTTTCTTATCCTAGTGGCATCACGCCTTGTGTCTTGAAAAAAGATTAATCCCAAGAAAGTATTAGACAACCTCTCAATATTTCACAATCATAACCTCTCAATAATTCACAAGTAAATTTTTGGGACTAAAAATACCATGCTATTAACTGTTTCTTTAGTCTTATTTCTCTCCTTTTCTGGTTAATCTGTACATTTCCTCTAGCTTATTTTTAAGGTATCATGTTAAAATCACTCAGAATAAAAAAAAAAAAAAACCTGCAAAATCTGAAGGTAATGATTTTGAGGATTAGCTCAAGTCACATCAAGCAAGATGAGTCAAATGCCAGTTTGGGGGTAGGTTGCAGAAAACATTGAATTACATTTGACCCTAAGCCTGGAGGAGGTGAGGAATTGTAGCCAGGTATACAAGTTGTATGTTTCTGCAGTACTCCAGGCTAAAAGGGCTGAAATTCTACCGAAGCACAAATAGAGAGGTACATGCGAGAGACATTATAATGGTATAGTTCCAACAATGAAGATGAATGATAGATAGATGACAGATTGATAGATAGATGATAGATTAAAAAAAAAAAGGTCAGAAACTATTCTAGACCATTACACATGTTTTTTGTTTTTTTCATAGAAAAACGTCTAGGAAAAGTAATAGTTAAGATCAACAAAACTGGTTACAGAAATTAAGTAAAGGATGAGTGAGAAGTCAAAGATTGAGTTAGGGTCCAAATTTGTATGACTGAGGAAATGAGACCATCAGGGTTGAAATTACTTTTTAATCATTTATGGGAAATGAGTGTCCTGTTAGAAGGCCACACACTTTACAAATATACCCTCCCTATCTTTGACATAGGACATAATAAAACCTCATTAATTTTCCCTAATATGGGCACTAGTTTATAGTGGAGCCATTCAGAATTAAAGAAAATTCTCAATGGGGAAGAGCATTTTGAAGAAAATGAAATTTTATCAATCCAAGTTCATTCAGTCAAATAGTTGGTAGGTACTAGGCTCTTAATAAACGTAAGTATTAACTCTATTAAGAATTATTGTAAAAGTATTAATCTGTATGTTAAAATCAGTTAAGTATTACTAAACATGTATGTTAAAATTAGTAAGTCCAGTGTTTAAATGGAAATGTAACCACGAAATGGTTTACTGCTAAATAAGCTACTTTTGTGGTTATTTTTTTCAAATGAAATGTTTTTTTGAAAAAACCTTTACTGACACATGGGCACAATCATTAGCAAATTTCTTCAGAACAATATAATTTCTGGGTTTCCAGAAGATGACCCATAGTAAAATTGTATTTTGATTTGACTTTATCATATTCTCTATTACTATTCTATAAATTGATTAAAAGTTTTATTTGCCCCTTTTATATTTAAAATGCATTGTCTAAACTGAATTCTTGATTTGTGTTATGCCCAGTGCAGGTGGAACAGATGATCAGAGTTGCCTTATTCCTAAACTACTATCAGTTACTTTAAAGGACAAAATTTTATTTAGACTTCCTTCAATACTTCCCAACTCCTATTTCCCCCTAGCACTGACTCTTTCAACAACTGGCTCACCCTGCCACACTTGTTATGCACAGGCTACCTCTGTGTACGCTCATTTTAGAGAAGGAAAATTGAGACATAGAAAATATAGGACATTTGCCAAATTCAGGCATTAAAACCTATACTCTTAAGTACTTGACTGTAGAGCCTGTTGCTTTAGTCGGCTGTGTATTTATGGCACCCCTATTGGTGCATAGAGTTGACTAATATTAGCTCTCAAGAGCAGAATGTGCACATCTCTTCCAGATCTTGCATTAAACAACATCACATTGGTTATCTGAAATTGGTCAGGGTGGGAGTATTTATATTATACCTTGGAAACTGGCCAATACTACCAACTGGGGTTTTGATTGGTAGTTGATTTTTAAGAACTGAAAAGTATTTATCATCTCACTGGGCACCATCTTTTTGCTCTTAGAGTCCATGGAAATTAGGAAACTAGGAAATTCCAGTCCCATGACTGACTGACAAGACTATACTAATAAGCTGGACTACAACATTTAGTTATTCCTTTTCTGGTTACATTTGTTGAATGGAAGCAGGCAAACTCCATGTGTACCATATAGACATGAGAACTAGCTTAGTCACAGGCCACGTTGGCCTAGCATCTATATCGACCTGAGTCTAGATGAAGAACGACTTGGCATCAAGCAACTTCTTGGGAGCACTACTTCACCACCTGCCAGCCTCAGTTGTTCTGTATTAACTTCTATCAGATGCCCACTGACAGTGCCTGTCTCTAGCATGAACAGTGTGATTCCCACTTGTGTCGCAATGCTTTCTGGACACCATAGTGAGGAAGCTTATTGAAGTCCACTTGGCAATTCACATACACAATTCTAAACCATAGGACATTTAATCTTGGGGCAATTCTGCACTAACAAATGACGGCAGGTGATAAATGATTTCTTTCATTTGAACTGAGGTGACAAATGTGAAATGCATTCTACACTACCCAGAAGGTCCCAGTGGCAATGGGCACCAGAGACACCAACAGCAATGGTCAATTCAGTAAGAAATCTTTAGATTGGCATTCCTTCCATGCCTTATTCCACTCTTACTCTGTCTTTCATTCATATTTCCTGATGTCAGTTTTCAAACAAAATGCCTACACATAAACAATAGCTGCTTTCATTTGAGGGTAATATGAACCAAGCCCACTCCTCGTTGAGAGCCACCCATAGCTAAGGAAAGTGAGTCTAAATTTGAACCAAGAATGAGTTGTGAGTTGTCTTTTGTTCTCACCATATCTGGACATATATAACATGCTTTTTTCAAACATTGATCCTTCTAAGGAGCTAAAATTTTAGCAATAAAGATAGCCATTATGCAGATAATTATGTCAATATTTAATTTAATTTTCTTCTAAGTATTACACAAAGGAGATCGGTCAATTTATTTCAGTTTGGAGATATGTAAAAGCCAGCACTTCACCTTCTTAGTGGTCCCTGAAATGTTTCTCTCTACAGTGGGACTCCAGCATGCCCAAGGCAATGAATAATCAGCATTAGAAATCACAATCACCACACTGGGGTGGCATGGATCATCCCTAAAAAGCTCGATCTGAGATCACAACGGCCAATGTGGGGGGGCAATCCTTTCATGAAGGAGACACAAACCTGACCACTCAGATGAATTTCCCTGTGGAAAATATCAATCCCCAATTACTACCAAACATGTGCACAGGATAAAGCCTCACTCAGAGCTGATGATCTGCACGATATTTAGCAAATTACCAGCATCACAGCATGTGAGACGGAGATTCAGGATGACCGGGTAGGGAAAAAAAGAGAAGAAAAAGCCCCAAAAGTAGTTACTTTCAAAATCCTGCAATCAACTTTTTTAAAAAATCTTTATTATCTTTTTAGATTCTCCCATTGACAGACTCCAAGGACTCAGCTGATGATGGAATTGAAGCAGAAAAAAAATCTGATTACCTTAGATGTCTGGTTTTAACTTTTTTGATTTTTTTTTCCTGTGGCCTTTTCAATGATAAAGGCATTTAGGAGACCAGAATAAGAAAAAAATGAAAAATATTGATTCTCTAAACTCTCATATTGGTTTCTCATTTGGGGTAAGAGAGAACAGTGATGTTACAATTCTAGTACGGTGTGATGTTCCTAAAAGTCTCCATTTTACACATAAATTTAATCTCTGTTTTCATTAATTATTTCAACAAATGTTCTTATAGTCACTTTGGTAGACTTTGGAAATAGCAAGAAAACTTAGTTTTTGAGTTCTCACCACACTGAAGTCACAATAAATGCTATATAGATGGTGTCCGTGAAATTATAAAACAGTCTTGAATATGACCTATTTTTTACAAGTGTTGAGCCCAACCATAAATTTACTATCAATATCTCAGGAAGAATTTTCAGTGGAAAAATCACAGACCCATAGAATGTTAGAACTGCATCAGGCCTCAGAAATAGTCTACTAGTCTACCTGCCTTATTTCCTAAGAAAAGAGATTCCTAGAGAGGTGATGTAATTTGCTCAAAGAGACACAGCACTTAAGCAAACATAACTGGGAAATTAACTATTGTTACATTCTGATTCTTCTTACATCAATTATAGCTATCCATTTTATTTAACACACTCACTGAGTGATCAGAGGATAAAGAGGTGAACAAAATGGAAAAGGTTGCTGCCACCCTGGGAGTTTACAACCTATCACTTGAGATCTGGTGATTAAGGCGGCTGACTGCACAGTTGGAGTCCGGGACCTTGCAGCTGGATAGAGTGTGTGCACACGTGTGCCCAAAATCCTGAAAGCAGAAATGGGGATGGGATTGTGACATCACCTGGGCATTCCCGGGTTGTGGCAGCATCATGCAACCTGCGTCTCCCTTGTCACATGACAGTTTCTCTCCGTGTCTCTGTCCTGCAAGGACACCAGTCAGTGTTTAGAGCTCTAAGCCTAACCCAGTCTAACTTCATTTGAAGTTGATTATATTTGCAAAGATCTTATTTCAAAATAAAGTCACAGGTTCTAGATAGACATAATTTGGAGAGACACTCTATGTCCCAGCACAAAGAAGAAGGGGAGTTCTGGCATTGGTATATGCAAAGCACTGAAAGCACATGAAGCAGGAAGAAAAGGAGTTCCATAAACACAAAATAAGCAACATGTCAGGGCAGAGATGAGGGCCTTGGGCCAGATGGGCAGGTGGGCCTGGTAGGCCACTTGAACGTTTGGTCTTCATTCTGAGATAAATGGGCGTCCAACTGAAGGGTTTCAGGAAGGAAATGACATGGCCGAATTAAAGTGTTAAGAAGAGCATTCATGGGCCAGCAGGTTGGTGGTTAAGGCAGGGAGGACAAGGGATTGTGGTATTACCATTCCCCCTGGAGGGTGATTTCTCACTCACTTTCCCTCTCTCTCTGTTCCTCTCTCTTTCTTTCCAGTGAGTACAGATTCTATGTAAAAGAAAAAAAAAAAAAGAGGGATTCACCCTGCAATGACAGAACAAAAGGAACTGTGGAGAAGGATGCAGTGAGCTCTAGGAGAGAGGATGATGGAGCTGGAGATACAGGTAGAGCGGAGACAGATGTCTGAGGGAAGGACTAGATCTCATGATGGAATGGAGAAGAGTAGGAATAGATTAACACAGAAGCCCCAAAACCTGCAACTCACAGGAGCTAGTTCTGTTCTGTGTGCTTTTTATTTATGTGTTTGTTGGCCTGCACAATGATTTTACAAAAGGAGGAGATTTCCATACTTCTCCAGACGCTAACTTTTCTTGAAACAATAAAAGCCATGGCAACTTTGTAGCCAAATTGCTTCTTGGCAAGATTGGCAAAACCTGCAACTACACTTTTTTGAGAAAGCACATATTTGTTTTATTTTAACATGGTGCTTTTCCCTTCCTATTATTTTAGACCTATCTTCTTCATATTTTATATATGAGTTGGTGACTCCTGAATGAGAGTAATAATTTCTCCCACCAGCAGTCTTTGGTGATGGATTAGGAGAGCACTATTGAAATGAGATTGGTGTCAAAGATGGCTGACTTCTGGTTCAAATATTCCATTTCACTTGGGCAAACCTCCAGGTTTCTCCTAACAAACTCATCTTAAGTCTAACCATTCATTCATATAAAAAAAATATTCATCAAAGTCCTCCTTAATATCAGGTAAGATGCATGGTACAAGTGTAAGGCTACCAGGTGCTATGTCAGTCCTAGATCATGAGCACACATATGTCCAGCTTACTCAATGAGGTCTCCAGACTTGACCCTGACACTTGCCCCATGGGTCACCCTCATAGAATCTCACATTTTATTGCTGTCTCAAACCCACTAAATTTATAAAATTTTATCAAGTATTATAAAAATTTACCAAAAATTGTATCCCTTTAAAAGTTATTTTTAAAATGTAAAAAAATTGCATATATTTCAAAGGTGTTCAGATAAAACTGAAATACAGATTACTTTTTATTTAGTCCTTGACATGGAAATTCAAGTTCAGTAAATAACCCATGAATCATAGAACTCTCCCCGTAGTTAATGCTAGGCTCCAACTCACTTCTCTGAAAACTTAGTTTACTTCAAGTTATTATGGACTAACAGAGAATTAGGTATGCACTATCTTGGGAAGATAAAGAGTTGTTATAGGATGTGGTTTAGAATCTGGTGTTGTACACAGGATATAGTTATATTTCTACATCAATTTTAAATCGCCATATCAATGATCGATTTGATTCCCTGCAAGTTGTCTGATTTCCTCAATAGTCAATCACTGAGTCATTTTAGTAAATATCACTTTGATCTATTAGTAATATGATTGATTAAATTGATTAAAAATGGCTAATCTGCTGAATTTAATTATTAACTACATTTTGTGTTCTCTATGACAAAACTGTTTTTTCTCAGCTTTGCTTTTTCATATGGTTGGGGTAATGGTCAGATAAACACCTCAGATCACATGAATTTTTTTTATTATTGAGAGTTATAGAAATATAACCCCAGAAGTATAAACATTGACTACATCAGTTATCCTGATTTCTTTTCTTTTCCCATTTCAACTAGTTAGGAAGGGGAAATTCTATAAAGTGGACTAGAAAGGGAAAAAAAATCTATTAAATAAAAGAAGTCCATAAGTTAATGGTAATGTATTGGACATGCAATTTAAATTGGAAAACCAACTTAAATGCAAAGCAATTACTGACACTTTTAATATTAGCCAGACTAATAAAGCAGCAATTAGATCTCATTATATAGCTATAAAATTGGTTTGTAATAGATTGATTGCACCAAATGTTCCTACTGGTTTTTGATGGCCTTATGGACAAGAGCACTATTTTATTTTGTTTTGAGAAATAAAAGTTCTAACAGTTATAACTCATTTAAGTTCTTCCTTTTAGACTGACATCAAAGATGTGGCAAACAAACAAGCAGGAAAGAAGAAAAAGAAGGAAAGATCTTGAACACTCTACATATCTGCGAGTGTATTTATTTTTCCCAAGGGATCACCAGTAGCTTCAAAATCTTGCCAGGAGCAGTGTTTGGAACTCTTATAGCAGATCATTCATTCATTCATACTTAGGAAGTGCATGGAGGTTCTATGCTAAATAGATTTTTTGTCTGAATGATATAATCAAATAACTAAGTGAGGTACGTGTTCTCAAATTCTTGATGTGAGGCACTATAATTCTAAAGAACAAAGAAACTGTGCACGAGCATTTACACACTCACACACACACACCCTACTCTCTGCCTTTCTGCCTCCCCTCCTCTGTAGCACCACCAAATGTGGGAAAGCTAATCAATTTGTTATTAATGAACAAGAAAAAAAAAAATGCAGTGGCCCATGACAGTTAAATGACTGCAACAGGATTCCAAAAGCCCCTTTCTTTGTCTCATACAGGACAAATTTTGTGATCAATTCTTGCTCTAGAAACTCTCTATGTGATCAGGTTGAAGTGAACCTCAGTTCCTCTGTAGCTCCTTTCATTGTCCTGTCTTCTTATTTCACCACTTATCTGTTTCTTCTAAGAGCTCTTGTCGTAAAAATCTCATGCTCATAGTTGCCTACTGTGAGTTCTAGTGAGTCTGATCTAAGACAAAGCTCTGCTCTTGTTTCTTTGAAGTGTCTGGTTACCCCACTTTCCCTTTCTTCCTTTACTTCCACAATATTAGACTTTTAGGTTGGTGTGGAGCCTCACAGAATAAGGAATTACATTTATTAGTCTCCTTGCAGCTTGATGAGGCTATAGGATTAAATTAATGTTTGCTGGCGGTGAACTAGCAGTGTCCTTTGGTAGCTCAGAGAGTTAACTTTCTGGTGTGCACTCCTTCTCCCTGTTCTTCAGCATTTACTCGCCCTGGGATGGGGACACCACTATCCAGGGCCATGAGGATGGAGACCATACCTTAGGAGAATGGCAAGAGGCATCAAGTCTAGGTCATTAAGACTTTGTAAAACAGGGCACTGTATTAGCATTTGACCTATAGAATTCTACATAAGAGAAAATTAAATTCTATCTTGCTCAAACCACTATAATTTTGAATTTCCTAATGTTGAAGAATCTAATTCTAACGTAGACATTGCATGTCCAGAGCCATCACTTGTAAAATTTTGTCAGACTTTAAATGTCCAAAGTATTTGACATAAGTGAAACAACTAGTAAAAAGTACAGAAAAATAAACAACACATATTATAGATCATTCAGAATTCAGGATGGTAGGATCTAGCACTCACTGACTGAAAGAAGTTACAATATGGTTAACATTAATCTTGATCTAACAGTTGTGTGTTCTAACACGCCTACTCTCCTTGGATTATTTATACCCATACCCTGGAACATTATTGTAATGCATTGTGTGTGTGTGTATTCACACACTGTGTAATAATTTTTAAGAAATACTTTACATGCGATGTTTATACAAACTAATGTTAAAATTTATAAAAACTTGAATTCTTTTCCTACATTTTTATCATCTACTTCTTGCTAATCTAAATGATAAAACAAACACTCAGATTTTAATTTTCTTAACTCTAAATAACTAAAATAGTAAGTGAATTAAAATCCTAAAAATATGGGTCAGTAGAAATGGCTTGCTTTTGAAGTTGCTGGGTCTGGGACTTGAACACAGAATCATCCATGTGGGATCCAGAGTCTTATCCACCATGCCACCTACTGACCCCATATGTGAACATTTTTAATTCAGTAGTAATTTACAATTTTTGTGATATTTTATATCACAAATGTATTCAATCAAAATTCTATCGACATGTATTTTATTACAAAAATAATCAAAATAAAAACATTGAAAACCTGTTGTATTTATTTATCTCGTATAAAATCCCTCCACTTTATTTTCTTTCAACAGTTCCTATTAGTTGCTAATATTTATAGGAGCTGATGCAAATCTAATTAGATATATTAAGTTAATATAGTTACTATATCTGTCTGTTCAGTGCATTTTTCTTTTGATTTTTAAAATTCTTATTCTCTTATTTCCTTTAAATTGTTCATCCACCATAGCCTATGGCAAGCATTATGAGTGGACATACCTTCAGACTATTAAAAGCCTAAATTTTCTTTTTTCTTTCTTTTGAGCTGCTTCCTATGGGAGGATTATTGTTTTCTTCAAAAATCAATAAAATGATCCAAGGCTTACACACTTTTTTTGTTATATCAGATGGACTTTTTTTGTTCCAATAACAATTATTTACTAATTATGGTTATGAAGCTATGCCATACTTCCTCCAGTGATTTTTAAAATCTTATCTACCTAATTTGGCTTTGTAAATTGCACAGCATATTTATGAGAGGTTGACAGTCAATTTTGTTCTTAAATCCTAAATGGAAGCAAACATATGTAACAATCTTATTGGAAAGAAAAAAAAGATTCCTACATTCATTCAAGTGGATCACCAAAGAACAAATCGTAATAGCAAACAGCTCCCTTAGTACAGCCACAAAAAAAAAAAATTACCTTCATGTATTTAGAGAATAAAAAATCCAAATTTTTAGAAGTTTATTCTTCATAAAAAGATTAAAAAAAAATGAATTCAACTTTGCAGAAAAATTGATGGGAAAATGACCAGGAGGAAACTAGCCAAAATTATAGTAGTTCTATATTGGTATATTCAATAGAATGTATTTTTATTTTCTTCTTCAGTTTATTATATTATTCAATTTTTCTAGTATATGTATATAAAAGTTATTCCTTTCATGCCTTGCATACAAAGAACAGGTACAGAAAAAGTTAGAAATTAAGACAGAAAGGAAATGTTGAAGGTGGCGAGGTGGGAGCTTTATTTTTTCTTTTTAATCAAGCCCAGGTCTTCCCAAAAAGCTGTAAGTACTTAAAGAAGAAATGATCAGGAATTTGTGTTTTGTATAAAAGGAGGTAAGGCTGTGAGGGGGGAAAAAGGAAAAGAAAAAAAAAAAGAGCCTCTTAATACAAAATTATTAAAGGATCTTCTACTATAGAAAGGGTCCCAGATTGCAGAATGCTTCCTGCAGAGAGAGACCCTCAGGCAGATCCTACTTGTCCCATGAATAAGTTAAGCCCTAAAGGAACGGTGTGTTGTCCACAAAAACTTAAAAGGAAATGAAAAGCTCTCCAGCCGCTGCTCTGTCCACCTGATCCTGATAGTAGAGCACTCTCCTGTGCCACCACCTCCTCTTTCTTCATCACCTGCAGAGCCTTGGCTTTGGAGAGGAAAGATTCTTATTAAAACTCTTCAAAAGGCAGAAAACGCCTGGAACAAAGTAACTGTAACTGTAAAATGTCCTGAAAGGCCAATTAGAAATTGCAATACTGGGAGTTTTATTACAACTAACTCCTCCTTAATTATCAATCAATGGCTTCTGTTAAAAAAAAAAAAAAAAGTCTCATATTCTCTGCTGGGGAAGTGATGCTAATTATTTTCTGTTAATTAAGGCTGTTCTGGGATTCAGACATGCCATCCTTCAACTAAAAGATTGACACATCAATGCTAACATCATGTTCAGTGCACCCTTCCAGAGTCTTTATAACCGGTGATAATAAATGTGTGCATGTTATTTTAAATCTTAAATAATCGTGGCTTTGTCTGAGAATGAAAAATGTATACACGTGCAATAATACATGTACTTTAATATGTTACTTAATACAGCCTTGCAAATATTTTAAGAGGACCTCTCTGAGATACCATGGCTCACTTTCACAATTTTATGAAGCAAAAATTAATACAGTATTTATAACCGTATCTACTCATAGCTCAGACAGCAGAAGGATTAGTTGAAAAAAATTTAATATGCTTTATTCTCTGTTATCAAAAGAACATTTCAGGAAATGTGTGTGTCAAAGCAACTACTTGTCAATTATTTAATCAAATTATAGTCTAAGATTTAACTAGGGAAACTATACTTATCCATGTTGAAGTTAAAAATATAATAAATATAAATTTTGGTCCCAAGGCTTTCTCTTACTTTTCCCCATAATGAACAAACATGGATATAAAATGGCTGTCTGGCTTCAATCTGCTAGGCCCAGAATGAAGTCCCAGAAGCTGTATGACCCAAGGTGGAGAGTGGAAGAAAGCTATTATTGTTAAGGCCATAGGGCCTTCTTATTTTCCTTATGTGCCTGACTACTGGTACATATAACATACACACGTGTACATATATGTACATATATGTGAAATTCATAGTTCCTATTTGTCTTTCCTTAGGAGTATGAAAACTGCAACTGAAATTCCTATCAAAAATATTTTAAAAATTGATCAATAAAATAAGATCTCTCTGTTTCTGCCTTGATATTTTCTATACATTTGTACATGTGAATAGCAACAAAGCAATGAATGGTAGTGATTCCTTCTCACTATGATTGTGTTTCTACTTCATTTAGTGGATTTCCCCTTATAACTTGAATGGAGAATTTTGAAGAACACTTACATGTGAATAAATTGAAATACAGTGATATAAAAAGACTTGTTCAAATAAGTCTATCAATGGTGAATCTTAACAAATTTTATTCCATTGAATAATGTATTGTAAACTAAGTAGCACTAAACTGGTTATGTCCTAAAACACTAAGCCATTTCAAGGGAACCACTACATTCACAATTTCCAACCAACTATATTTCTAGTTAACATGACACTTATCTCATGACCATTAATAAATGGATATTTATTCTGATGCAAAAACAAACAAGCAAAAACATGAACATATAAAATTTGTTTAATTGCTATCCATCTAATTCTCCAATTAGAACAGATAGATATATCATTATTTTGTAGACCAGAAAATAAATTCAAGGTCTCAAGCCAGTCAGGAGCAAGGATGGTATTCATTTCTAAGTGATTTAAGTCATATTTCCCATTGCTATCGACTGAATGTTGTGTTCTCACAAAGCATTTCAGCATACATTGAGATCTTAACCCCCATTGTGATAGTACTGGGGTCGGGGGAGCTTTGACAAAGCCATCATGAATGAGATAAGTACATTTATAAGAGAGACCTCTCCTGCCCTTTCCTCCATGTGAGGATTTGGTGAGAAGACGGCCATCTGTGAACCAGAAGCTGGCCCTCAGAAGACACCTCAGAAGACAGCAGGCACATTGATCTTGGACTTCCCAGCCTCTCAACTGTGACTAATAGACCATTTATAAGCCATCCAGTCTGTTACAGCAACCCAGACAGACTGAGCCATTTGTTTACTTTCATCACAATGTCCTGCTCTGTAACTATCTGCACAGTACCTCTCTGCAGACTCTGTGGTAGGTATTACAGAAGTAATAACGATGTAGAAAATATGACTAAATGAGATGATAACTAGCAATACTAGTCCTGATGCTATATGCACCTATAGTTAATAAGTGATCTATGCTGAGCAACAATCTATCTGGTCACTCACTCTTTATAGCACTGTCTGGTGTTTATTTACTCAGTTGAATTCTCTACTACAATGGGAGCCCCTCTAGGCCTGGAGAGTGTGATTTCAATTTTCCAAAATGATTAAATCAATGCCTGTGCATTAGATCAGACACAATATTGTTTGTGAAATGAATGGGCATATGAGATGCCTTAACACATAAGGCTAACTTATTATTTTATTTATTTATTTGCAGCGTATCAGGCTCAAGCCATGCACTATGCTAGTCTTGGAAAATATAGCCCCCTATAAGACAGATGCAGTTTCTATCCTCACAGAGCTAATAGCCTAAAAGAAGGGTGACTTCAGACAATAAGCCATAGCAGAACAGTGCTCTGAGTGCTGTATTTTAGGAATTAGAGATGGTTACAGAGCATCTAACCCAGACAGGAGAATCTGCAACCGAATTCATTATTGTACCCCATGTTTGTTCAAGGCATTTAAGGAGGAAGAGAGGTAAAAGCAAACTTCCAGTATCTACAGGTGAACAGCCCCAGGGGGAAGCACCTGAACAGTCGCTGCTGTTTTTCTCAGCTACAGAGGAAGAAACGAGTGTAGCAATCAAAGACAAGACAGGGCATGCCAACGAACGTAAAGACTGAGCAGAACTGAGTGAGTGAGTACTCTGCCACTCTCTCTGGGGTCCCCTTGGCTCCATTACTGTCTGTAGCTGCACAGACACTGTCATCCTTAGGGGAACATAAGTCATGACTTTACTGTCCACTGAAAACATATTTGTGTGAAGAAAAGGTCAAGAATAAAAATCAGTGTGAACGCACGAGGCAGACCCGTTGAGTTCATAGAGAGCATTGCCTAACAGTCAGCACCTCCAGCCTTGTTGGTCAAATCCCAAACTGGCAGAAATGCCCTGCCTGGATTTTGCCATCCTTCTCTTCTGCAGATAAACAGAATTTTTTTTTTTTTTTAACCTATGATAGGTGATTATGTGGCTTTCACTCAGCTCTTGTAATTCATTCGTACCTCCCGGCATTCATGAGTCATGGGTCTTTTACACTTGTCACAGAAACCTAATCCCTACCCTTCATGGGCCAGCTATCCTAAAGATGGCTGAACATGTAATTGCCTTGAAGTGTAAAATATTTCCCACATTATTTATTATAGCAGTGCCTGCTAGCACCTCTATAGTTGAGGTTGTGTCAGCATTTTCATTATATCCCTCTATTTCCAGCAGTAAAAATGTGCTCCAGGCTCAAACTCAGCACATGGAAAATAAGTCCAGAAGGGAAATTTCTACTACTTTTTTTTTTTTTTAAGAATAAATAAATTGGTTGGGGCATTTTTAAAGTTATATGACCGAAAGAGGGGGAAATGCCATAAAATATACTTTTAAAAGTTTCCCTTTTGTGCTCCTAAGTTCCAAGATTAAGTGAGTGTGGTGATTTTAAAGGTCCTCACCATTGGCATAAAAGGTGGACTCCATTGTTTTCTCCTGTTTTTGAGAATAGGAGAGAACTGGAACCCCACCCAAGTTAAATTTAATCATCCACTAAAAGAATGAGGAAGTGCATGTAAGTCAGAAAAAGTTAACTGGACTCAAATTTGGGAGTAGAGCCTTTTGCAAGCATGGGGGCACATAAGGCTAGGTTTGAGAAAATTCATGGCGACTTTTGAGCTGCTGGTAGATTAGAAATAGTTGCTGTGAAATAGAAAAAAGAGTGGGATTTGACATCAAAAGACCCACATCCCAGTTCTGCCCCTGTCAGATGTGATTTTTAGAAAATCTACTGAGGACACTCCACTGCCAAGAGCCTCTGAGCCCCCATTTCAGAAGGAGACCACCACCATTTCTAGTTGGCTACAATTACAAAGCACGTATGTTGGAAACTCCTATCAATGAGGTTTATTAGTTGATTAATGGGATGCTCTGAAAATTCAGTTAATTACATCAGCTAGTTGAGATATAGGCAGCTAAGCAGGTTAGCTAAGTTTCATTGGTGGGAAGACTTAGCAGTGACAAGCCCACAGTAAAAGGTACATTTGAGTGGAAAAAAAGATTTACCAGCCATGATGACTTGGAAAGGCAACTGATGGGATAAGGATCCATTAGTGGGATTTAGATGAGTTGGGTTTTAGAGTTCCAGTATATTATTTTTGGTATGGGTTGGCAATGTTATAGTATGCCAGCTAGATGGTCAATTCTGGTGACTTGTTCTTGGACTTGTAGTCATACAGAAAGTTTTTTTCCTCCAAGAAGTTGATTTTTGTCTAAGGTTATTTTATATATTTATTATAATTTGGCAAGAATCAATTTAGCAAGAATTAATTAACTTTCCATTACATACTTAGTACTATACAGGGCACCATTAAGAATTTAAAAAGTGCATTATTTCCAGTCATTTAGAAGCTTACATTCTTGTATGTTTCTTGTATGAAACAGACTTGCCTAGGCCTGCAGGTGGCATGTGGTTCAGGCACTGGACCCCACATAGTCTGTTGCACGGTTCAAGTCCTGGAGCCAGCAGCTTAAAAATATACCAGGTGCATGTGCAAGTATGCCCAAAATCCCAAGAGAACGAATGGAGAAGAGATTGCAGCTTGGCCATCTCCCTTTGGAGGTGGGGGTTGATTTCTCACTTCCTCTCTCTGTCTCTCTCTGTCTCTCTCTCTCTCTATCTCTCATGAGCGCACATTCCCTATAGCAAAAATAAATAAATAAATAAATAAATAAATAAATAAAGGGTTTTTAAAGATGTGAATTAATTACAAATTTTGAGATAAGGAGATAACTTTGGATTATCTCTAGCAGGATCCTACATGCCATTAAAAGCATTCCTGAGAGAGAGAAGTAGGCAGACCCATTCAGGAAAAGACAGCAGAGGAAAAAGCAATGGAATGATGGCGGCAGAGACTGGAAGGATGTGGCCTTAAGCCAAGGGATGCCAGCAACTACCAGAACTGGAAGAGGCAAGGGATGGAATCTCTCCTGGAGCCTTCAGAGGACACATGGCCCTAATGATACCTTGATTTCAGACTTCCGGCCTCAGAACTGAGAGAATTCGTCCCTGCTGTTTCAATCCACCAACTGTGTGGTCATTTGTTATGGCAACCATAGGAAAGTAATGTACTGGGGAAAAAGATGTTCCTCTTTTCAGTGATGAAGTCCAGGGTATAGATGACTAGGTGAGGAGGGAAGGAAGGTATGAAGATTACACAATAATTCTCCAATTAAAAATCTATCCATTCAAAAGTTAATTTTGTTTCCAAATTATGGCTAATATGATCTAAGTCATAAGAGGTGTGCCTTAGGGCCACAGCCAATTTCAGTATTTACTTGAAGGATTTACATTATCCTCCACCTATAAATTATACTCAAACCTTTAAAACACTATGTGTTTTGCAATGCTAAGTCTTTCAACAAACCTTTAGGTTAGGTCGGATCAAATGATCATTTAGCAAGAAATGAAACCTTTCTGCAAATGGGTATTTTGTCTCTAGAAAGAGGTAATTCTTTGTTTTTAAGGACAGAGCAACACTTTAATGTTTTCAGCAGTTATATTCATAGGTAATGTTCAAAATTAGATACAAATTCTAGCAGATTGCCTGATGTCAATAGAATGTTAATTCTATAGGCAAAACCATGGTTATAAAAGCTTCTAAAGTTTTAGTATGAAATATAGGCCTTTTAAAAAGATTATTAATTTTAATAAAAGGAAAAATATTCTTTTTCCTTAATTCTGGAATTATTCAGTCACTATCCCCATTCTCCAGAAGACCAATAACTTAAGAGTAATTCAGCCAGAAAATCAACAAAAATTTTGGAAGAATAATAGATTTTGGTTCATTGAATTTTAAAATTTACTTACTTGACTAAAATACTTTCCTGTTTTAACCCTTGTGTTCAGCAGTTATTCGAAGGCACATTCGCTCTTTTTCCTCTTTGATAAGTGTAGACATTTTGGAGAGGGGCTCAGTGATCTGCTGCATTGCAAAAGTTGGTCCCCAAAGAAGATAGCATGGCTACTTCCAAGTGGCCCTATGGAGGCCTATGTATTGATTGTTGCCTCCAGTCACACTTGGTACAGGTAAACAGTGCCATCCTCCCTATACCAGTTCATAGACATGTTCCTGAGATGGAGGTATGAATCAGAACACTCAGTTATTTACATTTACAAATTACCTCTCACGTGGACTAGGGTCATTATGTTCTTGTCATCAGTTAATTTTGGCAAACCTCATTAATATCTTATACTTCTCTAAAACATTTATCAAAAGTATCATTAAATAGCTCATAACTAAATGTCCTATTCCTTTGATAGAATAGGATAAAAATAAGGCAGAATGTCTGTTTTGCTCATTGCTCCATGTTCAGCAAGCACTGGACTTTTCGCATAAACAAACACATCTAAGTGTACATAAATATACTTACGGATATAATACTGACTTATGCTGGAATTACTAGCTGTGGTGAGATAATATGTAAGTCAATTTTTATGTAATCAAAGAAAGAGCCATGGAAAAATGGGGTGTGCACCTTGAGATGAGCAGGCTTGCTAGTTCTCTGCTTTTCATCTGGAAGATTTCACTGCATTACAAATCCTTTTCCCTTTTGCATCCTGGATTCCTTTATTATCATACTAGTTCAGGATTCCAGACCCTTGGAAAATCTATTTTCTTGCACCAGTTTATATATTCTAACCTCCTGTTAGAGGTTAGAACTATGATTGATTTTTTTTTTGCATTTTTCATCTGCTCTGTCCATGACAGAGGCGTTTCCTACTTTGAGCATAAAACTAAAATAATGATTGAACAGAGGAAGTTGAAAACCATGATAAGGTATGTCTAGTTTGCCTGTGCAAAGTGTTACATTTAAGTAGGTAACTGGAGGTCAAATTTTTTATGTGCTACTCAATATCATTTTTAGAATTTTTTTTTGAAAAATTTGAAGGATTTTAAGAGATCTCTTTCATTTTCATACTTTTCTCCCATGCAACCAGTTCAAGTTGCATGGGAGTAGCCTCAACTCTCCTCCAACAGACAAACACACAACCTTATGTAACCCCTGTGGTTCCATATGTGTTTTGTTTTGTTTTTGTTTTCGTTTCTGTCCCCCCCAGTATTCCATTTCCTTGGTCAGATTATGCCTATCATTCACATCTTTAACCATTAATTCCTTAACTTATCTCCCTTCCTCTAAAGTCCTTAAATATTTGTATCACACAATTTCACTAAAAATCATATTTGATTTTTAGCATTTTTATTGACTCATATATGGGAATTTTATTTTCTTAACATAATTTATAAGACATAAGCATCTTGAGCATGAAACATTATCCTATATATTTTCTGTAGACTATCTCCACTCAAAATAGGAACAAAGGCATGATAAGTAGTCTATACATGCCTATTGATGATTAATTTATATCTATTAAATTTAAATGAAATTCTCAATAGCCCCGGTAAGAAAGCAAGCAACATATCAGAGAAAATAGTTCTTTTACTAATTACTAATTTAAAACCAACATACATTTTTCTATGACATTTCGTTAAAAATTTTAATCCATCTATTTACCTATCTCAAATATAAAGAAATGTTTGCATTTTTCTTTTTGCTCTGCTCTGTTTTTTTAAATTTTTTTTTATTTTGTAAAGGAAGAGTTGTAGTGGTAGGTCATGTGTATTTGAGTTGTACTCTAAGATTTAAAAACCTCTTTTTCTAGTTGTGCAGCCAAGGATGAAAACCCCAGCTTTAGATAAACTCTTAAAAGTCTAGAGGTACTTCTGAAAAACAAAACAGAAAACCTGTGCAAGTGTCTGGGTAATGGTAGTTGCTAAAGAGGTATAAAGATGAATATGATAGTGTTTCTTATATGAAAAGAACCCCAAAGAAAGGTACTTCCGTTACCCACAGCTGCATAACAAGCCACTTTGCTGTAATCTGTATGTTCCGTTATAACCAAATACTTGAGACTTTAAGTAATATATAAGTAACAGAAATTTAATTCTGACAGTTCTGGAAGTTGGCAGGTTTAATGTCTGGTGACGACCATTCCTCAAAGATGATGTTATCCAGGTATCCTTACATGGCAGAAGAGAGGGAGAGGCAAAGAAAAGGAAACGGATGCTGTGTTCTGACATGGGGTAAGAGCAGAATAAAGTGAATCTCTCCCCTGAGACCTTATAAAAGTGCCCTAATATCATCCATGAAATTCCCACCTTCATGACTGAATTAGTTCTTAAGGCCCCATCTTTTAAAACTATCACATTGGAAATTAATTTTTTTATTTATTCATTCATTGATTTTTTAATTTGACCAGAGAGAGACAGAGGGTGAGAGTGAGAGAGAGGGGAAGTGAGAAAGCAAGCCACCAGGTCCAGGACTCGAACCCTGGTCGACCATGTGGGAGTGTCCAGCGCCTTAACCACCATGCCACCTGCTGGTCCCTGGAAATTAATTTTAACATAGCAATTTGGAGGACACATTCAGACCATAGAACACTCCACAATATTAGCTTTTATTAAAAAACATCTTTTTCTTATATTTCCCAATTTGTTGGTCAGGAATTCATGAAGATCTCAGCTAGGAGATTCGTGGTTCTGTATTTTTATAAACAGAAATCCCTCAGTAGTATTCAGCTGGTGCATGGGCCAGAGTGTTCACATATCCATCTGGTACCTTGGAAGGGAGCACTGGAAGGCAGGGCTCAGGAGAGACTGTCACCAGCATCACCTGTATGTCCTCTCTAGCATAGAGACACAGAATATGACATTTATAGGTGCTGGGCTTTCCCCAGAGGAGGTATCTAAGAGATAAGAATTTGAAGTGATCAGTTTCCTAAGTCTTGAATCTAAAACCTGGCATAGGATTACAGACCATTTCCAACATATTCAGTTGGTCAGTGAGCCCACTTGATTTCATAGAGTGGGAAAAGGAGCTCCAACTCTGAATGGGAGCAGCATCAAAAACTTGTGACTGCCTTTAGTTCACTGCAGAAGTTTATAACATGAACTCGACTGTAATGCAGGATTTTACAAAAGTAATTATTTTCATAAATAAATAAAAATGAATATTGGAAGGTTTTAAAAAGGAAGAGTATTTTGGGACCAGCAGTTGGTGTAATGGCTATGTTGCTGGACTTCCATGTAGTTGACTGCAGTTCGAGTCCTGGACCCGGTGGCTTAAACTCACTCCAGTTGCATGTGCATGCGTGCCCAAGATCCTGAGAGGAGAATGGAGATGGGATTGTGGCGTGGCCATCCCCCCGGGGAGTGATTTCTCGCTTTCTGTCTCTCTGTCTCTGTCTTTCTGATGAGCGCACATGCCCTATAGCAAAAACCTCTCAAAAAAAAAAAAAAAATAGGAAAAAAGAAGAGTATTTCAATATGAACAGTCAAAAGTGTTTTCCCTAAAAAGTTAGTATTTGAGTTGAGTATTACATGATATATAGAAAATATTTTGAGATGATGAGCTCAGTAGAAGGCAGAACAGTAAAGTAAAATTGGGACCAGTAGTTGGCATAATGGCTATGTTGCTGGACTCCCACGTAGTTGAACGTGGTTTGAGTCCTGGACCCGGTGGCTTAACTCACTCCACGTGCGTGTGCATACGTGTCCAAGATCCCAAGAGGAGAATGGAAGAGAAGGGGTTGCATTGTGGTCATCCCCCTTAGGGGGATGATTTCTCATTTTCTGTTTCTGTCTCTCTCTGTCTTTCTGGTGAGTGCACGTGCCCTATAGCAAAATCCATTCAAAAAAAAAAAAGTAGTAGTAAAGTAAAAGTAATTTCTTTCATTGCAAAAGAGCATGAACACTTACCAGTGAGAGAAAGAAAAGAAAGTACCCCCAAAGAAGTATAGTCATGCTATGATATTTTCTTTTCCATTTCTCCACCCTTTTGGAATTTTGTAAACTCATACACAAGCCAGAACTTGACCTGCACATTTGGCCATGTGGGATATGGCTCCTTTAACCACTGGACAATGGAGCCTGCCCAAAAAGTCAGACTCCTAAGCAAAGTATTAAGCTATCCTGTAATGTGAATAAGAAAGAACAGAAAGTTCCATCTTCTTGATGGGTAGGCTGTGTGAACAGAAGAGGTTAAAAATGATGTTGGAAAGTGTAAACTTAGCTTCTGCAGCTGTTTAAATACCTGGCTAAGAAGTTTGAAGATATTCTTTTATAATTTTTACTTTCCTACCTCAACACTGACACAAAAAGAAACCAATCTGATATATTAAAAGTATTTGTATTATATATTTAAAAAAAAAAAACCTATAAGATTTTTTTTGGAGGAAGTGTTTTAATGTGCTATAAGGTGCATGCACTCGCTGGGGAGAGACAGAGAGAGAGAGAGAGAAAGTGAGAAAGCGCTCTCCAGAAGGGATGACCCATGCCACAATCCTTCATCCGCTGTCCTCTTGCAATTTTAGGCCTGCATGCACACATGCTTGGTATTTTATTTTTAAGTCACCTGGTCCTGGACTTCAACTATGTTGCCAGCTATGTGGGATCCAGTCACCTCAACCACCACACCACCTAGCTGGTCCTTTCTTTCTTTCTTTTTTTTTCTTTTTTTTAGTTTTATTTATTTTATTCATAATAAAGATAGTATCTAGTCACACTGCAGTCACACTTTCCCTACTCTCAAGCTCATCAGGATCCTAGACAAGTGTCCATGCACCCTGCATGTTTTCAAGCCAAGCTATGGGGGGAATCTGACCTTGGAGTCAGCCACTGGAGCACTGCAGTTCAGTCTACCTCCTGCACCACCAGGCTTGGCCAGTTAGGGCTTTATTCTATAGATAATGGGTGCTCATTTTTCTTAAGTGAAAAGAGTGAGTTCTTCAAATGAAGGAATTCCTAAACTTGAAGAAATTATGCAAGGACTGTGTCTTTATAAAATTAGAAAGTCGTCTCCTTATGTGCGAAAATGAGGCCTTATTTAATTAGTAAAAATAATAATCAGCATTTGTTGTATATTTACTATTTTCCAGAATTTATGCTAAGACTTTCCACATATTAATTAGTTAATTCTTACAATCAATGTATGAGGTAGAACCTTTGTACTTATTGCCATTTTACAATGAAGGAAACTAAGACTTAGAGAGGCAAAGTGACTTGCCCATTAATTCGTAACTACAGAGAGCCTCCACATCTAAATTAGGTGTATGAGGTCATGTCATGGGCAGAGAAAAACCATTGCGACTAGAAGCCAAATTTGCCAATTCTCATTTCACTTCTTTTCCCACCACATGATACTAAGAAATAGAGAAATGTTCCTCCCTTACTCATTTTTTCTAACTTGTTTAGATTCTTCACTTTCAAATGTTTTCCTCTGTCTTCATAACACTATGTGTCACAGAAGGATGTATGATTTTTTTTACTGTATCTTTTGGTAAAACCATGCTCTCCAATCTCTTGCTCTCAATAAGCATCCCATATTTTTATTCCAGGAAGTGGATTCTATTTATCCTCAGAGAAAAAAGAGGAGGCATTCAAGATTCTTGCTAAGTAACATTTTTAGTCAATAAGAAATACACACACACACACACACACACACACACAAGTGCACATACTCTCACACAGTAAATTCTGTTTTTTACGTTAAAATACAAATGTGGGAACTTTATGGGATAAAAGAAAGGCCATAATAACTCCCCACTCAGACATGATGTGTTGAAATTACATGTCTTTAAGGCTAAATCAATGCATAAATTTTATCTGTACAACACCTACATCATACAGCCTAGATCAATAATCAAACAGAAAATAAGTGGAGAGATGCACAAGGAAAATAAAAGAAAATAACATTTTTCCTGCCAGAAACTTGATCTTGGGACATACCATAAAAAAATTCAATTGCCTTGATCTCAATCTTTCCCAATGAAGGTGAGAGTTGAAAAAGGGGATTAGATCCTGTAAACACCATCTAGATGTCTTATTCCTTTATATCCATTATATGTATTTTCTTTCTACAACCAAAGTATAGGGTGAAAGAGTGGGCTAAATAAGATAAAATTTATTCAAAGGCCAATGGAATGGTTTAGAGTGCAGCAGTGAATCTCAGTTGTTATCCTTATAGGCAATATGAACTTAGCTACACGACCTTAAGCAAGTAAACGAACTTTTCTCTGTCACCTCATTTTTAAAACAAGGATAAACCTAATCAGGTGGTATGAGTATTAAGGCTGAATGCCACATGGCCAACCAACTGCACATTTCAAGTTTCAGATTTGGCACTTGAAAAACATACCAGGCATGAATGCATGTGTCCCCCAAATCCTGAGAGAATGGAAGAGAAAGAATTGTGGCATGGCTATCTCCTCTGCTAGATGCCTTTTCACTTTCTCTCTCTCACTCTGGCGAGCACACACACCCTATAGCAAATTAAACAAACACATCACATATAATAGTAGCATACACTCGTATACGTATTACAATTATTAAATACATTAACACCTATAAAATTATTTAAATACAATCTTGAATACAGTAATTGCCATCTCAATGTTATCTATTTTTTTTTTAAATCCTTAATATTGCCTTCCCTGTAAGGGCATCTTCCTGCTTCTGTGTCCACATTGTCCCTTCAGTACAGACTTAGCACTCTTAGCCATGGGGATCTGCACTTCTGTCCTTTTGGCAAAGATGCCCTTCCAACCAAGGTACCTCATGGCTCTCCAGCTCCACTCACTCCAGTGGCTGCCTACAAAGGTCTTTGGGATTACCTCATCTGAAGTATCCTTCATAGTCACTGTACCCCCCCCCCCGTCCTACTTTTTTTTCCTTTGTTGCCCTGACACGCACTAACTAGTTTATTTACAATCTGTCTTTTCCTCTAGAACATAATCTCCATGATGGCAAGTATTCTGTCTCGTTTACTCTTGGTATCTAGAAAAATGCTTAGAACATAATAGTTGCTCAAAAAAAATGTATATGCAAATAAATGAAACCTAAGCATTCGCAGAGAATTGAAAAGTTTCTCCAAAATAAGAGGAGCTAATAATAATGCCCTTCTCTACCTGAACCAACAATAGACACATCACAAAGGGGCTATGCATGATTGAATTGCCAAAGGTATTTATTTGGTCAATACAGTCAGTGTGTCTGGATAATAAGGGAAGGCACACTTGCAAATCTGTTTTATGTTTCTCCCAGAAGTAGATTCAAGGAGTTATTTGTTGACAAAATAGTTTAGACCCTGACTTTGAGACAACTTCTCATCTAGGTCATTCTGAGAATCCCTCCACATAATTCACATAAAGACTTGCATAGAATATGCAAATCAACAGGGAGCAACATAGTTCTCATGACTCTGAATTTCTAAGAAACCAGTGACATAAATCTGCGCAGAAACCTGTATTATCACTTGATATTTTCAATAATATAGCCTTCTAAAAGAAGAAACTTAACCAACATGCTTTTATTATGTGTTGCTACCTTAGCATGCCGTTACCGTTGTTCTGTGAAATACAAAAAAAAAAAAAAAGACAAAATCCATACCCAAAAGGAATAAGTAATTCCTGACTAAACAAAACCTAGAATAGGATTTAATTAGCAGAAAAAACAAAAGCAACTTTATGATATGGCTCTATAGGAAACCAGAATATGCCACCCCAAATGTGCCTCCTTGGCTTAAGATTTATTTCAAGCTCATTATTCTTGAGAAAATCCAGACACAGGAGTAGATCTGAAAGCAGAGTAGAAGTTAATCTTTTGTAAGGGGAATTTATATCTATAAAGAAAATCTCTATTTAAGGAGTGTCTTTCTCTATGTACCAGGAAGAGAAAGATGCCTAAATCACAAGAGACTCATTAATGGAGAGGGCATTGACTTAAATCTGCATAACAAACCTTAATCTTGTTTACCTTGCTTTTCCTGGTCACCTTCCCATGACTTGTCTCCCCATACCCCTCTTTCTTTGTTTTAGTTGAAGATGCTGTATAAGCTGGAGTTCTAGGTCATGTCTTTGAGAATTACTCTATCCCTGAGTTTGCTTCCGTGTGTATATATGAAACATACATAAGAATAAACTTTTGTTTGTTTTTATCTTTTTAATCTGTTTTTCATTGTTGTTGTTTTGGATTTTGAGCCTTTTTTGTTACAGGGTCCCTAGACAGGAACTTAAAAGAAGACACAGCAGGGTGGTACAGGTGATAGTAGGGCACTGTTCTACAATGCTGGAAGCCATGTGGAAGACCGGGGATCTGGATTCCCCTGCACCCGTGGTCTGGCTGCTTAGAAGACTAGGGCAGGAGAGAAGCCTTGGGGAAATTGCAGCAGGATCAGACTTTCTCTCTCACACTCAAAATAAGTAATTAATTAAATAAATAAAGAATTCAGAAGGATGGAGAAAGAGTGATTGATCTCTTCCCTACATCTTCATGTGCTAATACTGTATTCCTCGAATTTGCCCAATCCTAAGAATGACCTTGGTTTGTTATAAAAAATATACATTTCCAGGTCTAGTCACTAAAGAGTCTGATTTATTGCAGCAAGGTATAGCCTATGAATCTATATTTTATTAAGTACCCAGTGGATCTTATGATCAGGCAGGTTTAAAAATGCTTTCCTAACATAATAAAACATTGCTTCATTAAGTGCAAAAGGATTTAGAGAAATTCAAGTTCAATGTGAGAGGACAGCATCAATACAGATGTAATAGTATGTGTCAGCTTTTTCTCAACATGCTGAGCTTCTCTAATGAATGCTGTTTTCTGCTATTGGCCAACTCTTCTATCCTAAACCTCCAGCAGTCTGGATTTTGCCTCCGTATCTCTTGTTGTCAATTTCTACTCCTTAATATCTCATCTCAGGTTGGTCTGTTTTCATTGTTTTTAGCTTCTCAGAAGTATCCAATGAAGACATTTTTCACTCTTCTGTCTAGCTATCCTGAGTCTACAAGCTCTCCTCTTTGTAAATATGTTTCCTAAAGCTCCTTTGCTCTTTTTCAATTGTTTTTTTCTTCAAGACCTTAATTTACCTAGTTATAATATTGCTTCTTCCCAAATCTATAGTACTGTTTACACTAGTTATTGGACACTATACTGCAGGGGTTTTTAAAAAGATTTTCATTTTTTTCCCATTAGGATTGTGCATTTATGAAAAGAAAATCTACCTTGAATCTAATGAATGATTAGCTTTGACAAAAAAAGGTTAAATATGATGCTTATTAATTAGTGTGCATTGTTCATTCTTGCTGCAGACATATTGCTGTAATTCACTCAATAGTCTTCTGCAGTCTTGAAATATACACATATTGTACTTAAATAAAGCATAGGTACCTTAAGCATATCTAATTATGCTAACCAAGATAATTCACATATTCATTGTTAATACTGTCATGGCCAGTGTTATTGAGCATGATCTATGGTCTCGTAAGAGATTGCCAAGGAGTTCCTGAAAACTTATGTGACTTCTAAAACTGGAAATCTTCAATAACTTTTGCTAACAGTTCAATTCATAGCTTTTCATTTACACAGTTCAAAGCTAATTACTAGTAACCTATTAACTGTTGTTAAAATTTTCTCTTTCAAATAGCAACTGACTAGAGTTTATTGCCTACTCTGAATCAGTATTCTGCTGAAACACCTAACTTCCAACCATTGCTTGGTTTCTCTTCTTATGACAAGAACACAAATTTAAGGGAAAGATCCATATGTTACCAGCATGTAATTTTGTGCAGACGTGGTTGTTAATTGTAGCTGTTCTTACAGTGTTAGATTTTGTCTTTGTTTATCATTTGTTTCTAAACAATTGCTATGCTGCTGTTGTTTCCTTTTTCTTTACATTTTTTTTTTCTCTGTAAGCACTTCAATCACTGGCAAGTCAAGTCAGATAATAGATCATGGTCAAACACATTTGCGATCTCTATGCCTGAGCAGCAGTGAAGGCCGGAGTCGGAGAACGGTGCCTGCGACTTTCACGACTGTGTCTACACTGTTTCTCAGTTCCTGGGCAATTTTAATGTCCTTCACCCAAATAGTCGGATATGTAGCATTGACGTCTTTGGGAAGAGCACTGGGATTTGCAATGAAGAGTTGAGGCTTCAGCACTTCTCTGAATCACACCACGAAAGGTGCTTAAGGTTTCATGAAGTTTATCTCTCTGCAGAAAAGAACCATTGGGAAACTGAAAACATTGTGCTTTCTTCGGTGTTTGTTTGGGTTGTTTTCTTTGTTTCTCTTTTTATCTTCTTTCATCTCTGAAGATAAATGATAAAAAGGAATT